>JAKWBJ010000481.1:4737500-5230000 GCA_023159175.1 Wohlfahrtia magnifica | reverse complement strand
GGCTCCACGCAGGAGCCTAGAAAAGACCGGGCAAAATTTTGGCTGCACGCTGAGGAACGGAAATGACTCGGTCAATGAAAGTACTAGGGTCGGAGAACAGCGGCACGCGGACGATGCGATCTCTATCGATCAAATGGATGGAAACGCAGTGGAAACGACTAGAGGGGACATATTGAACGTGGCGATGGCTAGCTCCCCTCGACTGGAATTGATACGGAGGATGAGGAAGATGGAGGAGGACGCGATCTCCCAGTGCAGGATGGCAATAGGCGATATGCAGAGGGCTACAAATCGCCAGAAGAACATTAGTAAGGATGTCAAGATTGGAATTTCTAGAATATCTGAGTTGCTGGATGTTATATCCAATTACAGACGCACTTGGAAAGCAGCAGAGGAAGAGAGGACGGCCTCAAACATTTGTAGAAGGATTGCTATCAACCCGTCGGTGGATGCCCACACCCCTAAATCGGCAAATGCAAAGAGGGCTGCAACCAGCCCGGTCCAGGCCGAAAACGGCAAGAAGGTGAGGGCGAAAGGGCCCAATGTGGGCGAGAACGAGATTCCCAAGGAGAGAATGGACGGCTGGCAAACGGTTACCGGAAAGGGCAGGAAACGGGAAACACGAAAGGAACCGGCCAAACTAAGCAAGGCGAATAGACCGAGACCCGGGCGTACAAAGCCGGAGGCGGTGATGATCAGGCCTGCAGCGGGCAAAAGCTATTCGGAAGTACTGAAGGATATCCGCAGCAAAATGATGGCGAATAACTCCACGAAGATAAGGTCGGTCAGAAAGACGATGACTGGCGCTATTCTCATGGAGTTCAGCAAAGGAGAGAAAGTCGGACAGGAGTTTGTCCAACAGCTTAGGAGTACTGTCCGGGAAACAGCTCACGTTACGGAACTAAGGCCAAGTGCTACGGTGGAGATACGCGACCTTGATTCCTTGACTGTTGCGGAAGAGGTGGAGGCTGCAATTCGGAAGTTACTTACAGACCAAGGGGAGCCAATCCGGACGAGGATCACAGCGCCAAATTCAAGAGAGCAGGTACGGGCTTTCGTCACATTAACGACGGAGAGTGCCACTAAGCTCGTGCAAATCGGAGACGTGAGAGTAGGATGGATCCGGTCCAGAATACGACCGTGCGAGGACATCCGGAGGTGCTACCGTTGCCTTGGGACTGGACATTCACGAGCGAAATGTTCGGGTCCGGATAGAGGAGACGTGTGCATTAGATGCGGTGTAACTGGACACAGGATGAGCAACTGCAGAGCGACCGCAAGATGCGTACTTTGTGCTGATGCGAAACGGGACCGAACCGATCACCTGCCAGGTTCGCGCAGATGCCCACTAGTCGGTAAATTATGAGAGTGCTTCAGGCGAATATGCATAGGAGCCGGACGGCAGATGCCCTGCTTGGGCAGATAGCAGTCGAGGAAAGGGTGGATGTGGTCGTCATCAGCGAGCAGTATGGACGAATCTCCCGAGGGTTATGGTTCGAAGACGAGACCGAGACGGCTGCAATTTGGGTGCCTGACAGCATGGGACTAACGGTTGCTCGTCACGGGGCCGGATGTGGCTACACGTACATCCGAACTGGACAATTCACACTGATGAGCAGCTACCTCACTCCCAGTGACAGTATGGATCAATTTATGATGAAGCTGGACCTTATTGAGGACACAATCCGCGAGACAGGAGGACCATTCATAGTAGCCGGAGACTTCAATGCCAAGGCAGTCGAGTGGGGTGACCTGACGACGAACACACGGGGAAGATGTATCCTGGACATGGCTGCAAGGTTGGGTCTGATGATAGCGAACGACGGTAATACTCCAACCTTCAGGAGACCGGGATGTGAGTATACCACGCCGGATATCACCTTGGTGACCGATAGATTGTCCGGTTCAATGACTGAATGGAGAGTCTTGGAAAACTATACGGGCAGTGATCACCAGTACATCACATTCCGGATCACGGGGGGAAACGATGTACCGCCTGTGCGTAGAAGGAGCGGAACTCGAAGATGGAACGCGAGTAGGCTAGACCCAGCGGTCTTTTTGGCGACTTTTGATAGTTACTTATCTTCGGACTACGGGGATGACGCGGACTCATTGGCAAATGCCATGATGGAACGTATTAGTCATGCTGCGGCGCTTCGATGCCTCGTGTGTGGCTGAACTCGAGGAGAGTGCCGGCGTATTGGTGGACACATGAGATTGCTGAACTCAGGGGAGCCTGCCTCTGCAACAGGAGAAGGTACACAAGGGCGAGACGCAGGGGGGACGCACTACGGGAGGCCGAAGACTTTCGGCAATCCCGGGCGGCTTTGAAACGGGCAATCGTCGCGAGCAAGAGGACGAAATGGGAGGAGCTAAGGAGCGATCTGAACAGCAACCCTTGGGGACTTGGGTATAGGATCGTACGACGTAAGCTGGGGGCGAATACTTCTACCCCTCACTTGGATAGCGGGATCATCGATGGTATAGTGAGAGGCTTGTTTCCTGTCCACCCCCCACTGAGTGGGGAATTGGAATCCTGGGCTGCTGAGATACCTCCGCCTTTTACTGAAGAGGAGCTGAAAACAGCGGCGAGGGGTCTTAGAATCAACAAAGCCCCTGGCCCGGACGGAATACCCGCTGAGGTACTCAGGTTGTTGGCTGAAAACCGACCGGACGCACTACTCGGGGTTTATAATGCATGTATTGCTCAGGCCATCTTCCCGAGACGATGGAAGGTACAGAAGCTTACATTGATTGGCAAGGGATCAGATCAGACTAGCCCGTCAGCATACAGACCTCTTTGTATGCTGGACTGCGCCGGAAAACTTTTGGAGAGGCTACTGCAGCGCAGACTGGCGGAATCCGTCGAATTGGCTGGAGGGCTATCGGAGAGGCAATACGGTTTTCGACCTCAGAGGTCGACTGTGGGTGCTATAGCAGATGTGGTGGAGTCTGTCGAGCGTGCACAACGGAGACGCTACTATCCAAAGCGTATAACGGTCTTAGCGACCTTGGAAGTACGGAATGCTTTCAACAGCCTACAGTGGAGGGACATTTTGAGGGCACTACGGGAGAGATTTCATACCCCCGAATACCTGATGAGGATGCTCCGAAGTTACCTCAGCGACAGGGAGCTTATTTATGATACACCTGAGGGGCGGAGGGTGATAAGTGTCACGTCTGGTGCAGCCCAGGGATCTATCTTGGGGCCGAGCCTCTGGAATATAAGTTATGACGAGATTTTGAGAGTGGATATGCCGGAGGACACTCATCTCGTGGGATACGCGGACGATGTGGTGGCGGTTATTTCGGCTAGGGATACCGAGGATGCTAGAAGGAAGCTGAATCAAGTTATGATAAGGACTAGAACATGGCTTGAGGATCACGGTCTGCAGCTTGCCGGTGAGAAAACGGAGGTCATTCTGATGACACGGGCTCACATGCCGCTTGAAATTGACATGCAAGTGGGCGATTTGTCCTTGGTTACGCAGAAGGTGGTAAAGTATCTGGGAGTGAGGCTCGACTCCAGACTCACTTATTGGGCTCAGATACAGCATGTGGCTGCAAAGGCTGCAAAGGTGACGGGCATGCTGAGTAGGCTGATGGCGAATATTGGTGGGCCGACTCAGGGCAAAAGAAGGCTGATTATGGCTACCACGGACTCCATATTATTGTACGGTAGCGAGATTTGGGGAGATGCGCTGAGGTCAAAGACAAAGCGCAAGGTCTTGGAAGCAGTGAGGCGTACGGCGGCACTCAGGGTGGCTTCGGCCTATCGTACGGTCTCAGGGGCGGCAATCTTTGTGATAAGTGGAGTGATACCCATCGATTTGCTGGCTTTGGAGCGCAAGAGGGCATGGGATGCGAGGAGAGAAAACCTCAGCATTGGGGCCGCGGAATTGAGATCCCAGACCATGCAACGTTGGCAGGAGAGATGGTGCTCTGAGACAACGGGCAGATGAACAGCGAGACTAATTCCCAACATAGAAATATGGATTCGAAGGAACTTTGGCGAGGTTGACTACTTTATGACCCAGCTCTTTTCGGGCCACGGATACTTCCGGGGCTATCTGCATCGCATGGGGAAGGTAGAAGCTCCAAGTTGCATTTATTGCGAGGCGGAGAATGATGACGCTGAGCACACATTCTTTGACTGCGTGAGATGGCAGGCTGAAAGGGACAATTTGAGGCGGCAGATTGGTGAGATTGGTCCCGATAATCTGGTGGACAAAATGCTAGAGAACGAGAACGGATGGAACGCAGTAAAGGTGTATACAGGATGTGTATTGCGAAATAAGAAGGAAGATCTCGACAGATGGCAGGAGATGAGACTCGCGGGCCAACGGGATGAACCTGGCTTTGAATATGGCGGACCCAGACGTGGGTAAGTGAGAAATGGTCCTCATGAGGACGTCGTTCTGGGCCTTCCTGAAGTAATGCGGAGAGCGGTTCCGGGAAGGGAGTCCCCCCAGAAGAGGAGGAGGGATTGTTTTAGTGGAAACACCACTGAACGCAGTCGACGACGGTCACTGTAAGTGCGAAGGCATTTTTAACCCTACCTCATACGCCAAAAAAAAAAAAAAAAAAAAAAAAAAAAAAAAAAAAAAAATAATAATAATAATAATAATAATAATAATAATAATAATAATAATAATAATAATAATAATAATAATAATAATAATAATAATAATAATAATAATAATAATAATAATAATAATAATAATAATAATAATAATAATAATAATAATAATAATAATAATAATAATAATAATAATAATAATAATAATAATAATAATAATAATAATAATAATAATAATAATAATAATAATAATAATAATAATAATAATAATAATAATAATAATAATAATAATAATAATAATAATAATAATAATAATAATAATAATAATAATAATAATAATAATAATAATAATAATAATAATAATAATAATAATAATAATAATAATAATAATAATAATAATAATAATAATAATAATAACAATAATAATAATAATAATAATAATAATAATAATAATAATAATAATAATAATAATAATAATAATAATAATAATAATAATAATAATAATAATAATAATAATAATAATAATAATAATAATAATAATAATAATAATAATAATAATAATAATAATAATAATAATAATAATAATAATAAAAACTTAAAACATAAAGAAAAATAATGTTTATGTTGGTGACTGACTGCCTAAGGAATTGATAACAAGATGTAAACTATCAATGAAACAGTAATATCTCAGCATTAAAGTCCTATTTATGTACAAGTATATATATATGTATGTATATGTGTATACTGCAGAATTTTTCTTTGTATATTTTGTAAGAAAAGACGATACCAGCCATTTGTTTACACCTTATAATTAAAAACGTATCTCTTCATTAAATAATAATCTATTTGAAAATTAATTTTTTTTTCTACTTTATTTGTATATTCTACTTGTTTTTATATGATTTACACAAACCACCTTAGATTTTAAAAGGTTATATAGCCTTACAACCTTAATATTATTACATAAAACATTACTTGTTATTGTTAAACAGAGTAGTAATATATTACTACATATTTACATTTTTGTCTTCGTACATGATTTTCAATTGTAATTAAAAAATGCTTTTGATTAGTGAATTAAGCTCTTTTTTTATAGTGGTTCCATTTGTTCCAATAGTAAATACAATGTTTTTTAACAGTTAATATACTTTTATTTTAAATCGATGTTTAGTTAAAGTAACTTCTTGATACTTTTTTATATACAGAAATTTTGATTTGCATTTTAAGAAATAAAAGATCACAAAAGTAGAAATTGAAATGTGAAATAAGTTTTAATTCACCATAAAAATGTTTATAGGTATAACATTGGGATCGTTTTTATTCCTATAATGAATAATTTTTAAATCTAAAGTTTTCTCTTTCGCTTACATTTCAATCGCAAAAAAAGTTATTTTATTTGTCGGAATTTAAGGAATTTTTTTTACGATTTATCTACATGCTGACTCACTAAATGTTGATTGTACTATTTCAGATGCGTAATCTCTTGCAACGCCTGCCTAGTATACTAACCAGGCATCCTGTGCAAGCACTAAGCTTCAGAATCATTATATGTATGTAGAGAATCATTCAGCACTTTCGAAAAAACGATTTTCGAATTATTTGAGAAGCTGTTAAAAAAACCGATTCCGGTTACGGTTTTATTTAAGAAAAGCGGTTTAACGGTTTAAGAATAACAACAAATAAAGAGCGTTCAAACATTTAATAACTTTAATAACTTTTTTTTATAACTTTCCAAATACTATCTAAAAAGAATTAACCATTAAAGGTTTATTTGCATAAAAAATGTATTTTACAATTGATAACGTTTATAATTTAATAATTGGAGAAAATTGCTGGGTGTGGTACAAAGATATATTTGTCTAGGCATGTTAGATGCCTACAGGAACAACCCACAAGCGTCACTGGACGTGGTCTTAGGCCTCACTCCTTTGGAAGTGGCAGTGAAAGGGCTGACGGCTAATAGCTTTTTGAACATTCTTGAGGTAGGCCTTTACAAGGCTAGGGAATATGGTTAGGCCACCAGTTTAGAGGAACTGTAGGGAACAATGCTACAAAATCTTGTACAAAAAAAATTCTTACGTTTTGTTTATATTATTTCAAATGGCAACTATATGTACAACAAAAAATATGTGCGTGCACCACAATTTTAAAAGAATGTGTTGCTTATTGCCAAAGAAGAAGGACTGTATCGCATACTTTTGTGTTTTTTAATTTCACGTGATTTAGAAGAGAGTTAAAATTTTGCTTATTATACAGAGAAGTTTGATAAGCTACATAAATTTATGCATGTTTATTTATTCTTTGTATGAATATATATTTCTTTACATGACTTTGAAAAAAATTATTTAATAAGTATGTGGGATGTTGAGTGGGAAACACTTTTTTATTTTCTATCAATACATTTAATGAAGCTGAATGCCTTGTATGTTTTCAAATAATGAAAAATATGTTTGCATCTTGTCTTAAGCGACATTATGATAGAGTACATTATGGATTGCATTGTGTTTCTGGAAATGAAAGGAACTAATTAGTAAAAAACTTGAAGAAAATTTTCGACTTAAATCTTTATGTTCAAAGTAGACATGCGAGTAGTTCTTTAGATTGATTGCACCTCTAATAATCAAATGAAGGCTAGATATATTATTAGTTTAGCTTTAGCAAAAAAAAGTCGTTGAAGATGGGAATTTTTTTAAAGAACTGCTTATCCATAATGCATTTTATTTGGAAAAGTAGGGACAAAAATGGGAATATTATAAATAGAAATGCCTTTATCTCGTGAAACATTGGCACGACAGACTGATAATATAGGGCTATTTATGCAATGGGAAATGACAGAACGTATAAAAATGCTAAGTACTTTTCCGTGTGTTTTGATGAAAGTATAGACATATCCGATACTAGTCATACTATAGATTATTTGCTTAAGAGGAGAAATCTTCAAATGCTTAAGAGGAGGCCACAACGCACTTTCTCACAGAAAGCTAATAGCATATCTAAAAGAAATAGATGCAGACTATGGTGACGTGATCATGTTTACAGTGGTTAGATGGCTAAGTCGAGGAAAATGTTTAGAGCTTCTTTTCAATCTTCGATTGGAGTTACAACTTTTATTCCAAACACAGGATTGTAGCAAATATGCAGACATTTTAAATGTTTTAAAATGCCCTAATTTCCTCTACGACTTAGCCTTCCTTGCTGACATAACCCATCACATTAATAGTTTAAACCTTGTATTACAGGGCAAAGTAAAAAATATAATAGAACTTATGCATGCAATAGATGAGTTTTCAAGAAAACTTTCATTTTGAAAAATCAAATTCAATGCCACAATTTATCTAATTTTCCAAAAATTCACATATTTTTTACACAATTTCCAAATGTAGAAAATTAGAAAAAATAAAAAAGAAATAAATTTACTTTTGGAAAACTTTCAAGGTAGATTTGAAGATTTCTTGAGCTTGCAATGGATTATAAACATATTTTTAATAATACTGTGTTCGTTAGAAAATCTACCACATAATACAGAATAGGAATTGACATTGATGAAAAGGACTTATTTATTTCAACGGAAATGGGTGTCAACTTTTGGAAAAATGTTTGCCCCAAAAAATATCCGATTGTTAGAGATTTAATATTAAACCTTTTTTCAATGTTTGGCACCACATATATCTGCGAGACTGCATTTTCATCAATGTCACAGATAAAAAACAAATTCAAAAACAAGCTAACATATTGTCATATTGAGACATTGCTAAAAATCAAATTATATCAAACGGAAATTGATATTGATAAGTTGATGGATTTTATCAAACACAAGAAAAATGATTTAACTTCAACTACTGTTCTTTAAATGAATCTAATTTTTTGTTAACATATTTTCCTATTTTAAAAGTTCTACATTCTATTTCTTTTTTAAAGTAACATCTTTATCAAAAAGAGAGAACCAATTGCATTTTTTTTGCGAAAAAATACAGCTTTAGAAGTACCAGTGCAATATATCCTTTTACATAGAATAGAAAATCAATAAAGCATTTATTTGACAGTATTTTATTAAACAGCTAGTCAAATATGTAGATCGGGCTTTGTTTGTGCAAAATATTTTAATATATGACAGTAAGTACTCATTTAAAAAATCTATATTCGGATTTGTCCACACTTTCATATAAACACATGGAAAAGTATCTAGCTTTCTTAATCCCATTGCATATACGTACATATTTTTTGTTTGGCAGATGTACATATTATTTTTAAAATTATTTTTTATTTATAATGCAAAAAAACAAGTCTTTTAAGAAAGAATAAATCGAAAAACTTAATTTTTCTTTCAGTGTGGTTCTGTCATTTTAAGTGTGGCTCTCTTTTTGAGCGACACTGATTTAGATTAACGGAATTTTCACATGAATTAGAATTTCACTTATTGTTTTTAATTAGGTTAATTAATTTCGATTATTATTTTATATAAAATGAGACTCGACGATTCTATAAAACAAATAAGTTTAACACTTCTGTCTGTAGTTTGAAGCAGACTCAAGAATATTGCTATTTGGAGATTATATTTAATAGAAAATTATTATTTTTGTTCTTTGAAAATCATATTTTATAGTATTTGATATGTATACAATATTTACATAAACCACATACATTAGAAGAAGTGTTAATTTTTTTTTATAAAAGAATTTCAGTTATAATTTTATATTATCTTTTAACTACAAATGAAAACAACTATGTACGTACGTAGGTATAACATAAATATATGTATGTATATATAAAGAAGTAAATAAGAAAATATTTTAACGAACTTACGCTGTGGTTCATTGGAATCATTGTTGTTTAAATTATTAACATCTAGCTCACTATTACTGGCTGCAATTCCATTAGCTTTAGAGGTACGATATGATACATGTTTATACCAAAATAATCAATTTTTGTTTTTTCAAATTTTTAAATTGTTTGTCCAAACAATTTTTCAATTGCGTTTTACGTAAATAACCCCATATTGTTTAGGTGGTAAACAAAATAAATTACACCATTAGAGAGTTTGTTTTTATGTTTGTAATTATGACCAAAACAATGGGATATTATACATATAGAGATTTAAAAAAATGGATTTATAACCAAACACAAGACGATATTACACATGAGATCGAGTCGAGTATATGGAGACGGAGTATGGAGTAGTGTATGGTGTTGAGTAAAAGGAGCAGTGGTGAATAATATCGACACATCGTAATGGTACAATGACATGATTTTACAGGAGAATAGACAGTAGTAGTAGTGGTGGTGGTGGTAATAGTAGTAAAAAGTATTTTATGGTGTTATTTTTTTTTAAATAAAAAGAAAAGAAAAATAAATACAATTAATAAGACAAATTAAAAAAAAATATGTTTATATGTATATTTATATGTAAATAAAGCAAAGTATAATACGTATTAAGCAAAACATAAATAAATGTAAACATATTAAAAGAAAAAATTAAACAAAAGACAATTACAAAATTTACATTATTAACAGAATTTAGTTAAAGAAAAAAAATAATTTTGAATTCTCATATATTCTTTTTACTGAGAAGACAAAGAACTAGAAAAAAGGGAGTGCAAATATTTTATATTACGTAAAATTAAGGGGGTCAGCTTGTGCACGTTTTATTCTTGGTTTAATTTTCATTTTCATTTTAATTCTTTTAAGGGACGGGTAATTGTTTAGAAAGAAAATATTTTCAATAATTTCTTGATATTGTGTTTGCATTTACTGTTTTCCTTATTAATAGAAGGTTTACTTGCTCATTATTTAATAAATGCTTCATTTGTTTATATTATTTCATAAAATAAATAATTTTTATTTATTATTACTTTTAAAGTTAGTACTTACGCTCTTGATCACTACCGTCTTCGTTGCGTTCATCACGACTTTTCATAAATGGAAATTTACGTGAAAATGTAAAGTTTTTCTTTTTCCTATCAAGGGTTGATTGCTAAAAATATTACAAACAAAGGAAGAACATAAGCGGAAAAAAATTAAAATCGAATTAAAAATTCTATAAAACAATTACACTTGCCTTATCCATATTATTATTTGCACTAGCTGATTGACCTTGAAATTTAACACTACGATCTCGCGCACGCATTTTACGTTCCCATCTTCGTTTCGATGGTACAATACCAATTTGTTCATCCTCATTATCGCCTAAGACACGACGTGCTTGCCACCATTCATCATCGGAGGCATTTGTTACATGCAATATATCGCCATGTTTAAATGGTAAACCTCGTGATGGCAGACCATCGTCACGATTTGGATCATAATCGAATAAGGCTCGTACATATAATGAACGTTTCTGTGTGGTTCGTAATAGCGTACCAGTATTGCCGGCTGATAAAGCGGCCTGTTGTTTTAATTCTTGTATACGAGCTTCAAAACGATTATAATCTTCTGGTCGGTATTGGGCAACTAAAGTAACCACTCCTCCAGATTTCTAAAAATATATACATATATTTTATAATTTATTTAAAAAAAGTAAAGTTTTTTAAGAAAGTTACCTTTAAAGCTTGGGCTGCTTCTTCGTGTGTTGCATTTCGTAAATCAATATCATTACAACTTAATAATTGATCTCCTCTTTTAAGCTCGCCACCTAAATCAGCTGGGCCACCCGCTAATATAAAGGAAACATAAATACCTTGACCATCTTCACCGCCCACAATGTTAAAACCTAAACCTTGAGGACCTTTTTGTATAGTTATTGTGCGCGATTCCCTAAAAGAAACAAGACAACTATGTATATAAATATGTATATTTACAAACAAACGATTTTAGAATAAATTTAAATAACAGTTTTGACCATTTATGTATATCACGATATCTGATAATAGTCATTAAATCCAATAATACGATCCATGTATTCGGCTTTATCGCTTTATATTAAACTATAAAAACTATCTGTGATCTTGCACATTAAAAAAAAAAAACGTCAGTTTTTGTCATAATATGAAAAGCCACAGGCACTTGACGACAAACGTGCAGTTTCTAGGGCTAAACATACAGATATTACATATGTAGGTGAAAAACTACACCTAAAGGTTTATTCATTTTTCTGTTTTAAAAGTAAAGTTAAATAAAACACACACAATGCTATGATTTCGATTAAGCTTTTATTTCATCATAATGAACGCCTCTGGACCCTTTTGAGTTAATTATCGCCCACTTTTTCGCACATTTCAGGCGGTATCTCGGCGATAATTTAACCAATGTTCGTTTTTAAACGCTTCAACGTTAGAGGATTGTCCGCGTAGATGTGGTTTCCCTATAAAAAAAGTCTAACGCGAATTTACGCGACCGCGTAATTTCTCACGTAATAAAACTAAAATCGGTCGTGTGAGTGTCTTGTGGCACCGTCCTGTTGAAACCACATAAAATCTAGTTAATAATCTTTAATTGCGAGCCAAAAAATGTCGGTTATCAGACAGACCACTAAATTGACGGTAACGGTTCATACAGCATCATTTTCGAAAAAAATACGGCTGAATGACACCTCCAGACCACAATGCGCATCAAACAGTCACTTTTTCCTGATGCAATAACCTTTCCGCAATTACTTCTGTATTCTCCGAGCTCTATATGCGATGATTTTGCTTGTTTACGTAATAACCGGGTAGGAAATGAGCTTCAGAAAATTTTGTTCAAAAGTTCGTCCACATTTAAATCACAACTCACGATCCATATTCGTAAATGGTAAATTATCATTAACAGGTGTGGCGTGGTGTAATGGTTACAGCTCACGCATAACAACATAAGCGACGCAGGTTTGAGCTCCAGCAGAGGACATGACGAAAAAATTTAATTGTCGTTTCGAGTATTTAAGAAAAACGCTTTAACATTCCCTCCAGACAACTCCATCTAAAAAAAAAATTAAAGAAGCCCCCTGACCTTCCAGCTTACCTCTCTTACAATCAATATTTATTTATTTATTATTTATTTAATTATTAACAAATAATTACAAATTAAAGGTTAATATTTAAAGAGCAATGACAACATAGGCCTACAGCTCAGAGGAGTATGATAATATAAAAGTTATTATACTTTTGTAATATAAAGGAGTTGTAATATAAGTGAGAAGTTTTGAATATGGTTATATAATTTTGTTGATTTTAGAAATTGCGAAATTAAATGTATGTTTATTTTAGAATAAGTAGATAAATATAGTTTGGGATTAGTATTTCCAAATGTTTGCGTTCGAATACTGTCAAATTTATTACATTCTACAAGAAAATGAATTGGGTCGCTATTGTTACTAGCGCAGTTGCAATAATTTATCCGACTTTGATACAGCAAGTGACCATGGGTTAATTTGGTGTGTCCAAGTCTCAGACGAGCAAACTTAACGACATCCAATCTGCTGATATCCTTCCACGTTAAATTGTCAATAGTCGTGCGGTCTGTGTTAATTGTCCGGTACCAAGTAGATGTGTTCTCGAATATTTGTATCAGTTGTAGCATAGTGAGAAAAGATGAATCTATTAAGGTCATTTCGATCATAATTTGAAAAACTATATGTTGGATGTTCCTGTACACTCCCAGCAACACAATCAGCAAACTCATTGACTATGATTCCATAGTGACCTTGTACTCAGAAAAGAGAGATATTCGAGTACAATATCAATGTATCCCTGATGCGGGAAGCATAGATATTGTTGTTGGAAATGTTTCTAATAGATTTAATAGCCGACAGAGAATTAGAACATATGACAAATTTACCCACTTGAGATTTTGCAAATATGACCGCCTCGCATAGAGCGACTATTTCCGCCGTATATATCGAGCTGTAGGGTGGCAACAATGATCTCCGTATAATCTTATCTTCCGTAATGATAGCAACTGACACAAAATCGTTATTTTTAGAACCGTCAGTAAACAAAAATTTATGAGTTGAAAGTTTTTCCCTAACCTCAAATCAAAATCACCTGCAACTACAGAGCATCGGCAGTCAAGTTTTCTACAGATATGCAGATATTTACATTTAGTGCGTGATAATGACGCCCCAGAGTACTGACACCAGTGGTTAATAATGTTAAAGAGTACGTCCAAGTTGAGGACATCATTTTTTCTCTTTGATCTAATAATAATGTTGATGTCGTCAGCATAAGCGGAAAGGCAAATATTCTTATTAATAGTAATTAGTGAATAAAGTTTGTTGTAAGGAATAAGAAATAAAATTACTGATATTGGAGATCCCTGGGGTATATCGTGGGAAGTTATGGTTCCCTATTCTCACCATAATTTTACTATTCGTCATGAAGTTATAAACGTAGTGAATCAATCTCGTACCCAATTTCCATTCTATCATATGTTCCAAAACTGAGTGAATGCCTATCTTATCGAAAGCCTGTAGAAAATCAAGAGATATTATAAAGGGTCCGACAAATAAATTTTTTTTTTTTTAAATGCTATAAAAAAAACTACTGAATATTTTTCTCAAATTTCTTTTTTTATTTGAAAGTACAATTCTTCTGGTTAATAATGGAAAATAATTTCATTCAAATGGCTGCCTCGGCTGGCCATGCAGTAGCCTACACGATCTGTCCAATTCTTAAGCACATTATCGATTGTGTGCAGCTGTATTTCATCAATGGCTTCACGAATATTGTCCTTTAAAGCGTCAATTGTCTCTGACTTGTTGGCGTAACACTTATCTTTGTCGGCACCCCACAAATAATAGTCCAACGGTGTTAAATCGCAGCTCCGAGGTGGCCAAACGACATCAGCACTGCGGCTGATAATGCGATCTTCAAAAACAGGGAGCAAAACATCGAGTGTAGCTTCGGCTGTGTGGCACGTACCGCCGCCCTGTTGAAACCAAATGCTAATATCCTCCTCTTCAATTTTTGTGAACAAAAACTCCTTCAACATGGCCCGATAACGATCGGCCACTCCTTGCTCATTTTCGAAGAAAAATGGCCCAATTATGCCTCTGGACCAAAATCCGTGTCCCAAATGCGAAAATTTCGCTTGTTTACATACCCGCCAAGATCAAAATGAGCTTCATCTGAAAAGATGATTTTTTTTTTTGCAAAATCGGCATCTTCTGTAAGTCGATCGCAGGCCCAGATTCCCAGCGTTGTTCAAGCGTATACATAACCATATTCGTTCAGCGGAAGGATAAAACTAATTATCTGTCAAATCAAACATGAGCTAAGTGTTACCATTCACGAAATAAGCACTAGTTGAAAAAAAACGTTAGATGGAGGACCCTATAGTAATATGTTTACGCAATGATAGGGCATTCGTAATCTGGTAGTCTATATAAAGTAGACTATCAATTGTCGATTTTCCCCTCTTGAAGCCAAATTGATGGTTATTAAGAAGATTGCATGATATTACAAACCACCATAACCGATTGGACACTATTCGATCGAGAACTTTAGATATACAGGGATTGGTAGATATTGGACGGTAAGATGCAAGTGATGATTTTTTCGAACACGGCTTGAGGATAGGTAAAATAACGCTAGTCTTATACTTCTGAGGAATATTGCCAGTAAAGATATCGTTAAAGTGGTTTAATATTCTCTTCTTCATGTTCAAAGGAAGCATCTTGAGCATTGGATAAGATATCCTGTCCAAACTCGGAGTTTTGCCCTTAAGCTTACTAAGAGCTGACTCAAGTTCAATAAAAGATATATCTTCTTCCAACCTCGCTGCAATACTACAGGGCACAGTTGTCGGCGACCCATTCTTATACAATGCCTTGTCCAAACAGAAGTTTGCATTAAAATTATCATACCTAGAATTATTTGAATAAAAATAAGCGAACTCATGTGCCATCACCTGTCTATCAGTGATATGCTTTTCAGGATCATTGAATGAAATAATGCAGTGAATTCCGTGTGTGGTCGTATATCCAGTAAAAGATCTTATATTGCACCATATTTTCCCAACCGGCCTAGGCCATTAAAACAGATAAAGATGTCCTTTTCGAAATCTTAATTTCCCTTTTATAAATAGCGTTTGCCCTCTTATAATCCAAAAGGTTGATTGTACTCATACACCTTTTCAATTTGTGCCATGCTCTGTTCTTCAGCGATTTAAGGGGCTTGAAAATTTTCATTCCACCATGGTACCCTAAAACCTCTATGTGGTCTTGATTGTGGAATAGACTCGTTTGCTGATTGCAAGATTATTTTCGAAATGTTTGCACTCTCGCTATTCACATCAGTGCTAGCAGGATGAATCGAGTCACATTTTAAACAGTTTTCCTTAAATTTCTCCCAATTGGCATCATTGACTTTAAATTTAGGTAAAAAAGTATCATGTTTTGTCGAACGTGCAAAAATGGATAATAAAATCGGGAAGTGGTCACTTCCACAGAGGTCATCTTCAATTTTCCAATGACAAAAAGGAGCAATATCTGCAGAACAAAACGTTAAATCTAAATAAGAGTATGTACCTTGTGTATTCAGGTTAGTCGGGAACCTATCATTCAGTAAAATATAATTTGAATCACTCATATATTTAAATAAAATATTCCCTCTACTGTCACAAAAGAATGAACCCCAACTATTATGGGAACTATTGAAATCACCAGTCATTACTCCTGGAAAGCTTGTGTCATTGAGTAAAATTTTCTACTCGGAGGGGTGTATAGATTTATAATACAAAACTTTCTGTACGAGATAACGGATACACACAGGGTGTCAAAATCATTCGTAATGACGATCTGTTTATGTTCTATTGAGTTGTGAACGAAAAAGGATATACCCCCGTACCTAGTATTGGATGTGTTTAAGTTATAAAATTTGTAATTGATTGGAATCGGTACTGAGATATTAGGGTAGTTATGTATATGAGTTTCCTGTAGAGCTATAATCTTCGGGCTATATTTCTTAGTCAGTATTTGAAGCTCACTATAATTGTTTAGATAACCACCATTCATGTTCCATTGAAGAACAAAGAGTGTCATATATTACTCAAAAGGTTATTAATACTTTTGTTGTTCTAGAGTTCGAGACTAGGGGTAGTTGATAAGCTACAAATAAAACGAATGTATATAATAAAAAGTTACAATTAGGGCTATAGATTATATACAATATAAATAAACAGGTTATGATAATTAGATGCATTAAGGTAAAGGATAATAAAATATTGTGAAATTAATTAGAGAAAAATATATTTTAGAAGAATATGATAATAATAAATAATTAGTAGATATGGACATGAATATACATTTCATGAGTATTAATAGGGTTTTAATAATCATGGTTCCATTTTGTTGTTGTCTTCCGCATTGTTGAGTTTCTGTTGTTTCGTCCTTGGAGTAGTTTTTGATAGCCTAGAATTTGCTTTTAACATGGTGTGGAGTCTCTTTGAAGTACTTCTTGGTAAAATTTTTACTTTAGTGTCTTTGGCAGCTGCAGATGTGCTGGGTTGAAACAATAGGTCGTAATCAGAGTCAGTTATTAGATCAAGAGAGGCTTGATTGGTAGTTACAGGTTGAATTGTTGTATTTTTTTTTAATAGGAATAGAGAGATTATGGGGTAATTGTGGATTGGTAGAGTTATATGGTTTATTTACAGCAGTGGTGTTATTTGAACTGACAATAGAGGTGTATAAAGGTTGCTCGTTTTGGTGGCGTTCACTATAAATTTTGTAGGCAGTTTTGCCATCTACTTTTCGATTGTCTTAATTGCCTGTAACTCTTTGTGTTTGATAAAAAATAAGACACTTTTTATCCTTAGGAGTATGCTTGGTATTACTTGTTTTATTACGAATGCAGTTTATGCAGTTAATTTCATTAGAACATTCATCATCATCTCGTTCAGGATCCAGATGGAATTCTTTTGCACAGTGAAAGCATATTGTTTTATTTTTGCAAAATTTTGCAATGTGCCCAAATTGCTGGCAACAATTGCATTTAACTGGTAGGGGTATATATGGACGAACAATTACTTTTTGGAATTCAATTTAGATATCCATAGGTAGGGTAGATGATGAAAAAGTCAGAATTATCAAACCAGATTCAATACTTTGGTTGTTTACAAACTTCATTATTTTTTTGGCTTCACACACGTTTTGATCAATTAATTCGTTTGTAATTTCACTTTCTGGTATTCCTCTTAAATCATTGCTGTAAATAACACCTTTAGTTTGGTTTAATGCCTTGTACTCTGTTACTTCCACTGTTATTGACTCAGAGAGTGCTGTAAGAGTTGACAGTTTGTTTGCTTGAGCGTAATTTTTCGCTTTAATGAGAATGTTTCCACTCATTAGCTTTCTGCATTCTTCGTCTTCTCCATTACACGTGTAGTCAATAGCTTTTTTTAAAAAGAAGGCAGAGACGTACACAAGTGCGTCATTGCTATTTGTTCTTTTCATAATTAAATATATTGGTCCAGGTTGAGAAAAATTGAGAGATTTTGATAATAATAATTTAATAAGATTTAAACGAATTGTTAAATCAATTATTAAATAGACAAAATTATTTAAAACGAAATAGATAGAACCGAAGAAAAAGTTAATGATTATATACTTATGGCGTTAATGTTTATAGAACCACTCAGAAACAAAAATTGGTTTGTCAGACGTCTGCTTTGAATTAAGCTTAGAGTCGAACTGTCTTACAATCAATAAGGAAGGGGGCTCCAGTGGATTATCACACACTTAGCTTGGAATTTCAACTTGATTAATGAAACTGAAACAAAGCAATGGATGCTTTGTGCAAAGCCAATATTAAGGAGGAGGAGTAACGGAGAAAAAAATTATTACATTTCAGATGATAGCCTTGGCAGACCGGCGGTTTTAAAACCGAACCAACAACCTGATAATATCTAGTTATTCAAAACTAGAAGTAGAGTGTATAAGAAGAAAATCGAAGGGTTTAAGTATTTATGCGATGTCAGACAGTCAGGAAGCCTTATTATTATTATTAGCGCCAAGAGGCATTGACTCAACTTAATTATGATTTCCCTATAATACTGATAGCTCACCTCTCTTTACCTGATAAGCGCCTAAGTGCCTTCTTCTAAAATGCATAAGTTCCAGTCAATTACCAAGTATGTGCTCCGCAGTGATTAAGTTTTCTCCCCATATAATTTACACACTGGATCTGAAACTACTCCTTTTCTATTGGAGTACACGCCACGTCTTTTCTTTCCTTCTCAAGATTCTCTTTTGCACTTAACAAAAGGTTTCTAGCGCAACCAGTGGTGTGAAAGCTCTCTTTCTAGCCATCTTATCTGTTTATTCATTCCCCAGAACTCCCACATCAATAGCTTTAATTCAATTTCATAGGGGTTAAATGCTCGAATGGCTGTCTATCATGTAGTCCTGCCCTATGTAATCCTGTTCAAGTTGAATTGCGTATTTCTTTCTATGACGTGAACTCCCCACAGGTGTCAAGCGGCCTTAAGTGCTTTTTAATTTTGTGAAGTAAATGTTGTCATGTACAGTATGAAATCTCTTAATGAACTTGGTCCACGCTATGTTGGATCCCGGTTTATGAGAGCCAGCCTGCTTAGCGACCAGAAAAGCTCGAATAGTTTTCATTCGACCTGAACCATTTTTCAGTATAACTGTGGCATACTTTACTAGAAAGGTCAACTCCTGGGCTTGCCGAGAATGGTCTCCGGTCAGAGATAACCTATCTGTCGATAGATTTGGCATTGTGATGTTAAATACTATTAACATAATTGTCGATTATGTACTATATTCGTGGAAAGATCTGAACATGTGTTATGTGAGTAGCCTACTCTTTATGGTAGGCGCACAGCATAAAGTTCTTAAGAAAAGTCATAGTACTTCTAAAAAGAGCATTTGCTTTTCAAATAAGCAAGAATACTGGCTTTATTCGAAGCCTCAATTTGATGTGGTAATTATTAAAGCTGAGCAAAAGATCCTTTGGGTCGTGTGGCGTATGATTAATTAAGGAATTTTACAAGTAAGAAAATTACTCATACATGTTTAATATTTCGAATGTATTTACTACTTTAGAAATATGTTGTGTGAAATTCGGTTTCCTTTTTTTAATTTAACTGAAATAGTAAAAACTGATTGAATTAGATAAAATAAATGGTTTGTATTAGTTTTTATTATAAATATTTTGTAAAAAAATTATCTACAAAATTACATAGTTATTTATGTATATATATTTATAAAACACATAGGTAGTTTACATAAGATATGTATAAGTTACGTAGTTGATTTTTTCATATATATATAAATATGTATATGTATATATATATATATATATATATATATACATATATATATATATATATATATATATATATATATATATATATATATATATATATATATATATTTCTATATATGAAAAAAATATATATACATATATGTACTATATATATATAAATAAAACACTTTACTTTTCAGTCTTTTCACAATGACCACGATCACGTTGTAAATTATTCACCACCACCATTAGCCGTTGTTGAGTAGTATTTACTAAGTGTTTTTCAGACAGTGTCTGTTGATGTTGTTGTTGCTTTTTGTCAACAATTGACCATAACAGAGGTCTACGTAAATTTGCAACACGTTCGTCTAAATTAAGTAAATGCAATTGTAGGCAACTCATTTTTTTATTGATAATAGACAACAAGACAAACAAACAAACGAACAATGCAATATACAATTAAAAATCCATAATAAAAACGACAAAAAAAAAATAATATTTTATGCGTATCAGGTGCCGCATTCAATTCATAATAAAATAAGGAATTTCTTTGATTGTTTGCCAAAACATCGAATTATTTATTTTATTTTATTATTTCATTACTGTTTCTCTTTTTCTTTCTATAGAAACGTAATACTATGTGGTGGTTAATTTTTTTTTTGTCAGTATATACGTATTTACGCGTATTCTTTTTTTAATCTCGAGTTTATTATCTAAGGTTCATTTAATGACTAAATGATTACTGCAGAAATATTTTTTTCGAAAGCATCATATAACACTCACAATTAATTACAGCGAAATAAATACAAATTGCAACAACTACATTTTTTTCCAAAGAAAGGGTGTATTTTTAGATTGTCAAAACTTAGCAATAGTAAAGCTATGTGTCGTATATGTATATCAAACTGTAAACGATTATTTATTTTCTCATATGTATATTTTCCGTAAGTTTTTACACAAAACAACATAAACAACTTTACTCTCCATAAAGTCTTCTTAATTGGAGAACTTTATTTTTGAAATCGGTGTTACAGGACTCTTTTTTTGCTTAATCGAATTAATTTGCTTACAATATATTTAACTTTTTTCCTTGATTGTTTTTATTGGAATTTTGGATTTTTAACTAATAAAATTAATTCTGGATCACTGAATGTTGATTGCGTCATTTCATCTTAAAATTCCCTTACAACACCTTTTGGTATTCTTTTTCTGCGAAGAATCGCAGACAAGCACTGAACTTTAAAAGTATTGTAGAAATGGAGTTTTATTAAAACTGGTTATACTCGTATTGTATTCAAAAAACTGGAAAGAAATAAAACTGATTTTCGAATTATTCGTAAAAGTGTTTTAACTGTTTCGGTTACGGTTTTTTTTTAAAACTGGTTAACGGGTTTAGGAATAATAAAAGAGAATTAAAAAATTTTCAAACATTTAATATAGAAAACTTTCTCTGCCTGAATACGTCTAAAAGATAATGGAACAAATTTTAACTACATTTCTTTTCCTAATAATATTTAATGACGGGATGATTTAAAAAACCGATTCTAGATTTAAATTTTTGGATACAATAACAAATTGAGGATCCTTTATTGTTAAAATGGATACTTTTATGGTGTAAAAAATTCAATACAAATAAGTAAGACACCATTGCATCTATAAAAATTGACTATATTGTGTTAATTATTAGCCAACGGCATTATTGTTTTAATTTGCTTTTAAAATAATATATAAGCTATCGTTATAAATCCTGTATCTTATCCGCGTTTGCTCAATGAACTTACACTTTTATTATTTCAATGTATTAATATCACGAAATCATCAAATCATTGAACTTCAAGAAAGCGTACTTTAAAACCCCTTATCTAATTTTCTTAGTTGGATGTTAAGTCCATCTATTATGTCTACATTCCAACAAATTTAAAACAATTGGATTTCAATAACTCATGGCAAAATGAACTAACAAAATGCGCTACATAATTGTGAAATTTTCCTTCAAATATAAATTTTGTTTTGCTTCAAATTTAACTTCAGACGCCATTAAAAAAGAACACCCTTTAACATGTGAATCAACATGAGAGTCAACTGTATGCGTCTTGAGCGTTGACGAGCATATCTTAGTTTTTTATCAGTTTGCTATAAAATTAAAAACAAAAAGTATTTAAATATTTCTTTTAAACTTAAAAAATTTGCATTGATATTAAACTGGTTAACGTAGAATAGAATAACCGTAAAATAATAATACAGTTGATAATTATAAAATAAATGGTATGAAATTGGTTTTTCTACATGTGAAAGTTAATATTTTCGACACATTTAACGTATTAGATAAATCTTATTTTTTCCCCCGTTTTATACCAATTTTATAATTTTTAAGACCGCGTCATCAAGCATACACAAAGTAAGTAACGCAACATATTTAAATAAGGTATGTATGTACATACATATGTATATAATATGTAAAAAATGTAAAATGTAACAGTTGGGTTACAACACTCGGCACTTTGGCGAAAATACTCGTATGTTTCGTTATGTTTGTTAAACAATTTTGTAACATTTATTTGTACATTTTTGTTTGTTCAAACAGATTTCAAATAGAGCTTAACAAAGCTAACGAACAACAAGTTTGCCATGTGTTAACATTTGAACAAATATTTAATCAAACTGTTACAGATAGGCCATTCGTGGGTTTGTATTCAGAATGAGAAAGCAGCAACCTTTAAAATCACCAACCACAGATTTTTTTACTTGTAACCATTGCTTACGATGATTTTATTTCGCCATCAAATATATTGAAGCACTGCAGTGTGCGAAATATGTAATTAAAAGATGTTTTAACTATTGTCTGTCAAGAGCTCGATGGATAACAGAAAACAGTTTCGGAATTTTGTCAACACACATCCGAAAAATACGGAGTCCAACTAAGCTTGAGTCTTTAAGTGCAAGACTAGTAACCTGCGAAATAAGTCGCAACAGTTTCTTAAACTTTCACTCAAACCTTCTAGATTAATACACTTAATATAGTACACTAATTCTTGGTAAATGATACAGTAAGCAAAACACCGATAGTCTTTTACTTCTGCAACAAGGGAGAGAAAAGTTCACTTTTTAATATAAACATATCGCTCATTTACTTCAGTAGTGTCAAAACAAAAAACAGTGTTTGATGAAGTATACAGAAAATTATGGTCTATATAGTGTACAACATTTTTTTAGATTCGTAGAAAACTTGAGATGAAAATATTTATTTCAATATAAATGCTAAATAATAGACAATTAAATTTAAAATAGCTTTATGACATTTTTAAATTAAATGAGTGATATATAGAGCTATAGTTTCATAAAAATTCAAACAGTTTTTTTAACAATAAACTAACAGACATATGTTATTTTTCAGTAATTACTCAAATAATCGCCTACCAAAAAGAAAGGAAAATATTTGATATTCTGTGTGTTCACGCTTTGGTCAGCTGATCTGTTGTTTCTTACTCAAAAATGTCAACCTATCATCAGATGGCATTGAAAAGTGAGAACAACAACAGTTCTTAAGTCTGTATTTTACAATTTTATTACGATTGCTTATTAGAAGGAGGAAATTTAGGTATTGAATCTTGGTTACAATTTCTTATTTCTTACATAGTGTAATATCCTATTGTTATTTATCTGAAAAATATAAAAGCATTTAAAATTACAAAGAACCTAAGCAACTTAACTGACATTTTTTTTTTTTTAAGAAGAAGAAGTACGTGCTGAATCAGACATTTCTGGAACTGAAAAATACGTTGAAATACATAAAGAGCTACATATATACAATAACTGAATTGGAGTCCGAGGTCCGTAGTGAAGAGGAGAATATTGTTAAATATTAGGGAGTCAACGTCTCTTATCTGCGACTTATACAAGAGTTTTAGAAGAAATAGATAGAAGTTCCAAACCTGTAAGAATACCAGTGCATTACATTTTTAAGGATATATTCTAAACGACATAACGAAAGGACATTCTTATTATTGATCTTATCATTGATCAGCTTATAATGCAACATATTGTTAAATGTACAGAAGACGCATTTAGGGCATTGGAATTTATGTGAAAGCTAAATGCAACAAAAGTATATGTATTTATTGCTTTGTTGTAGGCCCGCGGCGCATATTAAGGAACCAATTTGATTGGTATATATTTGCGGAATGAAAATAGTGGACCAACTTTTTTTAGAAAACAATTGGCAAAAACAACTTAGTGATTTTATAAAATTTTTAATTAAAATAATAAGACCTTTGAACAAAAAAAGGGTTTGTAACATGTGGCAATGCACAAATATTCAGTATAGTTTACCATTTAACTATTAATAAATTAACAAACAAACAACACTTGCAAATCATTGAATTTTATTATCAAAATTCGTGCAGAGTGAGAAATGTGTTTTGTAAATTATGTCCATTTTATGGTCGTCATAATTATAATTGGCCACCAAGATTACACAATTACAACATGCAAAGAAAGCCAAATTTCGTCTAGGCGGATACATCCAGGCACTATTGCAAAACGCTACGACTCATAGTATCTATTGTGCCCCTTCCGATCCATAGTTTGTTTAGCAGATCGGCTGCCTTCCTAATGTACACCAGCAGATCGGAAACCATAATGGTGGATATCTCGCCAGTGAGATCAGACACAATCAACCGCATTCCAGCAATTATTTTAATTATATACTCGTATGTATGTATGTATGTATATAGAATAGTGTTTTAAAATTAATCCCCATATATATCATATATAAAATTTAAAAAGGTTTTAAATTTATTTGATTCCAAATTTTTCTTACAAAATTCTTTTTAATATAAGCCTAAAAATATAAAATTATTTTTTCCAAAAAATCTGTTTTTTTTTTTAATCATACATACACACATATTCTTTCGTTTATCCACAAAAAAATGTGTTTTTTTTTCTGTGTTAGTAAGAATTTTATAGTCGTATTACTTCCAAAGTACTGGACCGATTTAAATAAAATTGGTATTGTGCACATTTGCACAGAAAAAGAATACTAGAGATGATTGTGCGATTTGACCCCACTAGACAATTTTTTTTCAATTTTCAAAATTCAACGGTTAAAAAATCCATCGTTACAACTGTTATTTGCATTGAATAATAATGCAAATTGCCGGTTAACTTGACCGAGCGCGTAGCAAAAATAGGTATAAGAAAAGTCAGAAGAGTAGTTTAAGTCGAAGTCAGCTATTCTTACTTAACGACACAGATTTATATGATAAAAGACAAGATACGAAGAAGGAAACATCGAATGCGACAGCAGATTTTTCAATTGAAGTGTATTCTGTTAGAATAGCTGAAGTCGGAAAAGTAGCTTTAGTCAACTTCAGCTATTCTTATTTTCCGACATAGATTTACATGAAAAAAGACAAGATACAAAGAGGGGATCATCGAATAAGAGTAGAGTTTTTTTCAATAGAAGTGTATTCTAAGTAACACAGGTTTAGTAAGAAGTAAGAACAGGTTTAGTCGACTTAAGCTATTCTTCCATATCAACACAGATACATATGTTAATGTTGGAGTAAAATTGACTGTATTATTGATATTATTAAATATCATTATTGTATGGGCATCAGAATAATTAAGTTTAAAGGAAAATAATTATTATTAAACTCACCTTGTTATATCCTCCGTGCTAACAGCTCGTGGTGTGCCCGGTGGCACAGCAGCCAAGACATTTGATGAAGCATACCTAGATGCTGGTTGTTCTATAATTTGATTTGATTTTTTTTTTTTGCACCAAAATCAAAATAAAGCGTACAATATAGAAAAGGCCCAAACAAAATATTGGTTGGGAGGAGGAAATACGAAAAAAAATTTGTTATATTATTAGTGTGATTAAAGCAGAGGTTATGTTTTTTATTTATTATTTTTATTGTAGTAGTAGTATCAAGAGGTTTTCATTTATTGTTTTTGGATTTTTAAAGCCAGTTGTTGGTGGAAGGACAATAATACATAGTTATTTAAATCGTAAAAAATTTCTGTTTTTTTTGTTTTGGTTTCATTTTATAGGAAAACATAATAAAATACGTAAAGGAATTAAAGAAAAATACATAAATAATAAAAAAAGAAAGAAATAAATTTAAGAAAAACACACCACTCTTGTATGCAGCAGCAGCACCAGTAGACATGCAAACACATAAATCATCAGAATAATAAACTCTTTGAAATTAAGAACGAAATTGTGTCTTTTTTATATTTCATAACAAAACTTAAAACGTGCAAAACAATCACAAACAGAAAATTTTGTCGTGTCACAAGAAAAGAAAAAAGTTTTCTTTAAAGAAAAAAAAAATTTCAGAACATGCAAATTATGTTTTAATTAAAAACAAAAGGTAGTTGCTATAATTTTTGTCGAAAATGTTAAATTACAATAAAAAATACATATACTTTTATATATATTTGGTATATACTCTATGCTAACTGATTCGATTCATTATAAATTAACCCACAAGCATACAAGTGTAGTAGCATTTATGTTTTTAAAAATATATATAGTTTGGAATGATTTTTATAAAACGTATGAAATATTTGGTTTTGGTTTTTTCTTGGGTGGTGAGCGCATCATAGTTAGGGATAGTTAGTTATAGTTTAATTTTTTACTTAAAAAGGAAACTAAAGGAAAGATAAGACGAAAAATAATATAATAATAAGAAATGAAAATAAAAGGAAAATCATAAAAAATGAAAACAAAACAAAAATGGAAAAAAAGCTTACGAGGCAAAGGTGACTGGGATCTAGATGTAGATGTAGGAATTATTTCAGCTACAGCTGGGGAAGATGCATGGTGCTGATTATTGCTATTATTAGTAATTGTAGCTGTTGTTGGTGGTGGTGGTAGCATAGCATTTGTATTATTGTTGTTGATGTTGTTGGTGGTAGTTGTGTATGGTGTGGTAGAAGATGAACGAGCAAAATCGACAACAGTTTGTCCTATAGTATTAATCGCACCTGTTGAATGCGAATTCATTTGATTGAAATGATGTCCAGATGTTGAAATAATATGACCCGATTTGCCTATAACTAATGTTACTTTATCAACAACGGATTTTAATGTGGCAACTGCTAGTTCGTGTGTAACATTTTCTAGATTTTTATCGACCTGCAATAAAGTTAAAAAAATGCCATTAATATTTAACTCTTACATTCAAGAATAGTTGTACGACTAAAATCTGGCCACGCTCTAATATGATAATCGTATAAAGTAAAAATCGCACTGACTTCAAAAAATTTTCGATTGTTTTGGTTATGTTTTGTTACATATGTTCCCTCTCCTACCAACGCTACCAATGTATATATCAATAGCCTGCTAGGGAGAAAATCTTTATTAATTTATTAATTAACTGGGTCGGAAAGGCCCTTATGGTCATGACTCTACGACCTAAAAAGACCTATTGTGTCAAAAACTTCGGAGTCAAATCCGCTAACGCATTAGCTGCAATGGGCCATCGATTAATTAATATTCAGGAGTAGATGACTGTCCGCTCGTTCTCCTTCAACTTTACGTATAACAGACGAACCTGTTCAGACCCAATAAAGGGCTCCATAAAAGTTCACATCCGTATGTTTGCCAAAGCAACACATTCACAGAAAATTTTTCGAAGTCTCCTACTCCTTCCTGAACAGGCGGCACACCGTGTCATGTACCACATTGAACTTAAAGAGGTGATATTTAAGATAGTTGGGGCCTCTTAGAAAGCGAATATGCTTCCTCATAGTTGCCCTGTCCGTAATTTTTATTGGTAAAGGCTCATCAGTCGCATCATGTAGCTAATACTACAGAGCGGTTCTAATTCCAAAAAACTGCTGGCCAAGTCCCGTCTTCCCAGTTCGTCAGTGATCACGTTCCCTTAACACCAGTGTGTCCAGAGACTCAACAAAGCGTAACATTGTTCCCCAATGCTAGGATGTAGACAATTGTATAGCACTCGCATACTAGTTTCAAGAAAGGGCCCTCAGTGTCGCTTGACTATCAAAATATATATTTATAAAAATACCCCTGATTCCACACTCTATATTAATCCACGCACAGATGGAAATTTCCTGGATCTCCGCCCAGCCGCATGCAGATGGTACAGATTTCATAATGAAAATATGCAAGCGACTAAGTCCGATAAAAGTTTCCATAACCGCAGTGGGCAAGTTCCTATTGCACCGATATGACCAGACAGGCCTCCCTCTGAAGCCTCATGCATCTGTAAATGCACAGTTTCTGTTCTTGGGCCACCATACAATTAATGCATACAAAAACGATCTCACATTCATTCAGTGTAGAAGAAGATCATTGTCACAATATAATCTTTCTGGTATACGATTGTAAACTTTAGATCAAAGATGGATTACAGTACTGTGGTGATTGGGTCAAAAAACCCACAAAGACCTTAGTTACACAACCTTCATACATCTCTTTTGCCCGAATAACTAAACAGAGAATTTGATGGGATAGTTCAGAGTGACTAAATTGCCATCGTTCGCATAAAACGTACAAACTTATTCTGATGGCTATTTTTTATTTTTTTATTTTTTCAGTAAACAGCCAATTCGCAAATAAGAATAAGTATCGACACATTTGCACTGCTAATGTGCACTTTTTTTTTAAATGATTACCCAGTTTAGGTACACTGCTATCCCCAGTTTAATTTACTAACCCTTAGATTAAAAATAACAAATCTAGGAATTTTATGTGCAATGAGCCGCATCGCTTTTTATAACAGGGTAGACTAAGAGCATTTCCCAGCCGGCCGGTTAACGCATTGCCTATGTCTGTGGATCTGAAAGTTCTCTTTTAGATGGCAAGGAGCGTCTTAAAGCTTAGGGACCTCTTGACTTCTCGCCATGACCAAGTCAGAACTGAGGCCATTGTGGCATTTTTGTAATCTCTGTGAGGATGAGGAGGAAATGGATATAATCGAAAAACTATTTTGTCACTGACAGAAGGCATCGATTTTTCATTGGAAATACGATTCAAGGTTTTAGCTCTCTTTTGAGCACGGAGCCTACCACCATACTCCGATTTGCTAAGAACCTTAAATGGCTTTGTAAGGAACCCAAGGTGCTTTTAGACTGGTCGCAACTTTTCGATTGTTCATATTTGTTTTTGCCAAAAATGCCAGAATTGAATTTAGTTGACATATAACAAGACGGTGTCATATGCTACACAGCACTGGATACCATGAACCTATTGAGACGTGAGTTCGGTCAGCAATTCATTTTACGTTTTGGAACAGTCCATTGGCCGCCAAATTCCTGCGATTTGACCATAATAGACTATTTTTTGTAGGGATATGTAAAGTCTCTCGTGTACTGGGGCAGGCCAGCCGCGATTCCAGTCATGGAAGACAACATTACAGCTGCTATTGGTGAAATACCGGCCAAAATGTTAGAAAGTGTATGTCAAAATTGAAGCCTACAGATGGATCACCTACGGCGGCAGCAACATTTACATAAAATAACCTTTAAAAAGGTGAACGAAACTTTTGCAAATTTTCTGTTTTTTTTTTCAATTTTTACCCGTTAGCAGCGATATACTTTAAATATTCTCAAAAATCTGAAGTTTATAAGTTTACCTATTGAACTAACTATTTGTTTAGAAATTGTGTCCAGTTTCATATACGCCACACTCTTAAAAAAATTTTATATTATTTTCAATTTTTATTACTCACCCCATTAGCCTTAACGGCTATAAGCTTATCGCCAATCGATAAACGACCATCGACTGCAGCAGCACCACCATCCATTATTTTGGTAACATAAATACCATTATCACCTGGTATATGTTGATTACCAATGCCGCCAGCAATTGAAAAGCCCAAGCCTTTGCCACCCTTAACCAAATCGATTTCAATTACTTTAGGACCTGCATCGTCTGATTGCAACGTAGACATCTTTGAGCTGCTTATATCATCCACAGCGCTTGCGCCGCCACCAGCAGTACGTTTTCTTTTCACATGTAATTTTACAATATTGCCAGCTTTTTTTAAGGCATCAACTGCTGAGGCATGAGGTACATCGACGACAGAGACATCGTTA
Organism: Wohlfahrtia magnifica; assembly: GCA_023159175.1. NCBI lineage: Eukaryota > Metazoa > Arthropoda > Insecta > Diptera > Sarcophagidae > Wohlfahrtia > Wohlfahrtia magnifica. The sequence goes on along the minus strand of JAKWBJ010000481.1, from coordinate 5,200,171 downwards.
ACAGAAACTATGATATCGTTGACACTTAAGCGACCATCAGCTGCAGCAGCACCACCCGGTATTAGTTTAGTAATATATATCGACGAATCATTACCAATATGTGGATTGTCTGTGCCGCCAGCTATAGAAAAACCTAAACCGGATGTACCACGTTCTAAGGTAATGTCTTCATATTGCCAACTATCATCACCATTAACCTGAAGAATAAAATTACAAAAATAAAAAAAGGAAAATTTAACGTTAAACATTAAAACGAAATGAAAAGAAAAGACAAAACACATACAATTTAGTTTTTTCTTTTTATCTTTTTAACACATTAATCGTATTCAGCTTAACGCTATTATTGTAATTGTTACTTTTTTTAATTTAAAAAATATTTCGATATCATAAAATAGTACGATTAGGGTTAATTTTGCAAACATAAAGCGAATATTATGAAAAACATAATTAAAAATAATTTTGTACAAATTTCATTCATATTGGATTTTTTACAAATATTATAGAGTTTTTTTTGAAGACAATTCACAGATGGGTAACAATTTTTAACTGAGTGATGAGTAAACACAAAAAAGCCTTACGATCTTAAAACTTTGCTTACCTTAGTCGTTGATGACCGATGTGCCTATAAACGTAAAAGTAAAGCAAAATAAATAATAACTCATTATCAAATTGAAAAAAAAAAAATCTGAAATAATAATAATAATAATGACAAGAACTAAAGCTTCGCATAATCCACTATACAAATCATTTGAGAAATGTTTAGGTGTTCGAAAAAGTTCGGTTACAAATTTGATAAAAAATGCAATATCTTTTTTTTATATTTGAAACAATCAAATATGTGCCGTTTTGATCGATAACCTTTTGTAATTTTTGGGGTAAAGCCATTATTCCATCGGTGTTAAACTGATTCAATTGTGTTTTGCAGGCCTATACTGAATTTAAATTTATACTATTAACAGAGTTCTGCAGAGATCGAAACGATCTGAACGATCTGCCACGTCACCAAGAATGTGTGTGATCTGACGTTGTCATGATGGAAAAAAATCGATTTTTTAAAATTCGATTTTCTCAAATCCGGTGATTTTTCCAGACATACCACTATATGGGCTCTAGACAGGATCCATGGCACAAACATTTGTATATAGTGGTATAGTGGAGCACTTCCATATTTTAGAGAAATAGCCACTCATCCTCTCAAGAATTTTCAGGTTTTTCAAAAAGGCGATTTTTTAAAATTCGATTTTATCAAATCCGGTGATTTTTCCAGACATACCACTATATGGGCTCTAGACAGGACCCTTGGCACAAACAAACATTTATATATAGTGGTATAGGGGAGCACTTCCATATTTAGAGAAATAGCCACACATCATCCCAAGAATTTTCAGATTTTTCAAAAAGGCGATTTTTTTAAATTCGATTTTATCAAATCGCTTAACAGTATTTTGTTAACGCAAAATTTGTGTATGTTAAAAAAGTAAGGTTGGTGTCTTGGCTTTTCAAATTCGAATTTATCTTCACACACATTGGAAAACAACATTCTTTCTGTTGATCTTTAATCTCGTTAATTGTTGACAGTAGAGAGCGTAATCAATCGTTTAATTAGGCTATAGAGACTCTTAATGAACGATTTCCACTAGACGCACAGCTTTATCTTTCGTAGAGTCACATTTGGCTTTTCCACCTTCATGGCGTAGCTTAACCTTACTTCATGATCTCTTTCGCACATTATTGTCATACATACGTAATCCATGTACCGAAAATTTGTAACCGAACTTTTTTAAAACTTAGTAGTTCAATAAAAATACAAATAAACTAGAGTTTATACACAAAAAAATTTCCGCTGAAAAAAAAACAAAGGAAACCTTTTTGTATCTAGTCAATCCACTTTAGATAGATAGTTAGATAGTAGCCAGAGCATTGTCAACAACAGCATTTAGGTAATCTTCGAAAATGTTTCACGTTCATCTCTATCATGTTTTCTGACTAATTTTTACACAACTTTCCAAGCAAGTTTCATTAAGATCTAGAAACGCAGTGTTAAACATAGTTGCCTAAGAGCGAAATACAAAAAACAGCATCCAACATAGTGAGTATTCCCACCGCAGTTGAATCTTCGCTCCGGCACGACCCAAATTACACTCAGCCAAAGGTTGTCATCTCAGTAACAGCTGTTCCAACAGAAAATTTTTTCCACAAGAAAAAAACACTAGACCGCAGTAGACGTGTTACAACAACAACAGCAAAGTGAGTAGTGTGTTTTTTATAAATGCTCCAAATTTCCAATGACAAGATTTCAGATTTTGTTCAATTATGCTTTTGTTTTTGTAGTCCAGGCTAGAGTGATCGGTTGCGATACCACAATGAATTAACTCCTCCCTAAACCTGAAACCACTAAGCACTCGAAGCTCATGATAAAGCCACTAAGACTTCTGATGTCTCTCTCCGATCGATCAGTTAATTTAGTCGCATGATAGAAGTCCAGGTGCATCGTTCTCCTTCCACATGACATCAGACATCTGCTTAGTAGATAAAGAATCGTTCCCCTTTCTTCTTCGTTCCTGCAGTTTTTGCAGAAGTAATTAGCGAGGTAACCTAATCCCCAGGGTTGGCTACCCATTGGATAAACCTATTAAGCCCACACGGATCTTATTGGATATTATATTTTAAAAAACCCGGGTGGACTTTTATGAATCGATTCGATTTTCAGCTCAAAAAAGAAAGATAATGAATTAGCAAATTTATCACGTCACTGCTAACATATTTTCCCCACCTTTGCGTCAATTTCCCAATCAACTCTGGAAAAACTCGCTTTTTGAGACAATCAAATTTTTAAGTAAAGTGTTCCGGTGACATGCCAAAAGATATTGTATCCGTCGAAACAGCCAATAGTCAGAAGGAGCAATGTCCTAAGAATACAGCGGATGCGGCAAGACGTTTAATTGATCGGGCGCTTGAGACGGCGCTTAACTCAACTAATTTATAATAAAAAATACTATGTAAAAAATTGGATTTTAGGTACTTCCGAAAAATAGTTTAAAAACCCTATTTATTAAAAAAAATTTAAAAGTTTGATTATCTTAATTACTTTATAATATTATAAACAAAATAGGTTAAAAAGTTTAAAATTTTGTTTTCTGATTCTATTATTAACTGCTTTGAAAAACGCACTTATTTCAATAAAAATGCTAAATTGACCAAACTTTGACAGAATATTAAAAAAATATATAAAAAAATAAATATCTTTTTATTTCTATTTTTGAAACTGTGTAATATGCTCTATCAAATAATAAAATTAGACCAACTTTGTCCTGCAGCTTAAAAATTTTTTGAAATTATGGACAACATATTCAATAGTGATACATTCGTGATGAGCATCATTTATGCATCACTTTTGGATTGTTGCGCATTACATGCATGTATTTGCAAACAAGCACATCTAAGAATTTCTTAAAATTTCTTATTTTTTACTAAACAGGCATGCTATGGAAAGACTGTCAAGAAGCCAGTTAACAAACCGCCTTTTATATTAATTAGCCCTTTAACGATGAACGGGACATATATGTCCCATTTGTTTTTTTCGTTTTTACAGATTTATTTTACAATGGGTGTTAACCTAATCAATAAAATACCTATAACCTATCTATAAAAACCCAAAGAAATCTTATTATTCGAGTAAAAATTGAGATTTTGTTGTTTAAATTGTAAAAGACGTCTAAAGGTCGGAAATTTGTATCTTTTTTGAAATTTTATTTTATCGAAAAATTCTTCGTCGTCAAAGGGTTAAACAGTGTTGGTGGACGTGATTTATCGTAACGCAATAACCATAATCGTAGAAGTGAGAATTGATGGCAAAACGGAAGTAAACTGATCACCTTTTATTTTAATTAAACGCTGTTTATGGTTAACTGACGACCTTTTATATTAATGAAACAGCGTTTGATGGAAGTTACTTAACGTAAGGCCATAACCATAATCGTAGAATAAGTAATAAAATCAGTGAAATTATGGTGGATCTTTTGGCGTAATAGAAATAGAAAGGTACCAATAGGGATTTGACAGAATTGTTATTCCAAGATTGGTACTTTTATGACACTCATTATCGTTGAACAATGAATCAATTACTCATATTAGCTGCCATAGACTTGAGTGTTGTTGCCTTATATGAAGTTCAGATTTTTAAGAATGCTGATTCACAGGATTTTTAAAACCCGGGGTATCACCTAATTTCAGTTTTTAATTTCCATTGTGGTCTTACAAAGAGTTTAATAAAGAGACTTATTCAACCTCCCTCCAGACAAATCCATCTAAACAAGCCATCTGACCTTCCAGACTACCTCTGGCGATGATGGCAAACATCAGAATTTGGTACTCAATCGTGATTTTCACTTGTGTTTATCATGGGTTGGGGCGCTGGTTGGACGCATGGTATTCACCCATGCCTAGGGCACCGTGGGGTATGGCAGCGCGACAAGACTCACGTACACCCATGACATCACCACCCCTAAGCAGGGATCTTCACCAATACACACAATCATTTGGAGGCGAGCTACACTATCATTTACTTCGCACGAAAATCAACTTGACTACTGAAACTGAAACAAAGTAATGGATGCTTTGTAGAAAGCCAACAAGCTGCCTAGAGGAGTGAAGAAAACAAATTATTGTGTTATCCATTTAGTGGTTTCAAAACCACTGGTTTGGCAAGGTTGTCAGCCATAAAATACCTGTAAACTATTATTTATTTAGTGAAAGGTTTGCCATTTACGAATGTAGATCGTTTAACAACAGAAGAATGCGTAAACATAATTTAAAATTACTACAAAAGAGATAATTTTACCGTGGCCCAGCTTTCGAACAAAATTTTCTTCAGCGATAACGCTAATTTCTAACTCGGTGGTTACGTCAACAAGCAATATTGGCGCATATGTGGTTTGATTCGTATTATGGTGCATTTTTTAGGTTTCATTGGGACGTATTTTTTTTTTTTTTTTTTTTAATGACGCTGAAAGAACTGTTACAGTCAATTGAGAATCCTATGGCCAGAGACGGTCATTTATACATAATGGCAAGATCCATGCATTAATGTGAACAAATAAAAGTTTTATCGAGACCATAGTTTTATGTGTGTTTTATTTAACATTACTTTTGAAATCAAAAAATGGATAACCCTATAAACTCATTCCTGACATACTTTTAAAGTGTATTATATTATTAAAAAAGTCAATAAAATTGATTGATGTGAAATTAATATTTTATGTTGAGATCTTAACGAAAGTATAAAAATGGTTTTATTTTATTATAAAAGTCTATATTAACAGAGTGAGAATCTCAAAAAAATGGTGATCGCCAAACAATTTGTCGCAATAAAAACGACTTTATTTAGTTTTCTGATCATCTAATTAGATGCTTCATTCATTTGCCAATGCATTAATAATTGATGTGAATTTGCTCGGGCACGATAAGTTAGAAAAACTGAATGAATAATAGAAAAATTATTTCAAACGCCCACTTGATAATAAAAAGAAACGATATTTCGCAAATACATAACAAATTAAACAGACAGTATGTATAGTAGTATAGTAACATACTTATATGAGCAGACCCTAAACAAATAAAAAAAGAAAAAAAAGATCAAAAATAGTATGAGGTCAAGTAATTTTTATTATTTATTTTATTATTCTATTCTACTAATGGGGTACACAATACAAAAAGAAAATTTTTGGCTTTATAGTAAAAAACTCATACATTACATTAACAAAAGATAAAATACAAAAGATCGAAAAAATATATGGAAAATAATAAACAAAAGTAAATAAGTAACAAAAAAAAAATATATTAACAAAGGGTCTTTAGTTAAGCGCTTCCCATTTTTAAATTTAAATAAAATTAAGTCAGATATATATTTATTTTTTTAATTGAAATGGCCTATAGATGACATTATTTGTAGAATATATCATCGTACAAATGTCCGTCGCGGCTGGGTGACGCTCATAAACCGGGCCGAAATCGACTAAGTTTGATCTAATGTAACAAAATAATTTTCTGCTGTAATCATAAACAACTGATTGCTAGATAAATATATAATAGACGCCTTTTGCACGTTCAAAGTACTTTGCAAAGTAATTTGCAAAGTCTTTAGTTAGTAAGGGAGAAGAGAAAACCGGGGGTGAGTACACACTTTGATGTACTCGCAAAGTTGCTTGTTCCTCGTTCGTATTTATACATAGTTGTATAAATACATGTTTTATATGACAAAATTTGTCAAAGCAAAATTTGAACGTGCAGAAGCGAAACAAAGTTTAAAAGAAAATTTAAGAGTTTGTCAAAGCAAAAAGCGTCTTAGAAATTGTTTACAATAAATAAAAACATTAACAAAAATTGCTTACGGTTATGACAGCACTAATCGGTAAAAATTAATATTCACAGTGGTGTTGCTTCATACATTTTTGTGCAAAAAAATATAAGGAAAGTTGGAACTTAACATTATACTGATTAAATTAAAAAACTATCAAAACAAAATTCTTCAAATTTGTTATATATGATGGTATGCTTTCTAGAATAAGCACAGATGAAACATTTGTTTTATCAAAATTGGCCATTCCTAGCGCTCACCGCCCATATCGATTTTACAGCATAAAATTTTTCTTATCAAAGTTTTTAAGAATAAACAAAAGATACATGTCAAATCAGTTTTTTCGCATAACATTTTTCCTACCCAAGCAAAAACCTTTCCAGAAAATTTATATGTTTTTTCAGCAGCGATCGGTGAAAGTCGGTGGATTTTTTTTTTGCTAAATTCAAAGAATAGACTCTCATCATTCATTTGGTACCAGTAGGAGACTGAGGTAGACGGATCTAACTTCTTTTTTTTCCATAGAAAACTGCAAACTCTTAATTTTATAAGGCCATCTTAAATCGCTCAAATCTACTTAATATGCAATTAAAATAATTTTTTTAACTTCACAAGAATGTTATCAGTGAAAATATTTTTCACACTTAAGCGTCTGAGTTGCATGAAAATTTTCATCAGTTTTAGTTAACCAATATTTACATGCCTTCAATAGATTTTTTTACTAAAAATGGATTTTTTTGCTAAAAATGGATTTTTCTTAGTCAAACACTTCTCTATAGAATAGCATCATTAGATTTTCAAAAAGAAATTGTAAAAAAAAAAATACTTTGTGCCACAAAAATATCATTGTGCGCTAATTGAAACCATATGACGTTGGTGCCCATATCATCATGTTCATCATCGTTGTCACACCAAACAGTGACTTTTTCGGATATCATTGGTCACTTTTGCATCTCATGTGCATTGGTATTGTGCATAGATGGGTCTCATTGCTGAAGATGGTTTTTTATAACTTGTATTGTATACAGGTTTAGCAGCCCACTGGGTAACTCAATTAAATTCACCAGGGTTTTATTGGGTATTGTATTTAAAAAACCCGGGTGGGTTTTTTTATATAAAGGTTTTCGTACAACAAAACAACAACAAAAGTAAGTATAATTTATGTATTGGCAATTCTAGTCAATTTGGTCCATTTTTATTATCTCCAAAAAGATAATCAATTAACAAATTTATCAAAATAAAAACTTATCAAACCACTGCTTACATCTTTTCTCCACCTCTGAGACAATTTCTGAATCCCGTCTCAGCAAAACTTCTAGTCTTTTGAGGCGATCAAATTCTGCATTGCAGTATAAATACTAAAAAATTTAATTGTACTAACAAATAAAAGATATTTTCTAATTTAACGCAATTAGTAAGCAGTTATAAAACCCAATGAAACCCAATAAAAAACACGGGTTTTTGCCAACCCTGCCAATTCGACAGATATAGCTCCAACAATATGACCGCTATCAACTGTCAAAGTTCGGAAGTCTCTGTTTAAAGACACTTTATTTTTATAAAAAATAATTATTTTATAAAACAAATATAATAAATGTAATTCCCTATACTTACAGTAGCTAATAGAGTTGCTAAGTGGTGGAGAGAAAGAAAAAATAAAGGGGTATAAGTCTAAAGTGCCACCTAAGTAAAAAGTTAAGTTTTTTAATTTGGATTCAAGACATTATTTTAATATTTAAAATAATTATTTGTAATTTGAAGTGGCAAAAGGAATATGCTCTAGGCTCTCTGGCAGGAGGCAGAAAGTGGGCATACGACTGACACTTTTACATCCCATTCGGGCAGGGGGACTTCTACTATTCTCCAATTTGCTAGAGCGCTTAAATGGCTTTAGCATGGTTATTGACCCGGGCATGGGTATCTGCCGTTCTCTTAATCGTTCTATCTTCCTACTTTTTCCACTACTCTTCTATCTACTCTTCTACTACAGGATGGCACACCATGAACCACATGGTCTACGAGTTAGGTACCATCGGCTGTTTAGGTTATTGAATATCCTCAAACCTAATCTATCGTGGAACTTGGCAATTATAATAGCTACCCATGAATTATGTTTAAGTGTAGTCCATAGCACTTGTCGAGACTGTTATTATTGACTTTAAATTTATCAATCTAAAAGTAAAAATAAAGGGGTGTTACAAATATAGGCGGTTTTTAATACATTTTATTTTTAAGCATAATGTTTTAAATATTACGTAATGCATACAATAATATATCGAAATTGGGCTTGCTTGATAAAAATTTTGTCATCAATTTTATACCTTTTTTCAAAAACATTTATACTAAAATTTAGTAAATTAAAATGTTTATAAAGATAATTTTTATTTATATCGCACACTAAATCACGAACAGTCACAACTCAAAATTTATCAAAATTGCATTTTTTCCATAAACCAATTCACAGATTTAATCTCTAACGACTACGAAAATTTCGTTTGCATCACTGTCTTCCTTACATGAGAAATTATTGTTATGATTGCTTTTATGTGCCGCTTTTGAGTTAATCAAATTATATTTCCAGTTAAAGAGACACAATTTGATATATTACACACAACTCAATGAAAACAATTTTAATAAATTTTCAATTAAACAGTCACAGCTCAAAATTACCTCCTATTTGCAAAATTATTACACAAAATTAAGCAAAAAATAAGTAAACTCTTTTCTAAGATGGTTTACTTCAATGTGGAACTCAATTTGATTATATAAATAAAACCATGTTATTAAAAACAGTTTTTTGCCTCTCATGATCATTTACAAATTTTGAGTTGTGACTGTTCATGATTTAGTGTGCGATATCATTACCAAATGAGTTCTAAATATTATAACATTTGTTGAGGTTCCGTGATACCTCTGACACTAAAGTACTCTTTGAGGATTAGATAAACGGCACTACAAATATCAAATGTATTAAAAAGTTTTATTTTCCTTATGAATTATAAATTATAAACAAATAAATCTCAAAGCACCAGATTTTACATATAATAAATATTAAAAAGGCGCATCTAAACTTTGGAATAAAAAATCTTGGCAAATAAATATAAAAGTATTATAAACTTAAGATTAAAAGTGAAATCCCCGAATATTACTCGTACTATTTATGTCGACTGCAAGCAGTTCATTTAAATATATCATTAAATGAACTATCTTTAATTTGTCATTTACATTTTTTTCAAATAAATCACGTGTATCTTTAAATTTTTGGCTTAAACCCATTATACTACAATGCATTGCGGGAGTAACAATTGTATTTTGTTTAAAAGAACATCTGAAAACAAAATAAAAATAAAAGAAAAACATATTTGTCTGTTGAACTTTGAACGGACGCCAACCATATGCTTTCGTTGAAATCAGTTAAATAATCGATTTGTTAATTTGCCATTACAACACAGAATACACTAAAACAAATAAAAATCTTAAAATCAAACAACTATTATAAATTAAATAATGGCACATAGAGTGTCCAGAAAGTAGGTAGCCTGTCAGCTTGCGGGTCGTAGGTTTGATTCGCACCAGAGACTCTGATCATCATGCCGAACATATGATCTTAGTTACACAGTTATAATATATTTTGTAGTTATATCCATATTTAGAGTAAATTTTTCACTTCATTTTAAACAATTTTTTGTCTAATAATGATTTTATTGCTTTTCTGTAAAAAACACATCTTTATAGACTGTTCACACGAGACTTTGAATTATTTTATTTGATGTTTGAATAACATACACTAATTACTCTGTTCACATGACAAGTTTGTAATTTGTTTGAAGATTTTTCTTTATTGTCGTCTTATTTTTATTTATTGTTTTGTTATTTGCCATATTCTTTGCTGTCCTTATAACCTCTCTCATTTTACCTTCTTTCTTCTTATCATCTACATCCTTTTTTTCTTCTTATCTTCTACTTCCTTTTCTTTCAACAGGATGATCACATGGTCTCCAAGTGATGCAACAAACGATCTTCCTGCTTATTGCATATCCTAAAACCTAACTCAATCTGGCGTGAAGACATTCGATAAAAATTAAAGATCACAATTATTTTTATTAATCTACAGGTTAAGTGAAACTAAATTACTTAACTCTACACCAATAAGTTTTAACGTTTCCTGAGATTATAATGGTATCTCAGATCACAACGACTTGTAAACAGACCCGGTGCTCTAAATTTACTCTTGTAGCTTTCAGAGTCTAATAGGAGTCAGTAAAATAAATCTGTTCGCCTGCCTCATTCCAGAGATATTCTCCCATACGATCGAATTCCCTCTCAACCCAAGAGTTAAATCTTCTACTGAAGCATTCAACAGAGATACCGACGAATGGGTCAGTCTCAATGAAAACCCTTCGAACTCCGCTGTTTGCTTAGCATTTACGTTTCCAAGACGGCCTTTATAACCCGGAACCCAACATAGCGTAAACATGTTGTGTGAATGGTGTTCACTGAGAAACGTCAAACAGTCTATAACAATCACTTTACATCGCAAGGTGACAAAGCCTTCTAGACTGCCTGGCATCATCTAAATAATCTTAAAGTAAAGATGGCGTAAATTTCAGCCAGGAAAATGGAGGTGTATTTGCTCATACGCAACGCCCTCTGAAAATTGTTACTAACCATACCAGCGCTAGTTTCATTTCCGCCTGTCTGTTGTGAGCTATTGGTAAACCAAACTTGGTGCGCTATATTATGCCACCTATTCCATGGTCCGTAAGACGGATAAGAACTTGAATCGTATGTTCATCAAAAACTGATACCTTCTACCAGAAAACTTTCTCTTCCTCGCACAAATTAAAAAATCGGAAAATTAAATAACCGGAAAGATAGACATTGAAATCCTACATTTTGGCTCATGTACCAAGCGAAAAACTCTTCAAGTTCGCCAATATAGCCAATTAAGTGTTACAATCGGAGCAGTACAGAATCCTCAGTTCATGCGTTCTCTGATTCCGTGCCGCATCGAGACTATTCATCAGACGTGGTACACTCGAACGCTCCCTATCATAGTTTGGGGTAATTCCAAATTCAATTCTTAATTGCAAATACTTCACTCAACTTATGGGAGAGCACTTAAGCTCGAATTGTTCGCAATGCTCGCCAGTCACAGTACTTGTCCAATCTTGGAATCGTCTGTGAAGAAGTCTAGACCGTCAATAGGAGAATTGTCCTGTTTTCAGTTGTTTATCATCAAACTGCGCAAATGTGAACATTTACCCCAATGTAGGGGAAGAATTTTATGAAACAAGAAACCTCAAATAATGAGGTCGTAAACACGGTATTATTTTATCTATACTTAATTCCATATAATCTACTAAGGTATATAACTGAACTTTTAATTAAACCTCTTTTCCTATTATTCCGGCTTTTTTCAGACATTTTGTAACAACTAAAAATAACTTTATATGGCAACTCTAGAAATGAGCAAAACAAAATTGAGAGTTTTTTACCAACAAATAATAATCGAATTCCTATTTGACAGATCAAACGAAAGAAATACATTAACAGACAACAAACAGATTCCGCTAAAAATTCAGCCGAATTACCCCTTCACCCAACACCCAGCAATTGTGGGCCATTGCAACGTTAGTGGTGGTAATGATGGACTTTTCTATGCGTTGGCTAGAGTGTATTTCTTTTAAAAATAAATGATGTTATCATCGTCCGGCAATATATATAGTGGGACGGACTAACAAAAATAGACGTGGGGCATAAAAAAAGCCACCACCATCGCCAACCACAACAATAATAAAAAAGAAATTCATGATGTTTACTAAGAAGAATGACAACAACAAACAATAATGTGTCACAAAATTTTATAATAAATTGTTACGAAGGAAAAGAAATTGGTATATTAAATAAAAAGGTACAATGGCATATGTATGTACATGTGTTTGTTTATACTATTGTACATGTGGATGTACTCATATGTAGTTAAAAATAATTACCGAGTCCAAGTTAAACAAGGAGGAGACTTTTTTAATAAAGCCTCCCCCGCCGCTGCCACCACCACCACCATCTTTTCCCTTCTTTTTACGAGTGGTCATCTCTGGCTATATTGGCTGCTTAATTTATTTTTATGCTTTATTTAACAATATTTTCAGGTGTTTTTTTTATTATTATTACTTATTTATTTATTATTAATGCAATATTTACTATTGTTTTTAGCACTTTTTGTAGATTTTAAATTTTTACTATTTAACAACAACGACAACTGGAGACGATAACTGTGATGATGATCTGTTTTCTCGTTTTTAAGTTATTAAACGCACAGCACTCTGTGTTCATATACAAGCATCAGCAACACAACACAACAAAAAATCGTCAGCAATAGTGAAAAACCATATACAAATTCTATTTTGTATGCGTTTACAACAATAACAGCAAAAACAAAAAACCATAAAGATTCGCTTATAGTATGGCAAAATTATATATAATGGGTGTAATAATAACAACAACAGCAACAAAATCTTTTAACGATAATAATGATTTAGTAAGGCAGCAGCAGCAGCAGAGCTACTGTATTTTCTTTTTACTTGCTTTTGTCTTATTTTTAGTAAATGTTTTTCTCTATTTTTCTTATTTACTATTCTTCTTCCTTTTATTTTTGTTGCCTCTCTCTGTGTTCCGGTAAACAATTAAGAAAGAATGTAATGACGAGTGAGAGAGTTGTCAAATTCCATAAAAAAAAATAAACACGACACATAAACACAAACACTCATATATGTTGTAATGTTATAGCAACATTGTTTCGAGTGAGATTACAGCAACATATTTGGTAAATTTTTTACGGCTTTTATTTTTGTTGTTGTAGACTGTATATTTTAATAAATTGTACACTTGTTGCCAGTTGATCTTTAAAAAGGGTTTTAATTTTTTTATGATTATTCATCAATATTATTGTTATAGTTGTTGTTGTTATATGCGTACGTTTAATATTTTATCAATAAATTTTTCTTTTGTTTTGCTTAAAAAAAAAACACCAACATTGATGAAAAAGTACTACTTTTTAAATAATTAAAGTACAAAAACAACTTGGAACTTTCCCTTTACAAATCATCATTATAATAAAAAAAGCACACAACACACACAATGTAATATGTCGTCGGGGTCGTTAACGTCGCCAAGCAACCTTTTTTTGCTTTGCGCTCATCAAAGAAAAAAAAACACAACACAAATACTTTAAACGTCTAAGTAAAACTTTTGCTTATATTTTTACTTTTTTATGTTTCTTGTTTAAGATATAAAATAAATTTTATTAGATTTCGTAATTAAATGTATTTAAACCACTTTTTCTGTTGTCGTTAAAAAAATGGAACGCGTTGACTATTTTTCTCTTTTTGTTTGTTAATTTTTTCCTTTAACTCTAGTGAAAACTTATATGACAGCGTTTACCTTAGGCAATGAATAAAAGACAACTGTTTCTCTCTAGCAACATGTTGGACAAATTAAGCTAACAGTCAACATTTCGATACTCGTTTTTCTAGTGTGGCAATGCTGTCGAGGAATTTTTCATTTTTTCTTTTACTGTGCTATACGTGCTTGTGATTTTTTATTATACACTCATTTTTCTTATTTAATACTTTGTTATGCTCGTTTTCTATTTGTATTTTTATTGAATCTTTATATGATTTTTTTTATTAATAATTTAATTTACTTCTTTATTAATTTTAGATTGAGAGCGAGAGAGCACTTGTTAAAACTCTTTAAGCGATCGTATACGGTATTCTGCTGTCATTTTGACACAAATAGTATTGCCACTGACAAAGTATTTTAAGTACTTAAAAAATATGCTAACGAAACCAAATTAATTTGTTACTACATTATGGAGACGACTATGAATACTTCACACAACTTTTGATAAAACGGGCTTTTGTATAAGAACAAATTTATTTATATTTAAAGAGCCACAAGCCATAAAAAGTAAATCAATTTTCTTCTGAGAAAGTACCAATTTCCGTTTGCTTGAGCTGAACGGCAACACCGGCCGTCCATAAATAAAACACAACAAACTTGTTATTAATACGACCAAGTTAACATAGGAAAAACAGCAAACAAAACGCTTAAAAAATGTATGCTGTGTTTATATTTTTATATATTTCACTATATGATGTTTAGTTTTTTTTTTTAATTTTAGGCATTTGAAGCATTTCACGATAATTGTTCTTTGACTTTAAGCAAAAGTAAAGATGAAGGTTTTATATACAACAAAATCCTGTTTAATGTTGGGGTTTATTTTGATCAAATTAATAATTCAACAAGCAAAATTGCCAAATAGGAAGTGGAAAAACGCAAGATAATTAAATAAGACACAATAATTCGCTATTTATTGTTAGGCAACGTTCAAATAAGCTGAAAAGAGTATACGACGGTTGGCATACATTATCGAGGTTAACTTAATGAATTTTGGTTTCCAAAAACTAATCAAATAACCACTTTTATTTTCAATACAATGGGATACATGCAAAACATTTTATCTTTAGTGATGTTATTTCATAAAATGGGCATGTATCTTGGACTCTAAGATTTCACGATTTAAAACATTTTGATTGTCGTTGTTGTAACTCCCGTTTGGTACCTCCGTCGCTGAGTTGACATTGTTGGCCGACTGGGAGTCAGATCTTTTCAAAGTGTAGATCCCATTGACGTTGCCTTTTAGTTATTTTCTTTGGGTGTATAATCCTTATGTTATGATAGCTACCTTACATAAGATATGACACCATATAACAACAGAAGTTCTTAAATAGGTGGCCAAATATTAAAACTGATAAAAAGCGCCACGTAATAAGTTGTCATAGCGGTCATTTATCATTTAATAAATTCATTATGTTCTTTTTTATTTTAAATTTCAAACACTCTTTATAAAAAGACCCTATATTATTAAAAAAAAACTATTCTAGGATTGTTTTCGTCCTTTTAAATTAATTTTATATTTGTATTCTATTTCAACAAAATAATTTCAAATGAAATAAACAAAATATTTTATTAAAATAAATCAAGCTTTTACAATATTACAAATATTAAAGCAATACAAACCTTCTTCTTATTTAGATTCGTACCGTATTTTTAATGCAAACAATACAAAAGAAAAAATATTAAAAAATGGTATAAAAATGGCATAAATCTCAACTTTATTAATTAAAAAAGAAACAATGTTTTGACATGCAAAATTAACTTAAAAATAATATAATATTTAATATAAAATAAGAAGAAGCATTCACATATGTGATGTAAAACGAAATTAAAATGAATTCAAGTACGTTTTCGAACACAAATATAGCATAATGTCTACATTTTTTGATAAAGATAACCATACCATTAGTAAAAATAAAAAATAAAAAATTTTATCTGTCGGACTTAGAAAGTATAGCAATTCGAAGTTTCGTTCAATTTAAATTTCAATTTACATCACATAGGGCATTATTTGAAATGAAAAAATATTTTAATATAAAAAAATATTGTAAAAATTCGATGTTATAAAAATAGAAAAATAAATTAATAAAAAAGATTAAATGGCCATCTTTATGATTCTAAAAAAGTACAAATAAAAATTTATTAATAATCCATTAGCAACTTTAAAATTTTAAATAAAAAGCGAGGATTTTTACAAATCTTAAAGTTTAAAAAATGTCAGAATTGTGTATATGTACATCATATTTTTTAATTAAAAAACTTTCAAAAAAATAAGTCAAGATTCGCAACAATATGAATTAGAAGTAAACACAATACTTCTTAAACTTTACATAAAATTAGAAAATTATTGAAAAGTTATTTTTTATATTACAAATCAAGCGACTAGGCTGCCTCAGAGATTATCTAACAAAAGGGGCTTACTTTCAAATTAAAAAAAAAAAAAATTAATTTTCCAACTGAAGTCATAAAAACTATTCAAAATTTCCTTCAAAATTGATCACTCAATATCAATTTGGATACAAATTGTTCACACCAACGAATGGTTATTCCAGATAGTCTACAGAGTCTATGTCTATCCAAAATTTTGCACAACTTTATTGTAAACATTTCCATATTTGTCAATTACATTACATCGATAGAATACTTCAGTACATGTGGACAGAAAAATACGTGTAAAATAACTCTTTTCAAAACTTAACCTATCATGTTATAAAGGTAATAAATTTTAAGTACCCTAAAGGTTAGATTTAGATGGAAAAGACATTCAATGCATAAAAGATCTATACTGGAATCAAACAGCAGATGATGACGAATGCACAAATGATGTTGAAATTAAAAGTGGTACTCGTATGCGGCAAGGATTTATTTCTTCACTTCTTAATGCGCAACTAAAATTAAAGAATACTCAAAAGGGGCGTGTATCTATTTTTAAGTACCTGGTTACATGGCTTACAGATTGGTCAGCCGATAAGGAGATTAATTGCAAAATATAAACGGCCCGAATTGCTTTTTTAAAATTTACTATAAAACCGCTGAATAAATATTGATCTTGAATTCATACGGTGAAGTCCATATGAACACTTTGGAAAGATTTAAAATGTGGACTTATTGAAGAATACTCAGAATTTCCAATATGGAGGTCTTACAGAGATTGAACACTGAGCACCAACTTTTACATATTATAAAATTTCGGAAAACCACATACTTTGGACATATGTATAATGAGATGAATAATAGGAACTTCTCCTTCTTATTTTATAAGGTAAAATTGAGGGCCGTCTTGGTATTGGCAGTAAACAAGTCTTGTCTACACAATATACGCGAGTGCAATGGCTTAAGAATGATTGGTGATCTTATAAGATAGGCATCAGATAGAACGCAGTTGTCCCATTTCATCCGAAACGTTACTTACAAAGTGATTCGCTTACATCCTAATAATTAGCTTTTGCAGAATGTAGTGACTTTTTTTAAAGTAAGTTATTTTTTCGGTGGGACAAAATAGATTTAAGTTACCTAAAGTTATAAAATTTTTATTTTTGTGGAAAAAAACAATAATAACACCCATATTCATAAAATTCAAAATGAGTTGGAAATGTATTTTATTTAATTTTTTTCATACACAATTTTCTTAAAACAGATTTTATTGAGTTAAGCTATTATTATTTTCATTTTTTATGAATATGGAGGTAATTAATTATGGAGTTATCTCCAGTTACAGATAACAGCAAAATCACTTCAGCTAAACAAGACCCTATGAAGCAATTTAGATAATTTCCAGTGAAAGAGGAAATGTTGAATTGTTGCGAAGGTTTCAGAAAAAGACGGTTGAAACCAAAACTACCAAATAGAAGAGCTCGAAAAAAGCTCCTTTGCTTATGTAATGTAAATAACTTAAAAATTACTACTTTTACACCTATTTTTTTGTTCACATGTGTAATTACATACTAACAGTAAGCTATCTATTTAATCATTGCTTTCAATAACTTTGTTATTCATTATTCGATATATTAACTTGTTCAACTTTCAACTTTCTTGACTGTATAAAATGTTTGCACTACTCTTGATTTATTCATTTCGAATTTAACGTTTTAAAAATTTTCCAATATAATTAATGAAAATGGATGGCATTTAAACTTTAAAAATTAAAATAAAATGTAAAAGCAAAATAACTTAATATTAAAATAGTAAAAAATAAAAAATTAAGTACAAACATATGCAAAAAAAATGCAGCAATTTTTTATTTGGTATACCTTTTGAAGGCCTATTAAAATGCATAATTAAAGTCATTTGGCATAAAAATAAAAAAAAACTTACTTCCTATCGTTTTCATAATTCTTTGGATCTCTGCTTTCTTTTTTGCTTCATATTAAGAGTCAGTCTTAAAATGAGCTTGTTTTCGTTTTTTTCTATCTTGGCGTTACAAAGGACAATATCTAAAACAACATATAGACTTCATATGGACTTACAATATTTACATCGTTATTTCCTGACAATGTTTGACGACCATTGTCCTGTTGTTGCTGTTGAGCATCTATTGTTGATGCTATGGCAGTAGCATCTATTTGTTGTTGTTCCTTTTTTACTGCATCTGTATCAGCAGCAACCTTAACGGGTTGATTCTGTAAATATTTAAATTAAGAAAATAAATTATAACTTAAAATCTGGAAAATGTATGAGTCGTTTACATACACAATATAAAAAAAAACATGAAGTAAACTACATATTGTCACCTAAAATCCAAAAGGTCTAAAGTGATAAAAAAATCAAAAATAATTTTTTAATTGATTATAATGTATTTCAACTTATTATATTATAATCAATCAAAAAATTAATTTCGAATTTTTTGTCGCTCACGGCTTTCTGGTTTTTAATGCAAAATATTGGATGATAACCTTAGAAATATGAAGGAATATTATAATAAGCTCTCCCCTTATTAACTATGACCTCACATCGCGAACGCAGCAAGACTTATCCTTATACGGGAACGAATGCCAACAGCCGATTCACCATTTGTCCAGATAGGAGAATGAATTCATATCTTCGTTTAGGGCACCTACAAAGGTGAAAGTATACGTGCCGTTAGTGTTCATGCACATTAGTTTAGTTTTCGCCGTACTTATGTGCAACACAGCAAGTGCCGCAAACCTAATTACCGCCTTTAACTTGAACTCAATATTACTTGCATTTACTTCGGTTTAATGCTTCATTTTAATTTTTTTAGGTTTCACGATTTTTTAGATAATTCATTACTACATTATGACTCCAATCGAAAGTGGGAAACATAAATTTTTACTATTCCTAGGAGCTTTTATGTCTTTATGCTACCCGTTTTAATTCAGTACACTGCACTGTGGGGCAGGATTGCGACATTTTTGGAATCAAAGGAAAGGTCGTGGTATTGGTATTATGAATCTATTAAGAAAACTTTAGTTTTTATTGACAAATATAAAGAAAAAGATAAAATTAAAAACAAAAATATTTTGTTTTGAAAAAATCATTAAGCAAATAATTATAAATATTTCGAAGGTTACAACACATATTTATCAGTATAAGGATACGTTATTATGTATTAATTCGCTATCACGTTGTGTTTCATCAGTATCTTTGTCACTGCTTACGTTTAAATCCAACTTATCAGATAATGAGAGAAGCAGACATTTTGCTTCCTTAGGCACAACCATTGAACTGGGAGTTTCGCGAGTTGCCGTAACCACTGGTTCTGAATTTATTAAAGGAAAGTTACTATATTTTTGTGCATTATGCTCTCTAACATTTTTAAATATTTTATTAATTGATTTTTTCGCTTCTTCAGACAAAGAACCAACAGGTAGTTTTGAATTTTGAACTACTTCCCAACTATGAATCAACAATTTGTGTAGCGTTGGCGACATCTAAAATGTACCACTGATAATTATTTACGAACGTTTGTATATACAATATATGTATTTATATTGTACTGCCTAAAAAATACTCTGGAAGTACACATTCATCATTATAAGCACCACCACCTGGCTTTGGCTGATCTATATACATATATGTAGTCTAAAAGTTGTTTTAAATTCTTTTTTAATTATGTATGTATTACCGATTGCTTGAGAAAAGTGAAACTTAAAATTGTATAATATTCGAATAAATTATAAGCTTGTAAGTTAATTAATGTACGAGAAACCGGTTTTTTATCAGTATCTCAAGAATTTCGAATTGTTTAAAAAATTTCAAACACTAATTATTGTAGCACATATCAGAAAAATAGTATCACATCCCAGGTGTTATTTACTTACATAAAACAAAACAAAAATTATGATAAAGCAGGTTTGAAATTTCAAAAGGGTGTTCTGGTGGGCAGCTTTGTGCAAAACGAAGTTACTATAGCTATAAACTATACACTTTGTACTGAATGATCAATATAAAAACACGCTTGCGAATCTTTGCGGAAAAAGATCCCAGCCTTGAAAAATTATTATTACTATTATTTTTTTAATTAGAAAAAATTCGATTTTTTTAAATTAGTCCTACAGCCGTCGTATTATTTGAATTCATGGAGTTTAAATTAGCGTAAGTATAAAGACATGTACATATATCGCACTTGATCAACAAGAGAGTATTAACTCAAAATTTAAACATTTTCAGTAGAGGTGAAAAACTGTTTGTTTGAAACTGTTTGTTTGAAAATCCGAATACATCATAGTAAGCAAGAATATTATACCTTTTTTATGAAAATATACGATATATTTCAATTTCCACTTTTGTATTAACTCAAAATAATGACTTTTTGGTGATATAAAGATAGTCACTACACTATCACGAAAATATTTCATATGTGGTTTTCGGTTTTGAATGAAGGAGCAAAAAGTGAAATTTATAAAAATTTTGAGTTAATATCCTCTGGTTGATCAAGTGCGATATATGTCTAAATGTAAAAAAATAATATTTTATATTATATATATATATATATATATATATATATATATATATATATATATATATATATACATATTATTTGAAGTTTGCACTTTAAGGGTGCGTCCTTCGAAATAACGCGAAAAATTGAAAAAAAAATAAATGCAGTTCAACATAAACATTTTTCCTCAATTCTCATTTTTTAAAATTGACTTTTTCAAGAATTTGTACCGGCTGCCCCAACGTGCACTGTAGGCACTAACTTTAGCTTTAATTTTATTCAGTTTTTATAAAAAAAAAATTATAGCAATGGATGACCGATCTTAATGAATACTGAATGTGGTTCTATTTTGTTGAACCAAAAAAATAACTAAAAATTTTGTGCTTGACTAGAAAGATGAAAAAAAGTTCCAATATCAAGAGCTTGGGTTTAATTTATCATTTAAAGTATCTTCTATCCGTCTGAATAAAATTTTTAACTTATGGTTTCTGTATTTGTGATCTATGGTAAACAAAATATTTTTTTTTTGTTCATTAATCTTTTTATGTTTTATATCAAAATTATATTAAACGAGTAATGGCACTGTAGCATTTTACAAAAAAGTGCTTTGAAATGTAAATAAAAAACGAGTAAGATTAAGTTCTAAAAAAAATAGCCTACATTTTTCCTAGTAATAATTCTTTCGTGTTATTAAAAGAATCATTTTTATTTCCCCGCTTATTTGTACTCACATTAACACAATATGGAGATAAGCAACATGGATGATTCATTTGTGTTTCATTTCTACATTCACGGTACGTTGGTTTGCTACTACTTTTTGTACTAACGGTGGGTGAACCTTTAAGCCGGCAATCTTCTACTGAAGATGCACCAATGGAAGTTACAGCTGGTTGTTGTTTTTCGGCTGGTGCTATTGAAGATGTTTGACGTTTTCTAGGACGACGCGGTAAACGTACAGGTGAACGAGCACTTAAACCGGAAATGCGACGACGCGAATGACGAACTATAGAAATCCAATCAATCATGTTTGTTTCCTTTTATATACTTTATAATCTTTATTATTATTTTATATCGTTTAATTTTTGTTTTAAATTTTTATTTCAAAGAAAAAATATTTACTGCCGCATTATAATTATTTTGTAAATTTTTTTATTTATTATACTCGTGAATACATTTACTTATAATGTTATAATGTTTAGTTAGTCATGTATTATATTAAATGGAATATTTTCTTTTTAATTACACATAGTTATTTCAATTTTTTTTTCGTTTTTTTAAGAATTTAGTGATGAAGAATACTGGCTGTTTTTAATGGTGTAAACATTTGGAAAACAAAAGAATTTTTTTTTTTTAATTTTAAATCGCAAGATAAAACCGTCTACCACGTCTGAATAATGAAAAGTTTTCAACTGAACAGAAGAAAATATATATATAAAACAAAACACATTCACTTAAAACACCAACAACAATAACGTTCATAAAAGAAAAACAATATTCCAAATCTTTTTTGTTGCTTTTTTGTGTGAATATTTCTAAATATTTTGTATTTAATTGTCAGTTGGTCATCATTAGCATATTCATTAACTTAACATCATTATCATGTTTATTGCTTCATCATAATTAAGAGAGTTAGGAAGAGGGAACTGCCAAATTTGTTTTTTAAATACTGTTTTTATAAAAAAATATATACATATATAAGAACCGTGTTAAAAACAAAACCGCCGAAAATAATTTTTCCTTTATTTTGTTTTTAAAACAAAACTGCTGTGTTTTTGTTAAATGAACGACTAACTGAGTCTATACGTTGAATATCGGACACATGCGAAACACAACAAATTCGAAACTGAATGGAAAATGTGTTCTTTCATCAATACAGTACTTTTCATATCAAAACAAAAAAAGTAAATTTTTTTCTTTCAAAGTGATACATAATTCAAAAACATGAAAAGAAAAAAAACCTGAATAGACACACGACGTATGTATATATAAGACGACGAATCCTAAAAGAAAAGTCACAAGCGCTACGCAAAGGAAGGCTATTTTCATTCCCCAGAAAAAGACATTTTAGTCTGCAATGCAAATTTTAATTGAACTGAAATTGTCTAAAACTTTATATCTTTCTTAGCAGTCGTCAGGACCTCATCTAACGATAAAGAATATATTTAAGTAGCTTGAGCTTAAAGACCTCAAACATCTACGTTGATGACATCTGTTAGCACACAGACAACTTCCATTAAAATAAAACTTCTGTGAAGGAAATTAAGAAGGAGCTAATATACCCTGTGAAAACCGGAGGAAACATAACGAAAGTAACCGTATAACAAAAACCACAGTTAAGCCCAAGAATTGAAAACATATTGCAAGACGAACCAGCATGTTTTTGGCCAAATAAAAGCTGCATAGATCAGGCCAACACTTTAAGCATCATCATAGAACAATCTTTAGAATGGCTTACCCTCCTATATCCACTGTTCTTCGAGTAGCCCAGAAAATAATTCGAATAATCAGAGCGATGTATGAGAATGTAGAACCCTCAGTTCGTCACAGAGGGGATATCAGTCAACCTTCCCACACCAATGCTAGAATTAATCAAGGATGCCCACCTATCACCCCAGCTATTCACCATCGTGATGGATGACATAGTGAGCGAAGTCTGTTCAAGGAGAAGAGGAAAAACGTAGAATCTTTCACGCCAACTCGAGAATTTGGACTATGCGGATGACATTTGTCTACTCTCGCATAAAACCCCCAATATGCAACCAAAACGGAAGTATTGAACTTGAGATAAATATAGAGAAAACCAAGGCCTAGTGAATCTACAATACTAGCATGAAAACCATCATTCTACAAGGTTAACAAGTCCAGTATGTAGATACCTTGTGCTAACTAGGAAGTACAATAACTACATACCGCGGCGCCAAAACAGACTGAGACGAAAAGCTCAAGAAAGCGAAAGCAAACAACATCACAACTCATGTGTTAAATCAATTCTGCTGTACGTTAGTGAAAACTGGCTTGTATCGAAAAACATCACGCAAAAGCTCCAGGTATTTAGCAACAGGGGTCTTAAAATCAAATTATGTTCTAACACCATAAGTAACACAAAACTGTGGAGCATGGCTAATGAGAAACTAGAATTGAGGCAAATACAAAGTAGAGAATGCTGGTGAATCGGTCTCACCATCCGAAAAAAATTTTGAAAATATCCAGGATGGTGCTCTAGTCAAGACTCAATAAATCGACATATAGCGTATAATACAATGCCTGTATAATACTTATGAGATTTTTCGGTATTCCCTTACACCGAAGCGCGCTCCAAATTGCTGAACGATGTAACCTGTTCGAAGTCGATGAATGACAGATATTGTGGCGAGCTCCAGTCTACCCACTGTTACATTATTATTCTAAGTCCACTGATGTAGCGGAAACAGGTTTGTCCTTTGCGTGTATTATTGCAGTGTGTCTAAAAGACGTTTGCCTATAATATTAGCTATGACCCTGTTTTGCGTACTAAGAAGCGTTATCAACACCAGTTCATGTATTCGCTAAGGTCATTAATTACATGACAGTTTAAAATCATTTAAAAAAGACTGGCTATTTAAAGAAGCTCGTTGATTGGGTGTCACATGAATTAACGCAAAGAAATTTCATTGACTGACACTGAATTACTCTATCCATGAGGCAAATCATACGAGGTGTTAAAAAATAAATTATATGCGAGAATCTTAAACAAAAAGGTTAATATGCCTTATGGACGACTAAAAACGCTGGCTTGATGGCAAACAGGTTTATGCTGAATGGAACAGTGGAAGAAGGGACTTCTTACGAATTATGATCTGCTACAACTAGTGAGATGAACAATTTTGATTTCTAACGCTTATAACTCAAATTCGTTTGAACAAAACCATCAAGGAGGACTCGAATTGCCCAACAGTAATGGTTTAATATTCCATCATGACGATGTCGGGACACACACATATTTTTGATGATCCGCAAAAAATTGGTTGCGTGGAAATATTATAATATTAAAAATAATAATTAAGAGGAAATATTAAAAAGGTCCCAACAAACTATACCGCCCAAACAATTCTGCCACTTTTTAGTGCAAATTAAAACACTTTACTAATGGTATTGACCGACCATATGCATGAAAGCAATAATGTACAGATGTACATATTTATGCATGTACGAGTACATGCATATATTCTATTTATGCACATATATAGAAAAAATTCTCATACGTACTATATACAAAGATATGAATGAACGATGATGGCTGAAATAAATGTCTATCTATCTGTTTGTATTTTCCTATACGAGTAGTACATAAGACACAAACACCTACAATTTATACTCCATAAAAGAGATAACACAGAAATAAAGCTATTTTCTCAAGCATAGGTACGTAATTTTGAGGTGTATAAATTTTAAATGAATGAAAAATTGTTAATATATATCTGCAATATGTATATATGTATGTATTTATATGTCTGTTTGGAATACTATATACTATATAGTATGTACGTACATACTTAATTGTATTAAAATAGCAAAAAAACGTCAGCAGAATAAAACGATAACCGTATGTTTAGGTGTTAATATTACACAATTATAGAAAACAGGCGAGCATTTCTATTTCTTTTTTTTCAAAATTTATGGACCGTTTAAAATTTTAATATTTACGAATGATTGCGATTTAATATTAAAAAAAATTTTAATGCCAATAAATCAATATAAAAAACTCTAAGCAAATATTTTTCTGACGCTTAATGAAATAATTTCTTTGTTTTACTATTGAAGGGGGTTTTAACGTTTTTCTTCTTAGTTTTCATATTAGAAATGACTAATCAATCATTTTTGGGGGGTAGGTATATATAGTGTCTGTAAAAGATGACGGGATAGATTAAAATAATAAAAAATGTAAATTAAAAAAGGAAAACTGAAAGTATAAAAGATATTCGATTGACAAGTACATATGTGTCATACTTATGTATTTTATTCAAATATAGTCTAGAGAAATTTAAATATCTTTATTAATATACTATAAAATATACTAAAATTTTTCAATATGAATAAATAAATAAACAAAAGGGTATGTCAAGTGGGAAATCGGAGGAATTGAGCCTTTTCGGTTGGCCTTAGGCGTAAGACATTGGGCCTTACGGAGCAATTAAATAAGGACACCAAGTTGTAAGGGCTGACTGTTAATGGTACCGTGAATAATTCTCTCCTGGTTTGCCAGGGTAACTGCCTCTCGCTATCTGAATTCGCAGAAGGGTGTATTTTGAGGGCTTTATTGCATCTATAGCCATTTATGGCCTCAATGAACGCCAATTGGTGCAAGTTTCGCTGGTCATTTCGCTGGCCAGTGGCAAACGATCGACGTCAGATAAGCTGACATCATGAATGTCCCCGTTAAAGCAACGAAAGTCATACCCAATATATCTAGGAAAGAAATCTTCAATCAGCATTTGATGGTCGGCATGAGATGGCTGATGATATGCGTACAGACATTGTCAGATAGTCAGCGATATATGGTGACGAGTGCAATATTCTGTGAAGTCTACAGTGCTTACCATTGAGTGTCACTAAGAAATAGAGTTCAAATGGGGGCCGCATAGCTAAGGAGAAAACGACTGATGGTGGTCTTCTTGTTCATACCACAAAAGCTTCCAGCGGGAGCTTTCAGGACTCTGTTTTTTGTCCTCACTTTCCGATTGATGTACATACATGGTGTGCAATGAGAAGTGAAGCAGGTTTTCGTATACTACCCCTAGAATTTTAGGATCTTGAAAACCGTAGGAATACAGGACATACAAAAAAGACACCTTTGACTTCGAGGTTGATAACTTTAAGTTTCGTTCCTGCAGAAATCTTGCAATGGTGACCATGTAATGAATTATTCTGGCACTTATGTCATACGCCCGATGCGTATATTAATTGACGTACAACATCAAAGAGACGTTTTGATAAAGAGCAGGAAGATAGTACTCCTCCTTGAGGCACGCCCATTTCAATCTTGTGTTGGCCTCTGAACTCAACAAACGCCTGCCTGCCACAGAGGTGGTTAGCAATCCAGCACCTTACATCGTTGGGCAGAGATGTTATACATCAGCCTACAGTGGTCGACCATGTCAAATGCTTTGAATAGAACCAGAGCAGCCACAATTGTGCGTTGACACAGGCCTTGCTGTTTTAGGCCAATAGCTAATCGAGTAGTTATCAAATCGGATGCTGTTGTTGTGATTTAGAATTCACTGAAGCCAAGTTGGTGTGAACAGAGTGGTAAGTGCTCTTTGTAGGAACGGTATCAGTAGCGATTTCAAAACTTTTCTAAGGGTGGTAATAGGAAAATCGGGCAGCATGAATCCCCATTTGTAGCGAGTTTATCAGGTTTTAAGATGAAATTATTATTGTGACCTTCCAAATATCCGCAATCAGTAGATGGCTAATTGAGAGATTAAGATCCTGCGTGTGATATCAATTGCTACAATTCCAAGTTTTTTTAACATGAACAGCAAGACCCATCGGGACCTACGCTTTAGAGGGTTTCAGTTGGAGTTTTCCACTTAGGTGGACCTGAAAGAATATTTCTCAGTCTTTAGCAAGACTCTCGATTTTCCATATAATTGCTCTTTTGTCCCGGTTCTGCGAGGTATTTTGTTCGACAAATTGCCGACAGAATATGCACATTTCTTGACATAGAGTTGACATTTCCAACATATTCGTGTTGAAGATCATCATTTGGAATTTAAATAACAAAAAGATTGGTTACTTTAGTTTATTCTGTTTTGGATATCTGCCCTTTATCCGCTAAATGCCATAAGAAAATGCTCCTAAGATATCCAAAGAGCGAAACTTTCTCAAAAATTTGGTTACTGTTAGATATTGCTTCTCAAAATATATGAAAGCAATATAAAGTGGCGAAAGTTACTCAATGAACTGTAAAAGAATGATACGTAGGTTGTTTATGTGATCCGTATAAGATTTGTGTTCTGCTACTCGTTGCTTTGTACTGAAAATAAAACGTCAGAAAGGTATTTAAAACTAAAGATTTGTTACTTTACTGGTAAGTATACGAGTGTTATTCTGAAATAATTTCTGCAGTGAGTTAGATCACCCCTTTTTGTATTGTTTTTGATCACTGCTTCCTTCAGTTCATCACATATCGAATTAGACTGCTAGATCTTTATAGTAACGAACATACTCCTGCACTGTGAGTATACAATATTCATTTGAACAATTTTGTTTATATATATCAAAACAAAATGTGTTTTTCAGATCATTAACGAGATTATTAAGATCTTATTTGTTAACTTAAGCAAATTAATATGTTAACTTAATACATACTGAATTGCAAATATGTTTATTATTATAAAAACAATACTTACATCAGCAATTTTAACTGTATGACCATCTTGTTCCCATTTACTGGCTATTTGTAAAGTTTCAACTGTTTTTTGTTGTATAGTTTTTGAATCGTCAAGCAAAGTAAGTTCATAAAATTCTTGAATATCTAGAAAAAAAGAAAAATAATAGAAATAATGATTAAAATATTATTTTAAAATAAGGTCTCTTAACATTATAATTCTCGTTATAATTACCGGTTGCATTTTAATTGTAAAAAATAAAAAAATTATAATTTTTTTGATTTTGTATTCTTTCAAAATGTTTTTGCTTTATTTCACATCAACTACATACATTAAAATTTTTTAATTTATCATACAACTTAATTAAATATTTATACATACAACTAATTATCAGTAAGCAGCATATCTCATGACACCATATTAATAGCTGGAAAAGGATTCTGTTTTGAAACTACCAATTTATTATGACTATGAGATATATAACCTTTAATTTTACCCTCAAATATTAAATTCGCCACAATACAATGTGTCTCATCGAGAGACATATCTGTTTCGCCTACGAACTTTAAGGCCGAACAAAAATCATTCAAATCCAATTGATGAGTTTGCTTTATTAAGTAGACTTTTTTAAATAGATTACGATATACAATGAACTTGAGTTTTTCCACTAATAAATAAATGCCGCATTTAATGAAGAATATTTCATGTCGTTGTATAACATCATCAAATTTGCGTACGTTGCCCTCTTTCAATGCCTCAGCCAATTCGTGAAATTGTAAAATATCATAACGTTCTAAAATATATTTTTTAGGCAAGAAGCCAAGTAACATTTTAACGGGCACCAAGTATATTAGTATAAGTCTTTTGTTGCGCGGAAAATTCCTTGGACAATGCCTAAAGGCAAATGAAAGAAATTCATCGGCACTTTTGTAATCTGAATCGAACATTGCCTTACGTCCTACAAAATACTTGTATGTTATACGTTCTGGCAACGGAAACATATCCTTAAATGCACTGGAATCGATGGCACGTATGAGGGGCTTGCATAGATGTAACTTATTTATACGGAAATAAACTTTAAATAACTGATTGACTAGGTTAAGCATGCCCAAGCGCTTTGTTTCATTGTCAGATGATCTGTAAAATAAGGAAAAAAAAATTATTTAACTAAATGATTTAAATAAAATGAATTTAAGATTTAAATGTTGATATACACAAAATGGATTAAATTAGCAAACAAGTCTTTACGTTAATTGAAAACATATGAATAAATATATGTATGTATGTATGTTCGTCTTTATGCCATATGGGCAATGTAAAGCCTACATTATACTCCTTCGCTTTTCTTAATATAAGCCAAGAATATTTAATACTTTTGCGTGTTTATACCAACAGTCATCACTTACCGGTTGTCTGCAGCACAAACACGAAAACAACTCATTAAACAATCAGCAGCCTTTTCCAGAATCTCTCCTGGTTTTGAACTTTTGCCCAACTCCTCGCAATGTTGAGCCAATATGCGTAAATCTAAGCAAACCGTATACATGACGGGTAGACACCAATTTTCCTCCTTTAATTGTTGCAACATTTTTACAACCGACTGGATACATTGCGATTGATGTTTGTAGGCCTGCATAAAATCCCTGGCTAAAGACAAAACAAACCAGAGCATTAAAGCAACAATAGTACAGTGCGGTTTGGTAGCAGAGAGGTGGTGTATACTTACGTTCCAGCCACAAGTAGTAGAGAACTTTTATATGAGCACATATAATCTCATCAATGGGCGATTCCAATATACGACCAACAGCACTTTCCGGATTCTGCACATAAAGATTTTGATTCATAATGTGTTTGTCTTTGAGTGAAATAAACGAGGCCAATTGTTCACCATCACCATTTGTCCAGGCACGATGAACATTGCTGAGGTAAATTTTCAGTGTGGTAAACATTGCATACAAATGTTATTTAATACACTTTCAAATAATACACAAATATTCCCGGATATTATTTAACTTTTTATACAAATATTTATTTATTTTTCTAAGTTGCTTTAATTTTGTTTTTATTTGACAGAACAATTCTTCTCTGTACTCTCAGAACCTTTAAATACCGCAACGAACGAGACTCGAATATTCTCTGAAATGTTACACAGTATTGCCATTCATGATGAAATAAAACAAACAATGATGCTGCCAACACGTATTTGAATATGACAACACTAAAACAGGATTGTTATATTTAAAACAGTATAGTATAGAGTAATTAAATAGCACAGACATAACAGTTATAACAAATATATAAAAAAATTGCCATTATTGTTATATAACAATTTTGGCTAAATTTTTTTTCAATATTGAAGGCATTTGATTTTGTTCCTTCAATTAATAGTTATTTTCAATGAAAATAAATGATGCTTTTCGATATGTGTTGTTCATAATAGATGTTTTTTTTTTGCTGCTCAAAGCTTTTATTTTTACGTTCCATTATTTTGAAAATTATTTTTTTACATTGCTCATAACTTTTATTTTCGATTTTTTATTTTAACGTTGCTTGATTTCGAATACGGTTCTCTAAGGGGTCAAATTGACACTGTTTTTTCTTATCCATGTACGTCGCTGTTGCTGAGAGTATCAATTAGAGAGCTTGAAGTAGATTCATCTTCAGAAGATGACGAAGGAAATACTTCGCGAGAGTTATTAGCAACTATAGTTGAAATAGATAGCTCTAAACCACGTAGAAGTCGATTTGCTACAATACTGAGAAGAGAAAATTATACTTTTTCAATTTTTACGTAAAATGATTCATATTGGCCATGTAGTCCCGGGTACACAGGTTTCTGTTGAAATAGCTTTTGCGACTTTAAAGGTAAGATATAATGTATGTACTAATGAAATGCAAGTAAAGCGACGAAAAAAAATTTCTTTTGAGCAACGAAAACAATTTTTCTTGGGAATAACTCTTATCAGGCAATGTGAAAACGTATAAATGAAAATAAAAGCAATGGAAATAAAAATTTTTGCGAATAACTCTTATTTAAAAACGTATAAATTATTCATTGATCTATGGCTAACTTTTTCAATCTCAAAAAATATGATAACAACTATTTTTGGTCTCTGTTAAATAGCAAAAGGATTGGTTCATATAAATCAAAGACGGTTATAAGAAAACGTTTAACAAGTTGAAAACAACGAACATTTTTTACTCGTCTTTTCTCTCTCCTCTATAAAGCCAATAGCTATTTCAAATATAATGCTGGTGGAAACTGAGACTTAAAAGTTCAATTTGACATGACTTAATACGTAACGTCGTAGCCGTAACTGCAGCTATAACGTAGGGATATTTTATTTCATTGATTAGTGGTGCCATAACCGTAAACAGCTATTGCAATCAGCTGTTTTTTTAAGCTTGATTCCAGCATTCAGTACACCCTACTTATGTAGTGTATTGTGCTGGGACGGGGAAAATAGGTTGTGGGAAAGAGGATAGTGTGAACAATGTATGAGGACGTTTGCTTTGAACTTAACCATATCATAAGATTTTTTCGCTAACGAACAGTGGGGTTAAAGGAGGAATTCTCTTTGTTATGCGGTATGCAATTCATAAAACAGTCAACTACAAACGGATGCGTTCTACGAGAAAATCGAGTACTGCGTAAAAATATATCGATCATATTAGTCTTCGAAGAATTTTAAAAATCTTCGGGTCAATCAATAGCCTAATGTGGTCACTTAAAAGCTATCAAAAACACAGAAGGCCGCAGAATAAAACCACAAGAAATATAGTGGAACCTACAGGGCAACTAAAGAGGAGGACGCAGAAAAATCGAGTTGAGTTAAAAATCGATATGAGTTAAAGCTAGATCGAAGTAAAAGCTATGACTCAAGAAAGGAGAATACGCAATGAATATATTGAGGCTCTATGAGATTATACATCTATTAGTCATATTTGTATAACCCTCTACCAAAAAAAGGAAACAAACTTATTTTTAAGATGTTTGCCAGCTAAAGTTAGGATAACAATAATGAGTTCCACTCGATCATAGGGCCTTCATAAATTCATTGAACAACTCTCTGTTTTGTGCTAATGCCTTCACTTCTCTCCAAATCTTATCTCAATTGTTCAATTTGTCTTCCCGGTTCAATTTGTCTTCACTGCGGAATTCAATCTATTGAAATACTGCTTATATCATTGGGTTGCCTTATAAGGGTGGGACAAGGGTTCTGCGAAAACAGCGATTAAGAAAACTTGCAACTTTTTCACTTTTTTTGATGGAAGTCGCAATGGAAATTGTTTGTCCCGTTAAGCACTACGCCTGTCAAGTTCGCCGTGGTGTGCATGTAGTTTATCTCCGCGCGTTCTTTCTTGATTTAGTTCTGCCTTAATGCTCTTCAGTAATTTAATCATCTGCCACGTTTCATCAGAAATCTATTCTCTTCTTATGCATTTCCTGTAGCCAAAAATATCAATAGCAGAAATGAATCTAACTAATGTTAAAGTGTTCTTCCAAAAACTTCATAGATCGATTAAAGAAGTATGAAATTAATTTATTTTCGAACGGTGGAGGTTAAAGTTTTGACGTCTATTGTTTATAGCACTGCTTGTCTAACGAAATTATATTCTAAATTTAACATAACCTTTACTCTAAAATTTGCAATTGTAGTATTCTACTCAATGTTCGACATCATAATTAGCGTTTTAACATCAAACCGCTTATTAAAAACTGCTCAAACTGGGTTTTTTTTAATTAAAATTGACACTTACCTAATAAAGCTTGGAAAAGACGTGATTTAAATATGCGTATGACACGTTCAATGGCAATGCGTAGAGCACGATCCTGAGGCTCTGATAATCTTGAATGATAGTCCTCCAAAAGCTCAAGAGCACGATGAGCCTCTGCAAAGAAAAAGATAACAATAATGAAATATATTTTAATTTTTTTTTACATAAATAATTAGTAGATATAAAACTATAAGCAAATAAATAAAAAATTACTTTTTTCGTGAGAAATTTCATCATAACTCTCTATTTCGCTAGCCTGGCCAAAAATGGTGGACCAATAGCCTCGTTCGGCCTCATTGGCAGCCACATTAAGAGTATTACGCTGATCTATGGTGTCTATTAGTAAATCGAAACGGTTCAATTGATTATGCAAACTTTCCGATATTGTTTGATCATATTGCGAGGGTTGTCGTGATGAACTACGCGCCTCGAATTCCTCTTTCGAATATAAACTATCCGACTTTTCGAAATAACCCGATTCTACATCAGGTGTACGAGATTCATGACGTCGTACCACATGTTCATATTCAAATAAATCATTGGCTGAGTAGTAAAATTCCAAGGACTGATTGGGACTGCTGCTTTCATATGGCTTTGACAATGTCTTTAATCTTAAATCCTCTTCGGCTGTTACTGAACTATTGCCTTCGATTGCAATATTATTATTTAGGCTTTCAATGGCATACGTTTCAATAACCTTTACATTTGTTGTTGTTTTATTTGATGTTGTTGTTTCTGTTTTAGTTGTTGTTGTTGCTGTTGATGTTGCTGTTGGTTCATTAACAGTGTCAGTGTCTAATTGACACCGTTCGTTTTCATTCTTTTGTAACGAACAATCGATTTCTTTAAGAATTTCTACGGTTTCATCGCCATCATCAGTGTTTTGATGATAGATTTTTTCATATGCATTTAATTTAGTTTTAAACTCTGCATTGGAATTGGATAGATTATTAGGTGAATCCTCATCATCTGAATCCTCATTACTAAGAACAGGTTTATCAGCACCCTCTTCTGTTTCATCACTTTCAGAGGTCGTAGAATCATCAGTTTGATGTTCTCTATGTTTAAGTTGCGAAAGCTCATTAGGACTTTGTCCTTTTTCATCATCATCGTTGTCATCGCTATGCGATAATAGTTTATCTGTTTCAGTTTCCAATTCCATTGTATTTTCAAAATTTAAAATTTAAAATGAATAGTCCTTTATTTTTATATAAACGTTTATTAATACTCAGTTGTTTTAATATTTTTTTTTGCTCTGAATCGAACAAAAAAATAGTAAAATAAATACTGAC
The DNA here is from genome assembly GCA_023159175.1 of Wohlfahrtia magnifica. Classification (NCBI taxonomy): domain Eukaryota; kingdom Metazoa; phylum Arthropoda; class Insecta; order Diptera; family Sarcophagidae; genus Wohlfahrtia; species Wohlfahrtia magnifica. The sequence continues at coordinate 5,166,013 of JAKWBJ010000481.1, read as the reverse complement.
GATGTCTCTTTAGTTCTTAAGTCGGAATTGAACTAAAAAAACAAAAAAATCCAGGCAGGCATTCATTGTGCTTCTAGTCTGGTTAGTATTTTAAGCATTTGAAAAAGACATAATAAAACAAACAAAATCGATAGTATTTTATTTTAATACTGTCTTACAGCAATTTTTATTTTTTTGCCTGCCCCATTATTAAACACAACAACAAGTACAACAAACAAATATGTTTATGAAATCGGTACAAATATGCATTGTTGTATGAATGAGAGTCTCAACAAGTAACATGAGATTTTTTTATGCTCATTAAATATTCTTCTGGCTGTGTTAGAATAGATGCAACTCATTTAGGGCAGGTCATATGTATGATAATTTTTTGTTTCAAACCGAACAAAATATCGTCCCAGTTAAAAGTTTCTATATAACCTACTTTAACACTAGAAACACGGGTAGGAGTCATTTGATCCATTTGCATATCTGACTGACCATATTTTTTTCAATGATTTTTTTTAAATTGATATTTCATTTCTATTTATTACTAAAATTGCATCAAAATAATACAAAAGCATTCCCAGTTTATTAAAGTAGCACAAGTAACTAGAAAAGACGGATAGATATTATTATTAAATCCATATTGCATTTTAGTAGCTTAAGACTTTCTCAAAAGGTTTTCAGTTGTTACATTCGACAAACGATTTGCCATTCTCGATGAGAACAGTTTGTCGACACGGTCTCCCATGGCGCTGAACACCTTGAGGGTTTCAGGCCTGGTCAACATGTGGAGAATCGTCATAAAGTTTTCTCAGAATTTTAACAATCAGCCATATTTTCTTTTAATTTCGGCATCTATACTCTGCTAGTTGGTAATTTTCCATAGTTACTCGTTCGATATTGTTCTAGGCCACCATAAGTGGAGGATATTTCTGAGACAGCGGTTTATAAAACATTATTTTCTTTGGTAGCCAGCCATGAAGGAAAGACTATACGCATTAAAGAAATTATACATGCATACGTATTTACAAGTTTCCCGCCACATCCCAATTGGAACAAGAGGGACTTCTCTCAGTCAATGAATTGCACCCGATACTATTTTTAGACTCATTGTAAGGGATCTACAGTTTAATGCCGTCTCCGAACTGCAAATGCAGTAGTATGTAATATCATGAATAAAATAACACAAATCGCGCTTTCCCAGGTTCTGTTAGTTTTCTCTCTCTCTCTCTCTCTCACTCTCTCTCAATGAAAGTGTGTATGACGTATGAATAAACCATTTTGTTTCGTTTTTAAAGGAAAATAGTAATTTTTTATACTAAAAATGAAAAAAAATTAAAAGTATAATAAAAAAAAAAAAAAACATATAAAAAACATTAAAATAAAAGAAAAGTACAAAAATATAAGGAATGGTATAATTTTTAACTTTTAAATTACTTTTTTCCTTATATTTAACTTTATTGACGCCTTATGCTCCTTTTAGGATCGAGTAGAATTTATTATAATTAACTAGCGAAAACGATGAATTCTGTCTACTCTTGTCTACTTACAACTCCATTGTTTAAGCAATTAGGAAAAAGCGACCAGAACCAGCCAACAGAAAAGGTGATATAATAACAATGCTTTGCTTTGCAATAGACTGCAAGTCATGCTAGGAACACAATTGGGGCGAACGACGAATTTCGCTCAGCTCGACGAATTCGTCAGCTAAATTCGCTGTGTAATTTCGTCGTATGAAACACAATAACAACGAATAAAAACGACGAATACAAAACATCTGTTAGATATAGTTCTTTATTTTTTGTGAACAAAGTTGTTTGCTTTTTGCGCGGAAAAATAAAGAAAAAAAAATTAATCAAAGCGTGTTAAATCTTTTAAAAATTATTACAATATTTTTTTTTTTTTTTGTTTGTTACCAGATAGATTTACTATGTCGCCAATTCCTTCCCATATTTCATTCTTTTTTTGCACATTTTTGTAGTCTTTAGATACCAGATTGTATAAACATTCATATTGTCGCACATTTTAAATTATTATTTCACTTTTATCCATTTTTTATTTATTTATCCAAAATTCCTCCTAAATTCACAAATTGCCTCTATCCACAATAATTGTTTTTTGTTTTTCAGTCACAGGTGATAGGGTGACCATTCCAAAACTAATGGTTAAAAATGAAAATATTAATAAAAAAAAACTCTCCAAAACAATTTAAATGGTTAAATATTCTGTGTTTTTAGTTTAAACGGTTTAAAATTTACATAAAACCTATTTAAAAATTTAAAAAAAAGCTTTATTTTCTAAAAAAAAAACCTAAGAACTAAAAGAAAACATGGTCACCTTGTACTGATAAATTCGTCGTTCGCCGGCGAATGAGTTAAAATTAAATCTAATTTTAATTCGTCGTACGTTATGATTGTGTGCGTTTTCATATACACAAATGTGTTTTATTTTTAGCGACGAATATTCGCGACCAAAATTTCGTTGTTCGCCCCAATCGTGTTCCTAGCATCACACGCGAGGCCGACAACTGGTTACTGAATCCGCCAGGGTTAACAGAACGTATTACGAGTTGAAGATCGTGGCAGCGAATAAACGGAAATGGAGTTCAACCGTTAAGAATCTATGCTCCTTATATGAACGAGTGGAATTTATATCTAATATATAAAAATGAAAGTGTTTTGTATGTATATAAGTGTCTTTATTTGTTTGTTTGTACCTTATAGACAGCTAAATGGCTGAAACGATTTTCTTGAAATTTTTACATTATTCCTCTGTAGGTCTGTGCCACAACAATACAAATTAAATATTTATTTGTATATATCTTTAAAATAGTAACAGTAAGAGTCTCTAAATTTGGTCCAAATAGCTCCATAGTCAAAGGATAAAAAATGAGCGGAATTCGACAAGTGAGCAAGAAATGTGCCTTACATACAAAGTAAATATTGATTTTTGTATATCTTGAGAACGGTAATAGTAGAAGTTTCTAAATTTGATTAAAGAAACGTCGTGAATAATACACATCATCAGTCAGTAATTGGGTGAGATTGGATAAGTGGACATGGCACCTTTCATTCATAGTAAATAGGAAATTTTGTATATGCGGAGAATGGCATCAATTCAAGCTTCGTTATCTATTCACATCAACCAAAAAGCGGGTATTGCACAAAGCACACCGGACTCTATAGTCTGTCTGAAGGAAACTATAGGCTATCTCAAATGTTTGGACTTAGGCCGGAAGGGGATAAAATAAAGGAGGAGGATAAAAGGAGAGGATAAAAAATTCAACTAATATAATAGTTAAGATAATATTTATTTGAATATAAAACACTTTAAACTTTGTCCGCTTTGTATGTAAGCAATTGCATTTTAAGTAAAATTCTCTCTCTCTCCATTTTTCTCTGGTCTTACTCTTTAACAATAAAATTGCTTTTACCGACTCCATTATGACCATTTTAATTTCTATATTTTTGCATTACATGATAATGTTGATGACCCCTATTTAAAAATCCAGTAATAATGAAAAGAAAAACAAGAGATACTTCACATCTTCAAAGAGTCCTGGAGAAGAATATATTTAAAAAATTATGAACTGAAAAAGCTTTTAAAGTTGTCTTGTTATTTATTTAAGTCTAGAATTTTTGGCCATCCACTCTTATCTAACTACGAGTCAAATGAAACTGCCTGCATGTATTCGATTTAACCTAGAAATTTTAAATGAGATATTATGAGAGTGAGTATTTATGTATATAGTGTAGATGGCTTTAAAAACTATACAAATTATTATTTTTTTATTAAAAAACTTAAAAGATAAAGTAAACAAAAAAATAAAAAAAATCTTTAGACACCATAGAATTTTGGCACAGATCCAGTGTACAAAAAAGAACAACTAAATGGTACAAGAAATGAAATTAAAAAAAAAACAACAAACAAAAAAATAATACCATGCAAAAATAATAATAATCAAAATACAAAATTAGTATTTTTATGTGTACATCGTATTTAGTATAGAATCATTTCAGAGGATTAAAAGAATCAAGTTTTGGTAGACGTGACTACTAAAAGGGGATGTTTTTATAATTACACAAATTTAAATCATAATAAAAAAGAGAAACATATTTTTAATATCTATGAAACGGGCTTTGTTGGATAATAATGGGTCCGCCAAATAAATTTTTTTTTTTTGAAAATGCCTTAAAAAAACTACTGAATATTTTCTCAAATTTCTTTTTTTATTTGAAAGTACAATCCTTCCGGTTAATAATGGAAAATAATTTCATTCAAATGGCTGCCTCGGCTGCCTATGCAGTAGCCTACACGATCGGTCCAATTTTTAAGCACATAATCGATTGTGTGCAGCTGTATTTCACCAATAGCTTCACGAATATTGTCCTTTAAAGCGTCAATTGTCTCTGGCTTGTTGGCGTAACACTTATCTTTGACGGCACCCCACAAATAATAGTCCAACGGTGTCAAATCGCAGCTCCGAGGTGGCTAAACGACATCAGCTCTGCGGCTGATAATACAATCTTCAAAAACAGGGCGCAAAACATCGAGTGTAGCTTCGGCTGTGTGGCACGTAGCGCCGTCCTGTTGCTAATATCCTCCTCTTCAATTTTTGTGAATAAAAATTCGTTCAACATGGCTCGATAACGATCACCATTGACTGTAACGGCCACTCCTTTGTTCCTTGCTCATTTTCGAAGAAACATGGCCCAATTATGCCTCTGGACCAAAATTCGCACCAAACAGTGACTCATCTTGGGTGTATCGGCTTTTCAATGTATGCGTGCGGGTTTTCTGTGCCCCAAATGCGACAATTTTTTTGTTTACATACTCGCCAAGATCAAAATGAGCTTCATCTGAAAAGATGATTTTTGATTCTGCAACATTACCATGATTTTCAAAATAATGTCGCAATATTTCCCAGCGTTGTTCAAGCGTATACACAACCACATTCGTTCAGCGGAAGGATAAAACTAATTATCTGTCAAATCGGACATGAGCTAAGTGTTACCATTCACGAAATAAGCTCTAGTTGAAAAAAAAACGTTAGATGGCGGACCTTATACATTAATTTCGGCCATGCGGAAACGGCTGGAGCGTACAATGCGCAATGTGGTACTCCAATTTTCACAAACTTTTCGCTGCATATACCGCCGTATTTCAGCAATAACTCTTCGAATATTTATTTTCAGGTGTTTAATTGCCTCTAGTTTATCGACGTAGACAAATGGCTTTACATAACCCTAAAGAAAATAATCCAATGGGGTTAAATCACACGATCTTGGTGACCAATTAATTGCGCCATGACATGAATTTACTCTTTCATCAAAAGTTTCTCTGAAGTGGACGAAGTGCACGATAAGTTTGACGAACAGAACCATTATTTTGATAAAAACAATTTGCAAGCGTTTTTCTGGTGCAAGTCTATCCATACTGAAATGTCTAACCAAATTGTTAAATCGGTTGCCATATAAAGCAATGTTGCCAACTCAAAGTTCCGAACCTCTAAAAAACACCTGATATATGTCAAACTCTCAACTGTAATTCGTTTTGAAGTTTCTTTTCAATAAATTTTAGTATATCATCATGTAAGTAATACCAAGCCCCAGTGAGACTCCAAATTGCTTTTTGCGCTCTGTTCGACTTATACAGCACTTTGAGAATTTTAGTTTAGACAAGGCAAAAAAGCGCTTCTGATGTTTCAATACACCGCCATTTTTAGCAACTTGAACTTTGCCCGTTTACCACATGCAACACTCTTCGTAGAGATCTTGGTTTAGGGTAGATTAGGTTAAATGAATCGATCCTGACCCATTTTGGTCTAAGTAAACATCAAAAAGTCACAAAGGCTTTAAAATCACACATAAGATAATCGTGCACTGCCCTCTCTAAACCGGAATGTGCAAATCATGCGGCCCTTTGGATAACCAACCGGTACCACTGACAAAATTGACCAGATTCGCCAGATCGTGGAAGAGACCTGAACCAAGATGCCTTAGCCTAAGTTTCCATAGAACGTGGTAGTCAAAAAAGGGGTGTTGAGGTGAGCTAGCCCATACGTTTCGACATGCGCCCAATCATACAGTCCCGATAATTATGCTCGTCAGAAACCAAATCAAACACCTATATTTAGAACTGATGACTAATGGCTGTCGGTTTCATCGTATGCTTAATTGGTCTCATAACCAAGTGCAACGTAAGCCAATTTTACCGGAATTACTTAATTTTTTTTATGAGATTTATTTTTGGTAAACAAATACCTTCAATAGCAAAATTATCGTATATGGAATAAAAGCAATGCAAGCCAATAATATTATCATTAATATCATCATATCGACCAAGCATTATTGCAGGAAACTGCAACACATGTGATTTATTGTGCCCCTTCTGGTCTATAGTTTGTTCAACGGATCTGTTGTTTTCCTAATGAACACCAGCAGATCTAAAACCATAATGGTGAATATGTCACCCAGTGAGACCCTATGTCTACTTAAACATTTCTACCTAAATCTATAAAGAACCCCACATTTACACCATATGTACTCCGCTGTCACTGATGCCTGTGGGCAGTCTACAAACTTTCACATCTATGACCGCCATTCTCTTCATATACGCTCTTAGTTAACAGTGGCCATAATCTCAGCCTGAAAGACACTCAATGATCTTCCCAGTGGGATTGACAAGTCTCGGTTGGGTACATGAATACCAGCACTGACACAGTCAATTATTTTGCAGCCATCGATAGGCCCCATTACACCAACAATCAAGGCCAGGGAATTCGACCTTGAATCTCTTGCCAATGCACAGAAGATGGTTCTCTGACCAGTCTGCGTAAAATGGAGATATCGGGATTCCTTAGTGAAAAGCTTTGCCACCCTCACTATATAGATGTGAAGCGATATTAAACCAATCAAGGCCTCGAAGGCTGCTATAAGACTTGTTTTCATTGCCCTAGTTATACCGAGGAAGGAGAATCTCTGTACTCTGCTAATTTGTATGCAGGTAGTTCCCTCAGCCTTTCTCCACCAAGCTATCGCCGCATAAGTGATAATGGGCCGAATAATAGCAGTATATATCCAGTGTCATTTTCGGCAAAATACCCCATGTCTTACCGTAGGAGGTGTGGACGGCACCAATTGGCGAGTTCCAATTAAATCTCCTATCCAGAATAACACCCAGATACCTTACTTCCCTGGAAAAGTTGATGGTAGTACCCAAGTATATAGGTAGGTACTATATAAGGTATAAATATGAAGGCGTGTTGGTTTATCAGCAGTACATATCAGATATACATACAGTGGTGGAAGAAATATTATGGACACCTCAAAATTTTCTTAAATTAAATTTTTCTTAAATTTTAATTAATTATTACAAAAATCAAATAAAGAATGCATTGTAATTGAAAGAAGTTCGTACTTACAATTTTTCATCTGACCCAAATAAATCAATCTTCGTTTCTTCAGATCATTTCGCGTTGTTCTAGTTATTTGGTATAAATGAAAGTGTGCCTATTATTTCTTTCACCACTGTAACATAGGTTCCAAGATAGTTCATTATAGTACTCCGGCCTTAATAGTATCATATTCATTTAAGAAATCACCTTCTTTATTCTCTATTGACTCAAGGGAAGAAACAAATGGTGACTACCGGAATTCCGGTTAAAAGATCAATTTATGGCTTATTCAGACTAAAGATCATAAACACTTAAGTTAGTGGCATTATATACACAAAATAAATAAAATTCAAACTATCAATGGTTTCTTTTAAAGCTCTTATATTTCATTAATTATGAGGTTAAATATGTATGAGAAAATATGTATGTTTTGTTGTTGTTGTTATTTGTTTAAAATATGTATTAATAAGTACAGTACAATACATACATATGGTACTTATATGTATGTAATTTATTTTTATTTTAGTACAATATTATTATTTACCTTGCTTCTTTACTGGCATTTTTAATGTATAGAAATAAATGTTGAAAACTTTTCTGCGATTAACTTTAAAGTATGATGAATTTATTGTTGTTTTAATATTAAAATAATTCTTTATATGAAGTTGTTGTAGTAACCACGTTTATGTTGCAGTTGCAAAAAAATTAATAAAATTGTAATATTTATTTCCTTTTGGGCTTTTTTCTTTAGATTAAAATTTGTGCTGTATCATCAATAACCAATACTCTGTAAAAGAGGAATGGAAAAAAGAATTCATTAAAAATAAATAAAATAAAAATGAGTTTTTTAATAAATTCCCTTTCTACTATACCCCAGTGAAAAATTTGTTAAATAAAATTTTTAACTTTTTTTTTTACTAATTGCACTCGAAATACAGAACAGGAACTAATTTGTTAACTATTTGTTCAAATAAAATAATGTTTTATACAGTGAATAATTTTTTTTTGCAAAGACCACAATTTTAATTAAATTAAAAATTTTTAACTTATTGGGTATATGCATAAATTTGCAAATTTTTGTTATCATAAAAACAATTTCAAACTAAATTTGAATAGACACTATTCCCTCTTTTTCTCCTTTCAATATAAATTTCCCACCACCAACAACATACACTGCATAAGTAGGTCTATCCCTCGAGTGCTGCCAATATGAAAAAACTTTAAAAACTAAAATATTAAAATATTAAACTTTAGCAAATGTGTGAACACCGTTGTGTCTTGTTTTATCTAAACTTCACTTACTATTTCTCCTTATGGCATCATCATACACATCGAGACAAAACACTCAGAAAGGACGACATTTAGTCCTCTCCCTATCTAGGTTGATTCAGCAGAGCCTAGCGTTATTGCACGTGCTCTCATACTGTCAACAAGATTGAGCCTCCTTATACATCGACAGGAAAATATACAGCCATTCATATACGAGAATAGGCATCGAGATGATGCTCGTAGGGGTTGTTATTGCAGCCTTATTATTTAAAGTAAATATTAAAAAAATTTGGCAGTTGCTTGATCTTGCTATGGTTTTTTTAAGTACTTTCTCGGTCTGCTCGAAACATTAAATAAGTCTTTTTACTTAAAGACTCTTTCTTGTTACCTAAGTAGGTGCCAAAAGAGCCTTGTAGTTTGATCAAAACCATAAATCTGGGCACTAGTAGTTCCAGAAACATAGATTTCTGTCTATAAAATACTTTTTTTCACTAAAAGACTCATTCTTACCCGTATAAGTAGAAAAGAACCCTTGAAGTCTTACCAGAGACATAACTTCTCTGTGAGTACATGTGGTGATTACGGTTTAAACCGAAATCGCAATGAAAAGTTATTTTAGTAAAGCAGTAAAGTGCATTAGAAGCTACAATGGTCCTTAACCTTTGAGTAAATATGCGAGAAAGCAAGTATACCCAGTTAAGGTAGTCTTAGATTGCAACTTCTTCTTATTGCATTCCTGGATGTTAGCGATTACAGGCAATTTATTTTTTTTTAATGTTATTCAGTATATTATTAAATGTTTTACTGCATCTGACAACGCGAATAAGGTCTCCAAATGATCTCAGACCTGTCCAATGTCTAATAGTTCTTAGCCAGGATAACTTCTTTCTGCCAAAGCCTCTTATTAATTATATTCTCTCTTCAAAAATAAGTTGCAGCAGCTCGTATTTTTCACCTTTTATTATATGCCTTAGATATGGTGTGTTTCTGTTTCCTTATTTAATAAGATCAATACTTTCCGACTTAAGACTCGGTCAGTCCAACTAATTTTCAGAATTCTCATTCCAAATGTTTTAATACGGTTTATGCTAACAATTTGTAACGTCCAAGCTTTTAAACTATATAACAAAACGGACAAAAAAAGAGTGACCAAAATTGAGGTATCATTTTAATAAATTTTAATTTTAATAAAAAAAAAAACTATTTTTCAGATATTAAAAATATTTTTATTTCAGTTTATTACAAATAGTTTCCGGTTAAAAATGAAAAATTATATTGGCCAAGTGACCCACCCCCTCTTCCCTTACTGGCTCGGCAGGCTCTCAATCTTTTATCAAAATTATCAATCACGTGTTTCATTAAAATGTTGCCAATGGTTGATATTTCCTCGATAATGTTAGTTTTAAGCTCTTGAACTGTTGTTGGATTATTGAGGCCAATTTTAGAGGCCAATTTACTTCTTCTCTACGAGAAATAATGTGATTTTCGAACTTTTCTTACATCTTGAAAACCTTAGCCATTTTCAAAAAATGTTTTAATAATAAAAACACGCTGTTCCTTCGTGTGAAGTTCCATATTAACTAACCGGAATATACATATTTAGAATCTGAAAATAAACATTTACAAGTAGAAAAAAAATGGCAGCAAAACTGAAATGATACCTCAATTTTGGACAACCTTTAGAATTTTAGGAAAATGAAGGAATCAGTTTGGGCTCAGAGAGAATCGATCCTGTGTTAATCTTATTTACAACGAGTATAGTTTTAGAGCAGTGCTATGAGTTCCGCACCCCTGTTTACTTAACGCTCGGCTTAGAAAGACAAACGTGTATCCAATGGTATCCTTTCATTGGATATCCCCTAGAGGACTTGGAATATGCCGATGACGTCTGAGTCAAGTTCCGAGACATCTATAGGAAGATATTGACGCCATTATAGTCGTTTATTATTATCTCGTTTTACAGCTACGAAACTTAAAAGCGTACAAGTGCCGCTCGCTTACAAACCGCCACAAACAAATGCCTGCGGCAGATTCCAAATATATTTCACGTTTTAACCTTTTTAAAACGTTTGAGTTCTTTTAAACTGGGTTAAATAAAATAACTCCATTTAATACACAAATTTCTTAACTCTTTTACTAACGCCTTAGCACGACTTTACTTTTTGGCTGTTTAGTTTCGAACGTTCTAGTATATTCCACAACCTACTATTCAACTACGTTAATTGAAAATTAAATTGAATTGGTAGCACTGTTTAAATAAATACAGCCTTGGCAGGGTGATCGTAGCCGTAACACAAGCCAATAGAATAACTTCCATAATAAAGTCTATAGCTTTAAATGTTGGTACATCATTTTAAGCGTGTTTATTTTCGTCAAAATATAGTGGCCGAATCGTATACGGAACGCCGATCTTTTGTATACGGCAAACCAAATCTTTGCTTCTGCGAAGGAACATTAGCGGAAATGGCGGTTGATAGTCTCACACTTCGATAAGCGCTTTGATGAAACCCACAAGGAAGAGGCCTATTAGAACGTTGAGAAGGTCAATTGATGCGAAACTGCAAGCGACGAACTACTCATGAAAAGTCGTTAGCCAAATATCTCGCAATGGATTTAGGTATTAGAGAATATTTTCTTGAATTTGAAAAATTGCCTCTTAAAAATTTATTATTGTAGAGACTTTGAAGACAATTGACAAAAATTCGTAAATTAAATCTGATTCAAATTCTTTGCTCTCTTTATGTTTCAATAGCAGTACTCGTATAATGCACTTCTAAACCTACGGTCACATTTTTCAAATATTTGACGACAAAAACGTCAAATTAATGCATTTACCCAATAGCAGCATAATAACAGAGAGTATTACTAAATATTTTGACTTTTGGGTTTTTTCTTTTGACAATTGCACTTGTTTGTAATAATTTTCAGAAATTAATAAACGAGTATTTTTTGTTTGTAATAAATGTTCATTAGGGAGATTGAACGGTTATTATTGGGTTTTTTGGGTTTTGTCGAATACGGTTTTCTTAGAATGTCAATTTTTCGAATACCGAATAAACCGGTTATTTTAACTGTTTTTTTTTTCGTTAACCAATTTTTTAAAAAATTATCACTTCGAATTATTTGGAAACCGTTTTTTGAAAAAAGTCGAATAATCGATCTCCCTAATGTTCACTATTTTTTTAATTTTAAAAGTCGTTTATTTAATTTTTTCTAGCCATGTATTTGTATTTAATTTATGTTTTATTTAAAATCCATTGATATAAATGTGACGTTGCATTGAATTTCGCAAAACATGAATATCTGACATCATTCCTTTTTAGTTTATATTTGAATTTGGTTATCGTTTTTTGTTTAATTTTATTTTTATTTTTTCGCTTTAATTAATTTTAAATCTAGACAAACATTGAGGTAGACACAAGGCCATAGTTTAGACAAAAACAAAATCGTTTTTCTTTAAATTGAAAGTGATATAACGTTTTGTATGAGCCGGGAAACAAATTTTCATTTTTAATTTTATTTTTATTAATTTTACAATAGTTGGCATAAAATTAATTTAACAAAAAAACATCAAAAATATGATTAAAAACAGCATTCTAAATATGTATAGCGATTTTTGCAACGCAAAATGCAATCATATGAAAAATTAAAAAAAAAATAATTCTTAATTTTTTTTAAGTAATTAATTTAAAAACATGAGAAATCCCATGCTATGATTTTTTGCCTAAAATGGAACAATTGGACTTGATTAATATGTGTTTTTAACAAGAGGATGTCATATGTCACTCGGAATGGATTACCAGGAACCCATTTAGAGGCGAGTTTAGTGCACAATCATTCTCAATTTATGTTTTGTGGGCATACGTGAAGACTCTCGCGTACAGAGAAAAGCCGGGCACAATTCCAGACCTGAAAAACAACATTACAGCTGCCATTGTGCCCTTCTGTGTTTTTTTTTTTAATTTTCAAAACTCAAACGATATGCAATGGTGCGTATATATCCCAAAACCAGGCTCTGAAGTCATATCAGTCAAGAAGTTGTTACTATTTCAGATAATACAATACCAGATCACGAGTACGATGCCTCAGATCCTGAATTTGTTTTATAGTTTAAATACAGGGTGGCTGATGAATTTTGCTACATTAAGAAACTCAAATAACTTTTTTTATAATTAATATAAATAATTAGTGTGCAATGCCTTGTACATAAGAAATGAGATAAAATCGTGTGCGCCAATTATAGGGGTATAAGTCTCCTTCCCACCGCATACAAGATTTTATCGAGCGTTTTGTGTCCATATCAGTGGGGCTTTAGACCTGATAAATCTACCACCGGCGCCTAATCCTGGAAAAAAAATCACGAGAAGCAAATCGACACATACCACCTATTCGTCGATTACACAGTCGCCTTCGATAGCTCAATACGAGCAAAGGTGTTCGAGGCCACGTCTGAGTTTGGTATTCCTGCAAAATAATAAGTCTATGTAGAATGACCCTAACTGGCACAAGATCATCAATTAAAATAGGAAAGGAGCTTTCCGAATCATGCAATACCAAAAGGGGTTTCAGGCTTGGCGACAGTTTATCGTGTGATCTGTTCAATATCTTATTGGAAATGATCTTACGCGATGCAGCAGTTAACACAACCGACACGTTTTACACCAAGAGGCATATGCTTCTCGCGTATTCTGATATTATGGGCCGAACTTTACGAGATATAACGGCTGCCGTTGCAAATATTGAAAAGGGATCGATGAAAGTGGGTCTGGCAGTGAGTGAGGATAAAACAAAGTTGTTGGTTTCAACGAACAAGGAATCCACTCGACTGGATCACCATGTGAACGTTGGCAACTACAGCTTTGAGATTGTGGAGGAATTTATCTATCTTAGAACCGCCATAAACAAAACTAATAACATCAGTTTGGAGGTAAAACGGAGAATCACACTTGCTAACCAGTGCTATTCTGGTCTACTCAAGCAGTTTAAAAACAAGAAAGACACTACAGCTTTGAGATTGTGGAGGAATTTATCTATCTTAGAACCGCCGTAAACAAAACTAATAACATCAGTTTGGAGGTGAAACGGAGAATCACACTTGCTAACCAGTGCTATTCTGGTCTACTCAAGCAGTTTAAAAACAAGAAAGACACTCCGTAAAATTTATGAACCTGTCTGCGTTGGTGAAGAATACAAACACCGAATGAATTATGAGCTGTATGAGCTTTACGACGATGATGATGAACGTGCAACGATTGCGGTGGCTTGGACATGTCAAACGTATGTGTGAAAATGCTCCGGCGAAAAATTGTTTCGATTATGCACCTAAGAGAAGGCGCAGAAGAGTAAGGCCAAAACTTCGATAGAAGGATCAGGTTGAAGCCGATCTTTCAAAACTTGATGTAAGAAATTTCAGGAGCCGCGCACAAGATCGAAGCGCTTGGAACTCGATTCTGATTCATGCTACAGACCGTAAGGTTGTGATATAGTCATCTAACAAGAAGAAGAATATTTGATTTTTATTTCATTTCATAGCAATATTAATTTATTAAATATTTTTAATGGTTTTTAAAAATAATTGATTTTAAATTGGATCCACGCTAATATACGGGAGTGTAATAGCCTTTTATTAAAGCTATTCAGATTGCAGCCTACAGATTTGATGTCGAAATCTCTTCAGTTATTGATTGAATTAACTGTTTTTAGTAATTTAAATTTTATGGTTTCGATCAATACAAATTCTGTTTACAGTAACCCCACAAGAAAAAATCTGGTGCACTTAGATGTAGAGACCAGGATGGCCACAGAATTGTTGAGTTTTTTAAAATAATTTTCGGTATAACTGCGCCATAACGAGCCTGGCAAGGTGTGAACTTTCCCGATCTTGTTAAAACCAAACAAAACTGAAAGGAATTATCTTTTGGAGCATTTCAGAAAAAAAAAATTCCTTAAACATTTTTAATAACGATATGTAGTTACAGTGCCTTCTTCAAAGAGTATGTATGGCCCGACAACACAGTTTGATCATACTGCACACCACACTGTTAGTCGATCTAGGTGCAATTTTCTCTCTTGAAGAATTTGTGGAATAAAGTCACGAGTTAAGAAATCTCGTTATTGTCCACTTCCGGAGACACGATTTCCAGGTATCTCCTGAAGTGCGCCAAAACTTTCATAAACGAACGAAAATTTTTGACTCGTGTGCGTCCTAGCGGCGTAAAATCCAAATACGGGTTTCATTATCCAAGTTTTGCATTTCTACAAATTTAGATAACGATCTAAAATTGAAAAATAAAATTTAACGAATAACTCAATTAAATAAAAATTTATAACATTTTCTTTTAGTATCGAATTTCATTTGCCACACTGTAGATACGATTGTGTCAATAAAGCTTTGTTCAAAAAGTTTTAAAGGAAGCAAACCATTGTTTCGAGCCTTACCAGTTCAAGTTATAGCTCAGCTGCATTACAAAATTAAAGTCCTTAGTATTCCTTTCATTAAATACAACATAACAATAGATATATGCATATGTATTATGCATATGTACTAAAATAGTACTTGTAGTATAAATAAATAGACAGAAAGAGATTTAAAATCGATAATAGATACATTCTAATTGTTTTATAATAAACAACAATAAATGCCTTTTTGTATAATCTAGTAAAAAAAGAACAGGCATATGTATATGAAAAGATTTTATATCATTTTTTCCTTCGTAAATAATAAAAAAACATAAATAATAATAATCGATTATTTTAATTGGAGTCTTATTCTCAATATGTATAGCCTTGATTACACTTCATTCAATGCTACTGGAAATGAATGAACATTCCGATAATATGAACACCAAAACATGATTTTATTTTTATATACAAATAAAAGACGTGAAGAATGAGTTAAGCATTTGTTAGAGGCCTTCTAAAAGGCCTTATTTCTCAAATATACAAGATAACAGTCTCAACACAAATAGTCTCTCGTCTGACAACGAACTTGCAAACAGAGAAGATCGACCATTGTTTGGTGTCAATAATAAACTACTATGTTAAGAGGAAATTAGATCGGCTATTGTTGCGACAACTGTCTCCTATCACCAGATTTCATTTAATTTTTTTAGTTTTATTGGGTTTATAACTGCTTCCAAATTTCCTTCAATTTGAAAATATTTTTTGTTTGTTAGTAAAATTACGTTCTTTTTGTATTTACAACGCAATATGGGCTCTTGGCTAAAACTCGATGATCGGAGCAGACTGCAATTATTTCGTGGTTAAACCGTAATTTATTAAAAACACGGCCGAATTATTACGAATTATTATTAAATTATTGTTTTGCATGAAAACGCTCGGCCTCACTAAGCAAAAGTTACCAAACAAACAATATCTTTTATTATAATATACTTGTTTTTGTTGTAAATAAACTATGAAAAACTTTAAAAATAAACCCACCCGGGTTTTTTTTAATATAAACCGGTTACCCGGTTGATTGCCAACCCTGCCTATTGCACAGCACGACAAATGTAAGGTGTGCCTCCTGATCAACTTGGATAGAAAGACAAAGTTTGAGATTATTATAAATTTCTAGACGAATGGAACTGAGAATTTACAACTAGAATGTCAAATCTGTTCTGCTTTATGAATCGTGATATGCTATGATTTGAGGTATAGGTCTTCTTTAACCGATATAAGTGACAGCAACCTACGGCCAAATCCGAAGCCAATACTAACAGAACTTCGCCATCATAAATGTGATTGGGTTGGCTATACACTCCGTAAACCGCAGCCGGCATAGCCCTCGTTTCGAAGGCGAAGGATGTAGAAGCTGAAGAAGCCATTTTAGGTATTTAGTCCCTGGTACATATAGGAAAATGCATCCGCACTGAGGCAAGCGAAAAGTTTGTTTACCTATATGCTGGTAAATTCCAAATTATTATGTGAATGTCCTGCTATAGTATTTCAGCTCACAAAAGCTATAGTAACTCAAAAGAGAGCATTTGCTCTCTCAACAAACACGATAAATGGCCGTTCCCACAACAATCGGATCTACTCTCCGGATTGGGTAAGTTGGTTAAAAATTGTCAACAACAACAACATCAACTGGCTTCATTAGCGGCCACAATTTGTTGTAGTAAACATAGTAGACTTCACAAATTGCCCTTTGGATTGTGTTACATATGGTACAAATCTGTAACTTATGTAATGCTAAGAATAATGTTTTAGGGACCTTACAAGTAAGGCCTTATCACTTTCTACCATCCGAAATATTATATAATAAATATATATATATATATGTACAAGTATAAAAACAAGCGCTCTTATTTACACCCCAGTAGACTTATAAAACAAATCTTTAGCAATTAAATGCTTTTATTTAAACGAAAATAAAAAAATCTTTACATTAAACTGCATATTGGAAGAGCCTGCTGCTGTATATTGGCGTTATTGCCATTAATTAAACAGCAACAGCAGGTTGATTTAAAAGTGATTGTAAGAGTGTATGTACATTGAACTTGAATGGTACTTTACAACTAACAAGTTAAGCAATAGAGGGGGAAAATACTTATATTACACTATATTATAATTTTGTATATAGAATAGACAGGGCGATACAACAGCAATCATTTCCAGAAAACGTGAATAAATAATGCCCAATTGTTTTATAGAGCAAATGTTTTAAGCTAAAAGCACTACAACTGCGGTACATCTAATATCATGTTCACACGAGAATCTTAATTACTTCGTTCGCTATTTGAATTAATTGTACGTATTATCCCACATTTCACACACAGTGAACTATTGCTTAGAACAAAATAATTTCAATGTTTTAAATTGGCTAGCACAATCGCCGTCCTATAAAGAATCTATGGAATGATATAGAGCAGCATATTATTGCTGTTAAACCTAAAAAATTAAATTACTTATTGACAAAAATCTAAAGCGAATAGTAAACAAAATCAAATAAACGTTAAGTGGGACTTGTGGACAATATGCCGTGGAGATGTGCAGCTGTTATTAAGAATAAAGGTTATCCTATAAAGCAGTAAGCTTTTAATAAAATATTTTAGTAATCTCGTTTCTTTTTTTATGATGCCACGTAATCCTTGGACCATGAGTGATACCTTAGGATAGAAATAATTAAAATAATAAATATATAAAAACAAACTTGATTTGAAAAAGTGCACTTGATTTGAAAAATGCATATTGTACGTAATGAGCTAAAATAATCACCACCACTGTATGTGCCGATATATTTGCTTCTTAAGAAGTAAGTTATAAGCTGTGAATTCTTATTTATAACAGGGCAATCAATTTGTTCGTAGTATAAATAAGAAAAAAACAAAATTTTGACGAAACTCAATTTTATTATTCAATATAGTTGCCTTCGAGGGGGATACAACGAGTATAGCGATTTTCTAACTTTTCGATACCACTTTTATAGAACGATTTCTCTTTCTCTTTAAAATAGGCCTCATTCTCATCCTGAGATTTGAAAACAGGAAAAAGTCGCTGAGGGCTAAATCTGGAGAATATAGTGGGAAGGTAAGCAATTCGAAGCCCAATACATTCAGTTTTGATATGATTTTCATCGATTTGTGAGCTCACGCGGCACCCACTTTGAACAGAGCTTTCGCATACCCAAATTTTCGTGTCAAATGGTAAAAACACTACCATCTGATATCTTTACAATGTCAGCTAGCTCGTGCACCTTCAATTTGCGATCGTTCATACCCAATTTGTGGATTTTTTTATGTTTTCTAGAATAACAGCCTCATTTCGGCGTCCACTGCGCTCTACATTGCTTGTGCTGCTACGACCACTTTTAAATTTAGCAAACCACTTCTCTACCATTTGTCTCGATCGAACAAAGTTCGGATAATGTTTATCAAGCCATTGTTTGGTTTCCACTGTATTTTTTTTTTTTTTTTTCATCAAAAGCAATGCTTTACCAAAACTCGAAAATCACTTTTTTCCATTTTGTTACTTCACACAAAATGCTATAACTCACGAATCAACAGTCAGATTGCTTTCAAATTTATACACGTATCGTTTGAAGCTTAGTACTAGATAAAAATAATATGGACAAAATTCTAGTAGCGCCATCTATGTGTCATCCTATGAACTTTTTGATTGGATTGTTATATCGTGTTTTATAAACGGTGCTTTTTTGTCGGAAATACTTTATATACTCTATTCTCCTTTACTCTCATAAAATAAGTACATTATGTACATATCTATCTATATACATATATAAAAACAAGTTGTCCTATATTCGTCATTTTATAACTCGAGAACCACTACACCAATTTACAAACCAATATATGTGTTGGAAAGGTGGAGTTTTACTGATGGTTTAGTTTCAACAGGGCTGTGTCAGTAAAAGTTAGTTTCTGAATTTTGCCCAAATAACTTTGTGGTCAATACAAATCATCAATAAAAAAGAGAAGAACTGGATAAGTGGGTGTGGCACCTCCCATGCAAAGTAAATATTGATTTTTGTATATGTTAGGAACGGTTATAGTGGAAGGCTCTAAGTTTGGTCTAAATAACTTCGTAGTCAGTACACATTAACAGTCGAAATATGATCGAATTTATATATGTAGCAGGTATATCTGGAGAACGGTAGTAGTGAATGTTGCTGAATTTGTTCCAAATAACTTTATGGTCAATAACCATCACTCAAAAAGTAGGCGAAATTGTAAAAGTGGGAGTGATACCCCCACACAATGTAAATTTGATTTTTGTATATCCTGAGAACAATGAAAGTGGTATTTTCTGAATTTGATTTAAAGACTCGGTAATTAATACAAATTATCAGTCAAAAAGGTGAGGAATTGTATAAGTGGGTGTGGCATCTCTCATGCATATCAACTATTAATTTTTGTTTATTTTGAGAACGGTAATAGTAAAAGTTCCTAAATTTGGCTAAAAAACTTCTTGGCCAGGACACATCATCAATCCATAACTGGACGAGGTTTAATAAGTGGGCATGGCAGCTCCCATTCATACAATGTGGTGTTTTGTTAAGCTTCTCTTATGTAAAATCTAAGACTATTGGTGTTGATGGGGTAAATTCCAATTTTCTTGGAGTAATTTTGTCGAGACTACTACCATTTATCACGCATTTATTTAATTCAACATTAACTAAATCTGTTTTTCCTGAGGGATGGAAGCTATCGAAGATTATTTCCATTCCGAAGCCGAATAATGATTACAGGCCCATTGCGATTCTTCTCTTTCCTTCAAAAGTTATGGAGAATATTATAAGTAGACAAATTAATGAGTATCTGAAATCTGATAGGCAATCAGGTGTTGAAAAGGGTGGAAGTTGTGTCATGGCGCTCACGGATGTGATAGAAAATTTGAGGGCTGATCTTGACAGGAGTATGGAATGAAAAGAAGAAGAAAAAAATAACTGGATTCAAGACAATTTTTTAATGAAAAACATACATATGGTATATGCGTATGTATTACTTTCTACCAGACATTTCTTCATTATGTTTGTGTTGCCTAATAATGTATTACAAATTTTTTGTCAAAGTTAGGTACCTCCCTTTATAGGTTACATATCTGGCTTTAATTTAAATGCCTAAATGTAAAAATTATATTTTAATAATTATTGTATAACTTTTTGGAAATAAAAGAAAAAAAATTTTTTTCGCTAATTTTGGTCAAAGTGAGGTACCTGCAATTAATTTTGAACAAAATCAGCAAATGCCAACGGATTTTCATGACGTACAGCTTCTTTTATTCTCAACACTTTGAGCTTTAATTTAA
Source organism: Wohlfahrtia magnifica (assembly GCA_023159175.1). NCBI lineage: Eukaryota > Metazoa > Arthropoda > Insecta > Diptera > Sarcophagidae > Wohlfahrtia > Wohlfahrtia magnifica. The sequence goes on along the minus strand of JAKWBJ010000481.1, from coordinate 5,145,597 downwards.
GTGCTTAACATCTAAAATTTTCATTCTAAAAAAATTTTATAACTTTTTGGAAGAAAATAATTGCTCTAATTTTGCTCGAAAAATTTTTTTGTTATGAATAACTCCGAAACTGTTGAAAATACAAAAAAATGTTGATCAGGTGATTTAGAGGAAATTTTGTACCTAAACGTTTGTTGGGTACTTGCATTAAAAACTGTCAAGTCGTTTTCAAGTTATGATGAAATATATTGACATAGCTACCATATTTTCGGCAAAAAAATTGCCACGCCCATAAAGAAAAATTTGAGCCCGATGGAAAAAAACTGAAAACGGATTTTAATTCAGCACATAAAAATAATTATATTTCATATAGTTAAAATTTTTTCTTTTTTGTAGACCTGTGTTATTAAATACAAATAATTGAAATATAAAATTGTATTCCATTACAAAATGTAATTGATAGTGCCCATGTCTGGATCGGTATAATAAAAATTACAAACATCGACTTGAACGCAATATATGTAACTATGTGTCTGCAATGGTGTAGGGTATAAATACTGTATAAAACGTAAAATAATGTTTTTTTTTTTTTTGGATCGACAATCTAGAAACCAGGGTGGACCATTGATATTCTTTGCTTGTCTAGCATATAACATACACATACCGGAAAACATGACCTGTAACTGTAGTAAATAACTAACAATTCATATTATCCAAGTATGAGTGAACATAATAATTACATACATATATGCATGTAATTATATACATACGAGTATATACTGAAAAAATGGTCCCTTCTACTAACGGTATTCCCTTTATTATTTATTATTGTTGAACTTTACTTAGGATTTGTATATAAATAGCTAAGTATAAATATATATATATATATATATATATATATATATATATATATATATATATATGTGTGTGTGTGTTTTATTATATTCCCTATTTCTAAAGTTGTACCCGATTTTTTGATAAAAATGAAGACAATATTATAAAATGAAGGGAAAAAGATATAAAATTGGCATTATTTTTACAAGTGAAGTCGTAAGAAGAGAAAGGTTGCTTGAAAAAATTTTATTTGTTTTGTATATAATCAATGACTGACACAAGTATAACAGCAGTATTTTACATACAAACTCGTCTATACTCGTACATCATAGTGAGTCTTATCATATTTACATATGTTATTTAAAGTGGTCGTTAAACGATATAACAAATAAAACATTAGAAACTGTTTGGGGTTTTTTAAGATTTATGTTATTGTGTGTGTGGGGGGGACATACACAGTGTTGAACAAAATAATGAAAAAAAAAAAAAATAATAAGTTTGAGATTTACAAAGAATTTCATTTCTTCATAAATAGAATATTTTGATGAACTATGTATGAACCCATAACATAATATCACTAAAGAAAATTAAATTTTTATTTTCATATTTTAATTGCATATATAGACGTGTCTTATTGAAATGCATTGTATATAAAAAAGAATTCAACACAACAAATAGTTTTGTAGTCTTGATCTTAGACATTTTGATTTCTTTACAAATTATTCAGAAGACATGTCATGAAGCCAACAACAAGAAATGTTCACGATAATCTTAATAATTTTCTCAACAGATTTTAGGTAGAAATCTTAATTTATATGACCATGGGACAGGTGGTATAGAGCACCTAGTTTACAATTCTGAGCAGATCTTTACGAACGGCTCCAAATTAGATAGAGGTATCTTTTCGGCTACCAGAACGGGCCACGCATGGCACAACCACGGAACTCAAGGACGAATATACTACATTAGAAATACCAATTGGAAACTTTGCCAAATTCATACGGCCTATTTTTGCCTGATTTCCCACGATTTTAACTTCATCCAGGTGCAATTTTTAAAAAAGCTTACTCTATAACACTTTCATTAGCTACATCATTATTCCAAATTTCAACAAAATCCATTCAGTCGCTTATTTTTTTTAGAAATTCGTAATACGTATTCCCTATTATTTTTCACATAACTGTGTATGTACACATCCGTACATATGTATATGCATATGTATACATATATGTTTTAAAATCATATACAATTATATTACAGAAATATGATTTATGACATGATTTTCCTTTTTGAAGTAAAATTTTTGTTAAATGTCATTTAAACAATAATGACAACTTTCCAACTCTGTTTTCTTGCACATATACATACACCTCCATACAAAACAATCAGGAAAACATTTAAATATTCAAATGTAACAAACTTTTTTCTCTCTCTCACACACACACAAATAAGCATGTAATGTTTGCGATGCTGTCCTTTTATTATAAATACAATACATACATTACACGTCCTCATGCATTCATGTGTAATATTATTAATTTAATACATTTATGATATTTTTCTCACAGCTTGACATTCTTCTTATATTTTAATTTCGTTGTTGTTGTTGGTCTTTTGCTCTTTTGTTTTGTTTTTGTATACCAAAGGTATTAATTTTTACACGTTTTTCTTCATTTTGCAAATTAATGTACCTATAACGTAAAAATAAAATAACGTTGTTTGCGCAATTGTAATAAATTAATGTAATGGTTTTTTTCCCTTTCTTGTACCGTTTACTATATCTCTACTACATATACACAGCGATGCCAACCATCGTCATCCCATTAATCCCATACAACCAAACACACACCAACATAGAGATATTTTAACACATGAGAGGAAGAGACTTGTGTAAATTATGTGTATAGATGTTAGTGATAGAGTTGCCAAAAGTTAAAATTTTCGAAACATTTACAAATTCTTGAATTACGGCTAGAAAACAGATTTTTCGTACCTTCCAACACTAGTAAGCTAATAATTTAGCTGAATATTAACGGATTTAAAGTTTTTCAGTGGATTTGGACAGACGAGAGATTGGTTTATATATATATATATATATATATATATATATATATATATATATATATATATATATATATATATATATATGTGTGTGTGTGTGTGTGTGTATATATATATATATATATATATATATATATATATATATATATATTTCATTTAAGAAACCTTGGGAAATCCGTGTATATTTCACAAGTAAATTCCATTATTTTGTCTACGTTTTTCAAGTTTATATATATTTTTGCGCATTATTTTATATAGGAAAGGAACTATTTACGAATAAATTAAGGAAGTATGTTTGTTTTTAAAGAATGGAACTTAGGTTTTAGAAATAAGTAGAAAGTTGACGGATTTATTTAACTTGTTTTAGTAAACAATTCTTAAAAAAATTTTATTCATATGTATTCCCACTGAATGCAAAAACTCAGTATAAAAACGAGAGATTAGCTCTTGGCTTGAAGATATAATTTTTGATTTCGGAAGTTATAACACATCGTAATTTGCAATTGCAGTCCTAAATTTGATATTTTCGTTCTTTGGGACAAGAAAAGCTATTAAAGTAAATGTTTAAAGCATATATCATTGGCATCCAATTTTATATGCTGTTCAGTAGACAAATGCAAAAAAAAAGAAAATTAAAAAGTATTGTTGGTTCGGTGGACGGTCAGCTCTTTCACTATAAAATTCAGAACGCACTCAATGCAGTCTTTAAAGTGACGTTTCTTCCTGCCTTTTTACATACTAAAATTTGGTTTCGTTTTGATTCAGGCTTTGGCTTATGGGAAGTTCTGGGTTTGATGTGCTCTAACATTCAAAAATACGTAAATCTGGTGAATAGTTTAGGGTAGAGATTGTGCATCCACCAATGTTTGCAATGTGTTCATTCTGTAGAAAGAATATCAAAAATATTATTAAACAGACTGGGAAGAAAAAAGTAGCATGAGAAAAGAAGAGACAACAAGTTGCGGTGAGCCTAATAATAGAAGATCCAAAAGCGCATTTTACTTAGTCTTTAAGGGTAGATGAAATGAAGCCTTAAATGCAACAAAGATGGTAACTACTCTCAGTCGGTGACAATACTTTTACAAAAATATCCATTAAATTCATTGTGTTTTGTCAATCATTATCCAATCCAATATTTATGGCGCTAACCATGATGAAAGATTTAAATAATTAAAAATTTTCTGTAATAGACCAAAGATATCATTTCCGGGCGCCAACATTGGGGAATTCCTATTCCTTCGATTCATTTGTCTTCTATCATTGAATCAATCTTCACCCATCTCTTATGAATCTCTATTTAGCGCAATGTGTGAACGACTAAAACATATCTTTGGTAAACTGAATGGCAACTACTAGTGCGGATCAAATATTCATATTACGTCAAATTCGGAAGAAGATCAATACATCTATTTGTCGGTTACAAAGCTACCTTTGATAGACCTATACGGCGAAAATTGTATAAGGCTTGGTCGGATATCTTGAAGATAGTCAAGGACTTCTCGGAACCTTTGGTAACTAATAGAGTGCTCGACAGAAAATAAGAAATACTGCAGTTAAAGCACTATTTACAACAAGAGCCACACGCTTTTGTCATATGTCTAAGATATCGACATAATAAGACGGAATTTACGAGACGTTACATCAATATTCTTCAGAAGTTAGAAACAGTCAGCAAAAACGGGTTTGATGGTGAATCTTCAGCCGAACAGACCATTTTGCTTAGACCATCATAAGATGCCAATAACTTTAATATCGAAGTCGTTGACAACATTGTTAATCTCGATTCCACCATGAACAGAAATAATAATGTTAAAGAGGGGAGATCTTGGTTGTTAACTGAGTAAGCATTATCGTGATCAGACTTTGTGTAGAAGAACAAAACTCCACGTATACAAGCCATTAATTCTACCAGTTTTGCTGTATGATTCCAAAATGTAGATCATAGCACAAACACATAAGGTGATTGTGGGAATTAATGAAAGAATGATTATTTGCAAAATATATAGACCCGCTGTCTTAGATAACGAGTATCGCCACAGTATGAATTCTGAGCTGTGCGAACTATATTTTGCCAGTGATGTCATGCGCATGAATGAAAATTTCCCATTTATAAGGTGTTTATTACGGAACCCGAAGGAGGACGTAAGAGAGGGCAAATAAAACTCTTTTGAAAATTCAGGAACATGATTTTTCTTTTGAAACTTGATATAACTAATTGGAGAAGGAGCGTAAAAATCGCCGCTCTTGGGCTTCCATATGTCCGGTTATTGACTAACTGAGGTTGTAAATGGCCATATAAAAAAGTAAGTGTAAGATCACAGACTTCAGGATCATTAAAATGAGGCGATTCTTGCAGACTAATGATAAATAATAATCCCAACAATTGTGTATTGGCTATGCCAAAAATGTTAAAAGATTAATGGATTCTTGGGTAGACGAATTATTGCAGAGTATTTAGTCAAACTATAGATACACTTAACTATCATTTATTTGGACTAGACCGACCATAACTTTTTTAATTGTTTTTTAAACTTAGCTAATTTCATTATTCAATCGACTAGATTTTAATGATAAATCCCTAACGAATAACCATTCCTATTAAAGATGCGCTTTAAAAATAAAATCTTTATTAATTATCCCAACACTCCCATATGAGCCCTTAAAAAACATATTAAATTTATTATTTATATCTCAATAACTTTTAATGGCACCGTTTTGATTTTCTCCTATTAATAAAAAACACAAAAACACAAGTATTAATCCACTTTAAATGGCAACACTGTGCCAGGCACTTAATTTTGCAAAGGCACACACTTGCATACGTACAATATCGTAAGCATTCACGTTGTTCTCTCATATACACATCCAACAACAACAATTTGTACAGAGCCCCAATCACATTTTGTATCTATTATTTTGGCATCTTAAAAAATAAGATATTTTTCTCAAAATTTTTTTTGTTATTTTCAGGTCTCGTTTATTTTTAATATACTACACAATTTTCCTTCATTACTTTAAAAAAACATCATAATTATTTTTTAAATTTGTTTTAATAGCTATTTGAACTAAATTTTGTGTGTAAATTGAGAACTTTTTTTAATTATGGGGTGTTATATACATGCATATACACACACGCATACAACAATACTTTGTTACTTCTTTTTTTCTTATTGTAAAGCACCTTTTTTCAACGAAGATATTTTTTTAAATTTATCTTTAGGACTCCTTTCCTTTTTGCAATTCTATTTTTTCACTTTTTTTCTCACGACTTAAGTTTCATTCACTCACGTTTATCACGTTTTGCTTGAAATAATTTATTACATTATTTTACTTGTTTATTAATCAATACTTCTTTTTATATATTAAAACAAAATTATTTAATCGTCGAGGGGCAAAAGAAACTGTCGTCCGTGGTTGTCGAAAATTTTTTTCTAGTTACTTTTTTCAGTTCTTTCAGTTTATAGTGCTGCCATACTGGCCAATATGAAACGCAAAAATTTCTAATTGGATACTTCTTTTGTGTAGAGGAAACAATCACTGAGAAATGATAACAGAAAGAGACTGCATTATTAATTAGAACTGCCGTTATTTATGAATGAACAATTTTGAAAGAAGAGAGATACAACAAATTCTTAATAATGAATTTACAAGTTAAAAAAATTGTTAATTATAATCACAGTAATTAAAAATAATTAAAAACAGAGTTCAAAACATAATTTCTTTATGCATTTTCACTTTTTGCTTTGTATACGAATTGTCAGGACGCCCAATCAAAGTAAATGTCGTTAAGTTAGGATTAGCCAAGGTATGCGTCATCCCTGCTAACTCAGAAGCACTATGATCCTTTGTAAAATAATAAATCGAAATATTTTGAGAGCATATCATGAAAGGTGACAAAATATAGCAAATAAAGAACTATGATCAAACTATGGTAAACCTTTACAAATTAATTCAATACCTGGATTGATGGCCATCAGGCTTATGTTGAATGTTAGAAATTAGCAAATAATTGGTTGCATTTGGCTTAGTAGTCTCGCACCCTTGAGCTGCACTTTTTAGGTGCTGAAAAATTTTTAATATTTATTGTGAAAATGGTGAAAAATTTACCACCTTAAGGAATCGTTGTAAATCACTGAGCTATGTTTTTAGCTGATAAGCCATAGAAGTTTAAAGTCGATTTTCAATAAAGAACATTTTAGTTACAAAATTTACCAAAAATATCAAATTGTGTACGCCTGATCCCTATGCCCGCGGTAACCACAAAAAATGTTGAATGCGAGTAGTTAAAATAACATAAGAGGTGTTTTGTTAATTCTCTAAAAAAAATTTCAACTTTAAATATTTCAGAAATCTTAAAATATATGCCAAAATTTGTATAAAAAACTTTTATACGAGGCTACCGTTACTGTACTGTTACCAGACCGTACAACACCTTTATTTTGTATATTTTTTAATTTTTTCTTTGTTATTTTTCCATTTAATATTATTTTTATTCTCCGATTTTTGATTAACCATATGTTACTCACTTTCCTATCACTATTATAGTGCTGCCATTTATTTACTTTTAGTTATTTTTTACGCTGGCAACATAGATTACTTTCTCAGATACACTCACACCTACAAAAGGCGTGAAAAGCGAGAAAGAAATATTTTTTTATTAGTTAATCTTGAACTTTTTACTGCTGTCGAATCTCAAACGTAATTTTAGTGAAATATTGTGCAAATAATATATAAAAATGCAAAAATTTTATAAAAAATAAAGAAAACAATTAATAAATATTATTATTCAATTAAAATATTGTTAAACAAACGTTTGGAGGAGGCTGAAAAATGATGCAAAAAGGTATACGAGGTTCACATTTTTTTCTACACATATTCTCTTTCTTTTTTTGTTTTACGCCAAGTCAAGCAGTAGCAGATTGTGTGGAAAATAAAAAATATGTGTGTTTGTGTGTATGTTATGACAAAACGATGGAGCTCAAGAGAGAGTGATTGTTGATGTCTTTTATTGTGTAATGAATAAGTGTAAGTGCGTGTTTGTGTGCATGGAAAAAGAGAGTGTGTAAAATATTGGTGTGAGTGAATTGATTCATCACAAGATATTTTAGTGAAGAATGAAAGAAACGAAAACAAAAAATACAAACATAAAATAATAATACAACGCCAACAACAAAAAATTATAAAATATATACCTATTATTTTGTATGAATAAGTAAGTAAAAGACAACAAAAACGGATACTGTATGATCAGTAGTTGCTCACAACTGGTAATGGTAGAAATTCCACAGCAAGTGCCAGTGTAATAAATAAATGTGCTATTGTTGTTGTGTTTTGTTATTATCATAAGTACATACGTTTGTGAATTAACCGAAAAAGGGGTGAAATTTTTTTTTATTTATTTTGTTACTAACGCTCTACAGTAGTAACAACAGCAATACTACGGTGTTACAACAGCTGTCCTATTATTACTCACTAAACATATGAAACGTATAAAGTAAAAATAAGGAATAAAATACTTAAAAAACCAGAGCAAAAATAACATCTTAAAACATAAAAATTAGGAATAAAATACTTAAAAAAAACCAGAGCCCAATTAGCATCTTAAAACAGTAGAGGAGGCCCAGTTCGTGATATTTCCTTAAGATAATGCTGCCAATTTGGTAGCGGAAAAGCTAAATTAGGCGTAAGTTATTCTAATTTGTTTTCTTAGCTTAGAAACTTCGCCATATATAGTTGCATCGTTTACCACAATTTTACGTAGACTTCTTTCCAGCACCCGGCTACTCCGCTAAACTCTATTTAGTCTGCTTTTCAAACAAAGATTTGATTTGTTTATGTTGGTGGTTGTGGTTTGTTGACATCAAACGGCTTTTTATTATTTTTTTTTTTTTTTTTTGTGACAAATGTTGATAAGCAACAAATTCGCAGACTTACTTGTGTCTGCAATACACTGATATTTTGCGCAGTTGAAAAAAAAAATACAAAAAAATAGGTAGACAAACAAGGTAGAATAGAATTATAATCTGTTTCTATATTTGTTTAAAATTTTGAATTGTGTCACTCACACACACACACACACACACACACACGCACACACACGCACACACAATGAAAAGTTATGCATGCAATTGCCATATCAGCCTCATTGCAGGCAGATTTACTACCATTTATTTGCCCAACAAAACAAAACTTGTTGGAAGAGGGAGATAAAGGGAAATATATGTAAAAGTTTAATATATTTACAAAATTATGAAAAAATGCACTATAAACATCTGCTAGACGTCGCAGCCACGACAAGCGGTATTAGCTTTCGTGCTTGTGACCATATGTATATTCAAACAAAATGTAAAGGAATTTTAAAAGAATGTGTGAATTTGTATTAAATATTAAAAATGGCTCATATTTTTTACCTTTTTCCGTCAATTATTTAAAGCAGCAACTAATTAAAGCTGGTTATAAAACAAAGTAGAAGAATTGAAGAAATTTTCTAGGTTGGTCCATAAAGTAGTTTCCACAGTGAAGTGGCTGACGGCAAGAATCGTTTTGATGATCTTTGAGGAGGGTCTTAGCAAGATGAGGGAGTATGGACATGCCACTATTCTGAACAATATCGCCTTGGTTTCACGGATTATATGGTCAGGGTATATGACTGCGATAGCACTCCCTCGGTGGTATTTTTTGATAGGAGTAGTGATGTGGTGTTAATAGGTTAATGGATGGAAATGTAATCTGCGCAGATGACACTGATGTGGCAATCTATTGAATAGATAGTGGTTTATGACTATGTTATAATGACTGATCTGTGATCATCATATAACAATGGAAAAGTGTGGGCATATAAGTATACAGTCAGGTTGCCAAAAAGGTACTGACTGGTCATTATGTCAAATACACTCTGTTGAGTTCCAAGGCACTGTAGCAATACGGGGAATGCAACCACTAATGAACAGGAGAGAGAGGGCGCGGCCAAAAATGTGTATTTAGAGGGTGTGGAGGGATTTTTAAGGTCAGGTAACTCCCGGTGTAGGAGGAGTTTCTTTTCATTTTTCTTACGTATTTCTTATCGCTTTTGTATGCCGATACCGTTTTCTTCTAGAAGGTATCCGCAATGGATCTCTTCTCCAGTAGGGTGAACGTGAACACCACCTCTAACCTAATCTAACCTTTTAAGTGACTCTCTAAGGACGTTAAATGGCAGGTTCAAGTGGAACCCACTTATTTATTCTTGTCCAGTTATTGACAAATGATGTGTTATGTTAAAGAAGTTATTTAAACCAAATTTAGATACATTTACTATTACCGACCACTTATCCAATTCTGCCCACTTATAACTAATAAATTGTATTGACTACGTCGAAAAGTGGGTTTTTTGATGCTTAAAGTGGGAATCAATTCGGGGAGCCTTTTTCGAAAACTAAATTCAATGGGTTTCGATCGTTTTTTGTTAGATATGTATAAATAAATTGTTTTTATGCATACTCTCGTTGATATTTTTAGGTTTTTATTTATTTTATTTTTTTCTCAATACATTTATTTTTCTCATAATAAAAATAATCATAGTATATGAAAAAGATTTTATTCAGTATCATTAGACTTTTGACTATCATTGTAAGTCACTAGAAATCTTAAAAATATTTTCTCATTATATTTTTTCTTGACCATTTTAGCGAAAAATTTTAAGTCTCTATTTCGAGCTACTTGGGCCTCTTCTGACAACTGCCCTATCTGTAACCAGGCATGATTTATTATTTCTAGTCCATGAATTAAATATTTGTGAATAGTTGGAGACATATACCAAGGATACATTTTCACAAAACATTTAGCGGTTTAAAAAAAATTTATAAGACACCTTGTTTTTTGCAGACTTAAAATAATATTATAGTTATTTAGCCGCAAATGCCTATGTGATTCATAAAAATACTCTGTTATAATTTACAGCAATTAGTTTTAATACATATATATTTTATGTGCCCATAAATATAAAACATTTTATTTTTAATAGGAGCAAATACGACCAAGATTTTTTTTCACTAGTAGTTGCTGGAATGTTTGTATTTTTAGGAAAACATATCTTCGCTTAACTTTGCAGAGCTCACTGCTTTGAGTCCACATATTTTCCAAATATGAAAAAGAACGTAGCAGAATAACGAAAAATTTAACCAAAAATATTTTTATGCCTAGTGATGTAGATGATGATGTACTTTAACGTTATATAATCTTTTTTTACTGCTTACTGGTATTTTTTTAATTAAGTTCCCTTTCGGCACCGAATTCAGAAAATTCCGCTCTAACCATATCAAGATATACATAAATCAGTATCATCGATTATCGATTATCGATTCCGCCCTAGCAAAGATACTCTTATTTCAGTAGTAGATATGATTCTTTAAACTAGTTTACTGATATTTGAAAATAATTCAAACTAATATTCAAACTAATTCAAACTATATTTCAAAAAACGAGTCTTGATATGATAATTACATTAATATTTACAAATGAGCTGCTTAAGCATACCATGAGATTCGCTTTTTAGTGGTGAACATACATATTTTGGCAAAAATAGAAGGGAAAGAACAGACCATTTGAAATATCCATAGTATTGTCAGTACTTTGGCATTTTATATCATTCATAGTGGTTTTAAAAATGCTATATTTGAAAGCGTTTAGATGTTTGAACACACCATTTAATCACCAGTTTCATATAGTACATACTATATTAATAAAGTACAAGTATATACAATAATAGTTGAACGTTAAATCATATGCTGCTTAAAAGCGACTAGAATTATTAAACAAAAGTTGGCGCCATACGTTTAATAGTTGCTTTTTTGCTCAACAGATTATTAGACAATTAAAAAGTTGTCATTGCTAACATTCTACAATATTTGAAAAATATATGTATTTTTTAAGTAAAAAAAATATTTTTTTATATTATTTTTTTTTTTAGTTGTTAAGCTTTAATGAATCAGCTTATAAATTAAATATTAAATATCATGAATCATTGTTAAATAAGGACTTACAAATATTTTGCAAATATAATTTGAGAGACAAAAAAAAAAAGAAGAATGTATAGACTCATATTGAATCAATATTAAAATCGAAGAAATATCATTGCTTTACAATTCAATTAAACAACAATTGATTGTGGTCGCATTAATGAAAACGAAAACATACATATGTAAAATTTTTACTTTCATAAATTTAATACCAAATGAGTGCAAAAAAGCAAACTCTCACTTTTATAATTATTTAAAATATAATAATAAATAATAAGTTACGACTATAAAGAAAATGGATATAAGTTTTCATTACATACCATTACCCGCACGTAACAAAAACGAACATAATAATAAGTATGTACGTATGTAGTTAACCACATAGTATGTTACCATAGTTAAAGGGTCAATAATAAAATCAACAGGCTCTTCTAAAGTAGGTACTTGGTGGTATCACATTTTATCATTTATTAGTTTTTTCAGAGCTATTTATAAAAAAACTTGCAGTTTTTTGCGCTATTTTTAATATTGAAAAAAAAGAAAAAAAGATTTTATTGTTTTTTTTTTTAAAGTGTGTATTCTTTTTATTTTTTATTTACGTGATTAATTTTTACACTCAATAAAATATAAGTAATTATGGACGCTGGTATTTTTATTTCTTATTATTTTTTATAATTATATGTGTGCATATAATTTATTAATACCATAAATACCCCTTTTATGGTGTGTGCTGTTGCTGCCGTTGTTTATTTACTATATAAATATGCTAATGATGAAATTATTTTAAATTTTCTCTCTCTCTCTCTCTTATACAACAGATAGCGTCATCAGCACTCCATCCACACCAAATTCTTCCCTATCATCACAAACGAATTTGTATGGTAGCTCGAATACACCGTCGCCTGCCACACCAACCCAACAAGCTAATACACAACCTTTGGGCGGTTGTGGTAATAATACAGCCATTATACAATCCAATCAAAGTGGCACCGCTGGCTCATCGGGACATAAGAATAGCCTTAAGGGTACAAAGTTGGCAAGAAGGGCAAGATCTTTTAAAGACGATCTGTTTGAAAAGATATCCCTTATGCGTACACCCACCAATACTTTGGGGAGGTAAGTAAATAATCTGATTATTAAATTTGTTTTAATATATATATATTTATTTTTATTTATATATATATATAAAGATCACATTCACCCCAAAGTCCTAGAAACAAAAATAAACCACCTCCTACAGCAGAAGAAGTAGCCAAATCATCACAGTCTTTAGATGTCCATGTCAAAGACATATCAAATGCTTTGAAACATTTTCGAGATGTTATACTTAAGAAAAAATTAGAAGTATTACCGGGTAATGGTACGGTTATATTGGAAACAACGGCTAGTATGTTTTCAGGTTTGTAATTGATTTATGTATATATGGTTTTCGAAAAAGTTCGGTTACAAATTTAACCAAAAATTAAAAACTTTTTCTTATATTTGGAATGAGTTTTATTTTGAATCAAATATATGCCATTCTAGTCAATAACCTTTTGCTATTTTTTGGTTTAGTTAGAACTTCTGGGTTTACTGAGCGAAAAACTGATCCAAGTGTGTTTTGCAGGCCTGAACATAATTTGAATTTGCATAATTAAGAGAGTCTGCAAAGATCGAAACAAATGATAAACTAAAGGTGCAAGATCCAGGCTATATGATGGATGCATTAAAATTTCCCAGCCAAGCGCTTTCTCTCGGTTTCTGCTGGGTCATCAAAGATGTGTGTGGCCTAACTTTGGCATGATGGAAGACAACATATTTTCTGTTGCTCGATTGAATTGAATTGCTTGCTTCAATCTCGTTAATTGTTGACGGTTGAGATCAGAATAAATCATTTGACCAGGTTGTAAAAGCTTATAATGAACAATTCATTTCCAATACCACCAGAAATACAGCATTTATCTTTCTTGGTGTTAACCCTGGCTTTGTCACTGTCTGCTAAGTTTCACCACGTTTTTGTTTCGTTTTAGCAGTGGATTGCAAAAGGAAATTCGGTCTATTAAATTTTTCTCTCTTAATTCTTGTGGCGCCCAAACATTGAGCTTTTTTGTGGATCCAGCTTTCTTTAGATGGTTGATAACTGTTTGGTGATGAATGTCTAGTTCTCTAGCAACCTCCATGATGCTTATGTGCTCGTCTTTCGCAATTTTGTAACTTGAACGCTGAAATTATCAGTTTTAGTTTCACTTCTGCCTTGCTAGTTACAGAATCGTCTCAGTACCGGGTTATTGTGGTATCGCTGCTAACAAAAGGCTGATGAATTGGTTCGACATGGCTCTGAGTCAGCAGTCCTGTATACTGATGACTCCTTTCTGCCGCCGCTGAGTCACTACATTGGTGAACTCGAGACGTTCTTCGTTGGAAAGGCTGGTCAAATCTTGTTCAACGAACCAGGTTGTAGGGTCTCTAAGTCCGTATGACCGGTTATTTCTAGTAATAGGACATCTCTTCTCTCCATTAGTAAAGCGGAGCTGAGGCTGACTACGGGTGTTATTACGGGTCATTGCGATATTCGTTTGATGATCGATGACTTGTAGATGGGCGAATACTGACATCGATTACTGTAGGCTCTGCGAAAACGAGTAAGAGGTGGACACGATCGAACACCTATTGTGTCATTGTCTAAGGCTTTCGAGCAGAAGGCATAGACTTGGGTGTGCTCCCTCCCTCTCGTGTGCTGATTCTACTGTTATCCTTTGATTTGCCAAGGTCCTTAGATGGATTAGGAGCTTTCAGCTTTTGTTTTTGTTTTGTAAGTCTTTCTTGTTTAGTTGTTGTTGCCAGCTTCCTTGTCTTTCTTCTTTCTCTTTTACATCGATTACTTTTCTTTTTATCCCATATATTCTTAGCATTTTTCTACATAGGACAATCACAATGGACCATATTGTCTCTGGGTGTTTGCAACCATCAGCGTTTTTATGACCAGATGGCTGTTCGTCTTTTAAATTAACCTAATCATAGTGTTGCTTGATGCAATTAATATTATTTTGTAACCAAAGACTTCCGAACAAGAATAGTATTTATAATAAATTGTTCAAATTCATACAAATCAAAATAATAATAAACATTTTTTTCTATATAAAACACAGTGATCCAAGCCTATACGCTAAATGAGAATAGTCCAGTTTTAGTATCAGCAACCCAGAAAGTTTACCGATGCCTAGGTAAACTTATAAAACTTTGTGATGAAGTGATGCTTAGTAATGAAACCGAAGAATGTTCTTCGTTAAGTAATGAAAATGTACGAGAGATTGTTGATCCTTTAGAAGAAGCTGTACGGGTAAGTTATTATACAAATTTAATTTTAAAAAAAGTGTAAACATTGATTCTCCTATTCAAGAATCTCGCTACACTGGCTCAACAAAAACTAAAGGAAAGAGAAGAATTAGCTTTTCAATATGATACAACATCAACGGATTCTCAAATATCAACATCATCAGGAGGATCAAATAATTCACATAATTTGTTAATGCGTCCATCGGTGGAAGTTGCTGGACAACGTACATCCCTGCCGGATATAACATTGACACCAAAGTAAGAGTTATTCCTTTATATATAGCGCAAAACAAATCAAAAAAATCTTAACAATTTATTTTATTTCCCATAGAGAACGAGATACTCTTGAAAAAACCACATCTAATCCAATACGTGTTTCTTATAGTACTGAAAGTATTTTAAGAGATACAAGTCCCCCACCAAAACCACCATTGCCTAATAGGTAAGTTAAGATTTTAATATATCACTCGATATCGAAATATAAAATATATATTTTGTTTAGATCAAATAACCCTCCACCTTTACCACCAAAGAGAACCAGTCAACAAACAGCAACAACCAATCAAACACATACAACTTATGATACCAGCAACAATCCCGAACTGGATACAAGTGCCGACTACCCATTAGGTGTTGATCAGTAAGTTTTTGTTTTATTTTTGTATTGTAAGTAATTTATTCTAGTTTAACTTTAATTTTTTTTAGTCTATCGGTACGTTCTCGTTCACCGGATGAAAATTCTAGTCAATGTTCGTTTGATCATTCCCGTGAAGATGAAATCTGTCAAGAATTCAATATGGGATTTGATAGTAAGTTGTTTTATATTAATTCTTTTCTTTAGTTAGTAATAATCATAATAATGAAAGCTCATTATTAAGAGACTCAAAATGAGTTAGAAAGAGTTTTTAAGGAGTTTGCTAAACAAATAATGTGACTTTTTAACCTACCGTGAACAAACAATCTTTGTTCATAATTTTAAAATTACTTACTAAGACGTAGGAAGTATAGGTTTCGTGACCACTGCAAATATCGAAATTGAAAGAGTCTCATAGGCCATATCGCATTTACTTCAATAGTGTCATAACTCAAAAAACAAATTTTTCAGGAGATCTGTTTTAATTTTTAATCTCCTATTATTTAACATTGATATAGGGATAAACAATCACACAGTTTTTTTTCACACAATATTCCGCATATTTTAGAATACTTAACTAAAAAATCATGTTTTTGAGTTATGACACTATTGAAGCAAATGACCGATATGAAACTATGAAGAAATACGTTTTTACTTTTTCACTCGCATCAAAAAAGTTCACGCACCAACAGCGATGAGGTTTTAAATTTGTATTCGTATGCAATGAGTTTATTTGCGGTATATGGTACAACTACTAGTTTGGTTTTTAGATCAACGATTTCATGAAGATAACTTTTAAACCAGTCATTAGCAAAATTCGAAAGCTTAAAAAAATCCTTTCTTAAACACTGTAAAAAACAACATTGCTTACCTCGTGGTACTATGCCTAAAATTTGGTTATAGCCCTCTACTATTTGTTGAGTGGCTGAATTTTCCTTCAAAATCTTCTGATTTACTCGGATAGCCAGACTGCAATCAACTCTATTACGGGCGTCAATTCGACGACTATTATCGTCCATAAATTCCGGAGCAGGTAGGGAGCTTGCATTTTTCGAATTGGAACCGGACAAAGGTGTTTCGATCTACCACGGTTAAGTTGGATATCCTCCGGTCGATGCACAAAGAGGCTCAATCTCATATGAGCTCGTGTGGTATCTTTAGGCTATGCTGGACCAACTTGGTTAGGAATAAGACTGTCTTCTTTCCTTAAATCACATGGTTCAATTGTATTGCGGTTCTTACAGGCCCTATTGAAAGGCATGCCGATAGGCTTGTCATTCCCTCGCATGACTTGTGAAGAACTGTGGTTCTGAAGAGGATACCTTACTTATTAGTGCTATGAAATGACAATGGTTCCTGACTGAAATCTCCAGCATAAGGGTTACCGCAATTGTGAGATTTATTTCGGAGCAAAAATGGTCCCAGAGATTTCGATCCCTGGGTTTGCTCTTACGCTTGTGATATTACAATGGCCCCAACTTCTGGCTTTAGTGGGACTTTATCTATCAAAGAGGGTCTGGCACCGAACCTTACCTAAGGCGTGAAGCATCGAGGGCTCATACGAGACAATCTTAGGGTCTATATAGTTTCTTGAAATTATATATAAAATTATATATTATATATAAAATTATATATATATATAATTTTTTTCATGATGATTCACTATTACGTTCGACGCCAGGATATTGGGATCTGTCCGGTTAACCAATTTTCGGTTTTCGAATACCCTTTAATTCAAAAAAGTCACTTTATTTTTTTTAAACAAATTCCATTAACTAAAACCTATAGCTTTTTTAGCTTTGTTTATGGCTTAAATTTATTAGTTTTTTATTATTATCTATGTGGAAATAACTTTCAATGTTTCTAAAAATTTAATTTGGAATAACTCGAATAAGGATAAAAAACAATATAGAAATTTAAGTAAATTAATAAGAAATTTTGACGATATTTTTAGTCACGTTTGCTTTATTTAGAATTTAACGATTCTCAACTATTTTGAATACTGTAATTAATTTTATCTGTGAAAAATTGAAACTACGTTTAGTTTTAGGTTTTTAATTTGAATATAAAAATTTGTTTTTGGTTGTTACTAAAACAGTGACTTAATTTTGGTAAAAATTTAGAAAACAATGCTGAAGTTGTTGGTGGTTTAAATAAATTAAAAGAACAGCATAATAATATTGAAAACAATACAACCAAAGCAAATACTGGATTATCTTCAACGGCAACGAATGCTAATGCTTGCACTACTGTAGCCACAGCAAACGATATAAATGACGAGGATTTGATGGGTGGTAAGGCGGAATTACGTAAAGCAAACAATCATCGGCATTCAAATGAATCGGGTACATAATGCATTTTACTATCAACTAATTTTCTAAACTTGTTGTTCGTATTGTTACAATAGAAGTAAAACAAAAAATTATAAAAATAATAATTTTGTTGTACTACTATACCATTGTTGTTTAAATAGTTTTTGCTGTTTTATTTCACATCCACACTTTTCAATATTTTTTGTTTTTCTATTCGCTTAACAGTTTCATCATTGTTTGCATGTTTTTGTTTTAAATGTTTTAACCTTTTACAACAGTATTACACTTAAAGAAATTCATTTAAATTGCTCATTATTTGCCTCTTTTCTTTTCATTTTCTTAAGGTTTTGTGTCCATAAATTCTTTTCGTACTTCAACTCAAAGTTATTCAAAATCGTCCACAAAATCTAGTAATTCATCATCTGAATTGGCCATTATGACTAGTAATAATAGTATAAATGATGATTTCTTCCAATTGCATCATGTGGCACAAACATGTAAGAAGACTTCATCGGTTTGTATATCGAGTACAAGTAGTATATCTGAATCATCGGCAGCAGCTTTGCGCAGTGTAAATAATGATGATGAACGTCGTATTTCATCGCCCGATCAATTTGAAGACGAACGGAAAATGTTGGAACAATTACAAGCAATGACTACCAACACAAATTCTATTTCAACTACTTCTACTACAAAGACAAAAATTTTAATGCAAAGCAATAGTTTAGATGTTACCGATGAGAGTATAATCGATGTACAACCACCAGCTCTACCACCTAAAACAACAAAGTTATGCAAGGAACGTTATCTGTTATCACAGAATGATTTAGATGGAGAAAAGTAATTAAATTTTTGATTTTTTGTTTGTTTTTTTTAGCCAATTGTAAGAAATTAAATTTAAATCGAAATATCTTTTATGTTTAGTGTTAATGACTTACCTGAGCTACGTCAACATGCTGTGCGAACATACCAGCGGCAAACTAAACATACTAGTCTTATAGATCGTTTGGATAAACCGGCTGGTAGTTGTAATGCCATAAATATAAGTAGCGGTCAAGTTGAAGAGCCTCCACCTTTGCCAATGAAAAAAAGACACAGTAAGTTTATTTTTTAAAGATTTCGTATTACTATCTACACTGTACAATACCATGGTCACATTTTGTTTTTAGTTATTATTTACAAAATCCATACACTTCTAAGCATTTTTTCATTTTATATATTTGTCGCATAAAATATTAAGTTTTTTGTCTTAAAACATTGAAGAATATTTTTTTGTACATTACTAAGAATAAGTCGATTGAATAAATAAAAAAAGAAAAGACTATCAGTTAGTTTTTACAAATTCATGTTTATGATAATGTTGATAAATACTTTGAATATTTCTTAAATCTACAACCGAATCAATTATTTGTATGTTAGTATTAATTTCATTTAGAACCGACGAAAGTCACTATTTCTATGGTTCTGTTACTGTTATTATTATCTACTTCATTCTCTGCAACACAGAGCAGACCATCTTTTAAGTAGTCCACACTATAAACCAATAAAAAAGTTACAATACTAAAAGTAACTCCAAAATAGAGCTGCAAAACAATCGATAGTACTATCGATAGTATCGATAGTTTTGTTTTTGGCTGACCATCGATAGTTTTTTTTCACTATCGATACTATCGTCAAATTCTAAGAGTAAATACGGAGGCCATTAAATGCAGTTAAAGTCACATTTGCAAAACTATTATAAAGGGTCCGCCAAATATATTTTTTTTTTGAAAATGCTATAAAAAAACTACTGAATATTTTCTCAAATTTAATTTTTTATTTGAAAGTACAATCCTTCCGGTTAATAATGGAAAATAATTTCATTCAAATAGCTGCCTTGGCTGGCCATGCAGTAGCCTACACGATCTGTTCAATTTTTAAGCACATTATCGATTGTGTGCAGCTGTATTTCACCAATGGCTTCACGAATATTGTCCTTTAAAGCGTCAATTGTCTCTAGTTTGTTGGTGTAACACTTATCTTTGACGGCACTCCACAAATAATAGTCCAACGGCGTCAAATCGCAGCTCCGAGGTGGCCAAACGACATCAGCTCTGCGGCTGATAATGCGATCTTCAAAAACAGGGCGCAAATCATCGAGTGTAGCTTCGGCTGTGTGGCACGTAGCGCCATCCTGTTGAAACCAAATGTTGCTAATATCCTCCTCTTCAATTTTTATAAACAAAAATTCGTTCAACATGGCCCGATAACAATCGCCATTGACTGTAACGGCCACTCCTTTGCTCCTTGCTCATTTTCGAAGAAACATGGCCCAATTATGCCTCTGGACCAAAATCCGCACCAAACAGCGCTGTTCAAGCGTATACACAACCATATTCGTTCAGCGGAAGGATAAAACTAAGTACCTGTCAAATCAGACATGAGCTAAGTGTCACCATTCACGAAATAAGCACTGGTTGAAAAAAAACGTTAGATGGCGGACCCTTTACTTACATATAGGGACACAGTTTAACAGTTTATTAAGTTTCTATTTATTAAACTCAAATAAAGTATGAATTGTAACTAAAATATGTTTGCACATACGATTTTACATTTGACCCAAACAAATTAATCTTCGTTTCGTCAGACAATATGATATTGTTCTAATTATTACGGTGCAGGTGTTCTTTCCGGTTGCTGAGAAATGATACATTTCGAGGACTTTTACCATAAGTCTAGCTTCCAGAAGTTTTTTTCTTATTGCTCGACTTGAAACAAGAGAATAAGGCTTTGAAGTACGAATTAAAAGTTGACAGCTGTTCTACGCTTTCTTCCCATAGTCTCTGCAGTTTTCTTTCACTAGATCTTATTAATTACTTTAGTTTTGGAGCACTTCATGGTCTGAGCAATTTTCGCTATATAAGGATTAATTTTCTATCAAAAAACTTCAATACATAAAATTTTATTACATCCTGGAAAAAAATAAAGTGTCCCTATTTTTTGTTTCAACACTGTATATTTATTATTATTCTTTCCCTTTCACTTAAATTCTAATATTGCTGACACTAGTGGTACTTAAAAGAATCCGATAGTATCGATAGTTTTTTTGCAAACTATCGAAACTATCGAGTGGGCCGACTATCGATAGTTTTGCCGCTCTACTCCAAAAGCTAAAATATTCTTCGTCGCAAATAATCATCAACCAGCTTATTCAATACTCTCTTATAGTTGCTGACAAATTCAATGCTTGTACTGTTATAATTGCACACAAGTTAGCTTCATCTTTGATTTGTCAGTAAATAAAGATTTTTTGCTATCTTTCATATTCAAGTTAGAGTTACATGTAAAGTTAGAGTCTTGTAAAATGTCATTCTTCCTAATAAGTCAACCAAAAACTTAATTAATGGCGTTAATTGTGACCCATAGATATCGAATCCGATGTAAACTCGATTGCCATCGAAAGCTATATTGCCTTTTAGTTATTACCGATCATAGGCGTTGTAAATTATCTACAAATTTCATAACATTTTAGGGTTTATTGAAAAATACCAATCTCATGTAATTTGTAATTGAATTTTGTGATTTTCAAAACCATTTACATTTTGTAATCGTTAAGTCTTAATTGCCAATTAAATATAAATTGATAATTTTGCAATTACCCATTACATCCATTTATCAATAATCCATTACAGGCAATTAGCAATTTTGAATTACTTATTATAGTAATTGATTTTCTTATTATAGTATTTGAGGCAATTAGTAATTTTTAATTACTTATTAAAGTAATTGATTTACTTATTATAGTACTTTTAGTAATTACTAGTAATTTCAGTCAATTTCAATTACTAATTACTAATTATATATTAATGGCAATCACCAGTTAAAAATGGTGTAATTGGTTGTTGGCAATTGTAAACCACTAATTGCCAATTATATGTCATTGGTAATTGGCAATTACAAATTATCCACTACACATACATAATTAGTAATTGCTAATTATACATAATTCGGCCTTCAATCAATTACAAAATGAAATTTGATACGAAGCCCAAGTTTGGTTATTTTACCCACAGCTATTAAAAATTGCAAATTATTAAATTGCAAAGGTTTCATTTTGAATAAATTCAAAACAAGTTTTGCTGTCATATATGTAGAAAATAGTACTCTGGCTGTAAATAAATTACGTGGATATTCCAAAAATTTTCTACGTTTTATGTTTTCTATGTAAAGCAGTTATACTGATTTGTATAACATTTATACATAATTTTGTTTTGAATATCAACTACATTGACCGCATACTGACATATCAACTAATCAAATAACAAACCAACTAAATTTCTCTAATTACAATCAAACACATGCCATATTATATACTTATACATATATAAATACATAAATATTTATAAAAAAGAAATATAATGTAATTGTGTCTAAACGTTTTTTGTGTAAATTTCATTCATTTTTTTATTTTCAAAACAATAACAATAACAAATAAAAAATAATTCAAAACTACTATAGTGTTTCAAAGTGTGGCATTTTCAGGTAAGTTAAGCAAAAGAGAAAAATGTGTTTGAAAAGGCCACCCTCCTATAGAAAAAAAAAACTGCTTTGTTTTCTCGATAACTACTTAGTAAAAATAAAAAAGTAAAAAATGTAATATATATAATATATATAAATTATAATATATATATATATATATATATATATATATATATATATATATATATATATGTATATATATATTTATAAATTATCTTTGTAAATTATAATGTATGGCTTTAATTTCATTTACTTTATACGTGTATAGAAGAAGAAAAAAACTACTTTGCTTGACAATTAACAACCACTACAATTTTTGTTAAACCTTTAACTAATAGATACATGTTTTCTCTTTTTTTTCTTGTTTTGTTTTTTGTATCCCTCTGCATCTTTATTGTGTGTAATATAGTCTTGGCCTATATGGAAATATGTTCAGCCTCAACACGTTCCATAGAACAACAGCAATATCGTCATACAATATCGGCTTGCAATATAAATCGTAATATAACACACAGTCAAACAATGAAGTACGGCTTACATATATTAAAAAAAATTAAAACCATTTGTTTTTCTTATAGCACATATTATATTTTTAATTAAATCTTACTAATATTTTCAACTTACAGTATTGCAACATTTGCCAAAGAAGATTTTATAGCAGGCGGCGGCGATACACCAGAAACGCCACCAGCATTACCACCGAAAAATTATAAGCAATTTAGAAATTCAACATCACCCATACCACCCACTATTATAACAACACCACCGCCTAGTCCAAAACCAAAACATTTAACATCCGATCATCGAATATTAATGGGTGGTTCTGCTACTGGTAGTGAAATGATGACTACTCTGTCGGAAGAGGTGGGTGATCAATATGATGATGAAAGTAATAGTGGTGGCAACAACATTTTACATTCACATGAATTGCAAAATGTTTATAATAATGATACGTCCATACAAAGAGGAGGAGTAGGAGGTGGAGGTACAAACTCTTCATCGTCATCTTCATGCGATAAAATGGTTGGACCGAATGGTGATTACACATCAAGTGAAATGGAAGAAATTGTCAATTATAATAATTATAATAGAAAGGTGAGCAAGAAAATGAAAACAAATCAGTTTAACATATTACAACAACAACAAAATGATAATTTTGTTTAGAGTCCCATGTGTACTGAAGAAATTAATCATCTGCCAAACATATTGGAAGAAGTTGATATAACACCTTATTTAGTATTCAAAAAAGACAGTGAAGATGGTCCTGAAGTTAAGGGAGGCTATATAGATGCTTTAATTGTACATGCGAGTCGTGTTCAAAAAGATACTGGTAATTTTAACAAAATTATTTATAAGACGCATTTTTTTTGTTTTTGTTATGCAAATTCGATTGTGCAGACGCGTGTTTGAAAGATGACATTTCAGATTAAATTTTTTGTGCAGACGCTTCAGTTCGTATTCATGTATAAAGTTTTATTACTTTTAGGAAATTTGTGAAATGGCGAAAAAATTATAAAATGTATGGTGATAAAGTGTGATGATCGCCGATTTCGTTTTGAAAATTCCAATATCAAATATTCGTCTGGCTCTGGTCGGCTGAACGTTGAAAAAATTTATGTAATTTTATAACTGTGGAGCAAGGCCGGGCATGCACACTGTCAGAAGAGAGTGAAAGCATTTTACATCAATCACATGAAGGATGGGTATATTAAAGGCAAAATATTTATGGATCAATTATAGATGACAACCGAACTTCAGTTGAGTTGTTAAATATATATTCTCCTCGATCCTATAAGGAGCATAGGGATTCGACAAATGATCTCCAGTTTGATCTATCCATGGCCATATTTTTAACCACTCTCCAGCTTTTCCTTTTCTTCGCAACTTCCTCAACCTGTCATCACCAGGTATGGGCGGACTACCTTGTGGATTTCAATTTTTTGCATATTGCGCTATGTCGTTATTGGATTTTCTTAGCGTATGACCAACCCAGTTCCATTTGCGTCTTCTTATTTCCATCTCGATAGGTATTTGAATGATTTGGTTCTAGTAGAATATTCTAATTTTAACATTCGATGAGAGTGAGATCGATTTCCAATGTTCCCCAATCGCTCAAATTTTTGCTTCGCAGACTTTATGCTATTCTCAATATCCATTAAGGAGCCACCTGAGTTCGCTATAATACAACCCAGATAGCAGAAGTTATCTACCTCCTCAATAGTATTCTCAGCGACAGTAAAGGCTCTGCGTACATCACTGTTTATTCTCAGTACTTTAGTTTTTTTTTTTTACATTTATTCTCAATTCTGCCTTGGCCGCGGATTGGGCAACATTGTTTAATTTCTCCGACATGTCCGTGTAGTTGTGAGACAACAGACAATGTCGTTCGCATAGTCCAGGTCTTCCAATCGAGCCCCACACTATTGTCAAATGGCAATTACAAATTTGTAATTGCCAATATGTTGTCAATTTATGCTTTTAAGTCATTTGTGGAAGGCAACGCAACTGAGGTTCGGTCGCATAAATTGACGACAAACAAGGTTACATTGAGTGTTTGATTTTATTGGAAAGAAGTTATTTACTATGATCTTCATGACCCGAAAAATTTGATTGTACTTGACTAAAAAGTTTTAATACATTTATTGTCAGCTCGGAACTTAAACCGTTTGACTACCACTTGTTTTGAATTTTGGAAAACTTTCTTGATTTTATGAGTTCATTAAGGGATACCGAGAGACAAGTGGATAGGATCTACTAAAGTGTTTGGTAGTTAGGTGGTTCATATCTATATATGAATACTGCGGCGTTCTTCCAGGCTGAAATACTTGACTTTCTCAGGCAACTCAGGTTATAGCTTGACATATTGCAGTAGGGAAAGAGGTGAGGGTCTATGTTGACAGCCAGGCGGCATTGAAGGCTCTGATAGATCCAGCGGTGAGATATAGGCTGATTAGTGACTGTAAGACGGCTCTTAGAGGAATTATAGACCAATATGTGATCAGATTGTGCTGGCTGCCGAATCATTGCAGTATCAGCGCAACGAAGTAGCCGACGAACTGCTTAGACTGGGTTCTGAGGAGAAAAGTCTGCCTCTGGAACGATTAGTATCTCTTTAGAAAGGTAAGGAAATGGGTCCTGGTAAGATTCTACGGCTAATGGATGTATCAGGAACTCAATTACTCTTGGAGTTGGATAGGTGACTGCTTATGGTTGAGGAACTTCCTATAGGAAAGCGGTACTTCGAATTTCTGTAGGACGCATATTGTCTGCTGCTGTCCGAGACTGCAGAGCCTGTAATTTCGATTGTTAGGTAGACGATGCTGCAATAGATTTTTTTCGAATTTGTTTGATTTGATTGTTTTAGAGGGTATTTATAATATTCATCTTTCCTTTGATTCTCAGGCCGTGTTTATATTGCGTACCAACCTACCTACCTTAGTTAGATTTTAATAAATAAAAAATTTAGTTGAACAGTTACCGAAAACCGCAAAAAATTTTTGAATATACATTAAATTAAAAATAATTTACAATACATATTAATTAATTAAGTAATTATTTTTGTTGCCTTTTCTACTTAAATATAGGTTTTAGTGAAGCATTTATAACAACGTTCCGAACTTTTATTAAACCTATCGATTTAATTGAAAAGTTAACCCATCGTTATACGGTATTCTTTTGCCAAACAAATGATCAGAAACAGAAAGCGGCAAAAGAGACCTTTTCTCTATTGGTTAGAGTTGTAAATGACTTAACGTAAGTTACAATAGAAGGAAATATTTATGTTTTAATATTCAATTGATTTATGTTTTTCATTATGTTCTTTTTTTTCAAACAGCTGTACTGATTTAACTTGTACAAATTTACTTAATTTATTAGTGGAATTTGTGTATGAACTTGTATGTGCCGGCCAATTATATTTGGCAAAATTATTACGTAATAAGATTGTAGAAAAGGTTAATAGTGAATATTTAATTTAATTTATAGTGATTTAATTTTTATTTTATTTTTTAGGTTAATTTATGTAAAGAAACACGTTTGCCTGCCTATCCCACCAATAATATGCTGCTGTATAATGTCGTTATTGAACAACCAAGTCTATTAGATTTTAAGGCATTGGAGATTGCCAAACAAATGACACTACTAGACCATGAACTATTTCAGAAAATTGAAATACCTGAAGTTTTAATATTTGCCAAAGATCAATGTGAAGAAAAATCACCAAATTTAAATAAATTCACCGAACACTTTAATAAAATGTCCTATTGGGCACGTTCGAAAATCCTAACATTAAAATGTGCCAAAGAACGCGAAAAATATGTAGAGAAATTTATAAAAATAATGACACACTTAAAGAAAATTCATAATTACAATTCATATTTGGCCTTATTGTCTGCTTTGGATTCAGCACCCATTAGAAGGTAAATACGTTTTTTTTTTTGGAGAGTTATTGAAAGTTTATGTTCGACACAATCTAATTTTTTTTTTTTTTTTTTTTTTGTAGACTTGAATGGAATAAATCGATTAAAGAAACTATACAAAATAATTGTAATATAATTGATTCAAGTTCCAGTTTTCGTAATTATCGTCAAGCATTGGCAGATGCTTCACCGCCATGTATACCATATATGTAAGATAAACTTGTAAATTGAACTTTTTCTTTAAATAATGTATTAATACAAATTGTTTTTAGTGGCCTTGTTTTGCAAGATTTAACGTTTGTGCATGTTGGCAATCCGGATTATTTGAAAGACGGCGTTATTAACTTTTCTAAACGTTGGCAACAGTATAATATTATTGTAAATATGAAACGTTTTAAAAAGCAGTAAGTTTTTCAATTCTTTCTAAAACTTCATATAGATTTATTTTTAATTTTGATTTATCCTTACTACAATTTATTTATCATTAAATTCCTATAGCTCTTATACATATCGACGCAACGAACGTATTATAAGATATTTTGATAATTTTGAAAATTTCTTAAATGAAGAAGAAATGTGGCAAATTTCGGAAGACATTAAACCCAGAGGCAAACGTACTCTAGTACATAATTAAACTACTACATACATATGTATGTATGGATTTATGAAATTTTACACATAAAAGAAAAACTAAACTATAAAGAAACACACAAAACAATATGCAAAAAGAACATACAGGAAATGTCAGTCTCTTAACTTAACTATACACACGAAAAAAAAGAAAAAAAAAGAAATAAAATTATATTGAAAAAATGTCTTAGAAACAAAAATATGATTAAAAAAATTTATAATTTTACTTGCACAACGAATGATGAACGATACACACACTCTCAAATGGTTTTAATGAAGTGTTAGATGGTATACTTCCTTTGCATGCACAAAGTACATGCCTTTTACATTTTTAAATAGTAAAAATTTTTAGCCCTTCAAAAACACAAAATATGTGGTAAGAAATCTTTTAAATTAATTCTATATTTTAAGTAACTTAACATTTCCTTATATTTTTTTAACTTATCAAATTTAATTGTAAATGAGACTCTTAATAAATTGTTTTCCATAGTTTAGAATAGGTTTAGTCTAGTTAAAAATTTGACTGAAATAATGTACAAAATTTTTGTCTATATTTGAATTATAAAAATTTCGGCATAACCGATTCAGCCTGTTACTGTATTTAGATTAAAAAAACGTACATACACATTCAATTTCATATGTATATAAATTGCAATATCCACCTATTCAACCTCTCTTCAACCATGCACTACATTGCTTATCTTCTCTCAAAGTTATCTACAGCTTATAAAAAGCAACGAATACAAATCCCAAATACATTCATTTCGTTCTCTGATTTGTATTGAATTGTATAGATCATAAATCTTTGGGGTATCGTGTCAAATAGTAAAATCTTCGGGCTATACAATTGGTCTTTCATAACTTCACAGTAAACTGTAGTCAATTATAGGTGGATCATGCAAAACACGTGTGGCCTGGCATCGTATGATGCAACACAGCAAACGATGGAGATGTAAGGACTAGAAATTAGAATTAATCGTTAAGCCAGGTTTTAGCAACTCATAATATATGAGTATATATAACTCGTTTTTAATTCCACCAAATCTTTAACAACGAAACTTCTGAAACGGGATCCGGTGTTTCGTCACAGTATTCCTACCGTACACTTTTCCTTTTTTACGGTAAAAAGCATCATATAGCGTATATCTTTAGATATATCATTAATTTTTAAATCGATATAACTTTTTACACGAGTAGCAAACTAAAGAAACTAATATTCCTGACATTGAACGCTTTGTTGAGTTCGCAACAGTCTTCGGCGACTGACAGTGTAAAATATCGAGTAAATATTAATTTAATGAAGAAGTAGAGGTGTACTGGTTAGAGTGGCGGCATAGAACACAAGCCACCCAGGTTCGAATGCCCAGTAGAGGATAAGACGAGAAAACTTTAATTGCATTTGGGAGTGTTTAATTAAGATGCTTCAGCCACCTGTACCCAGACAAATCCATCTAAGAAAAGCCCCACTGACATTTCTGCTTACCTCTGGTGATAATGACAAACATCAAACGAATGATCAGGAGAAAACGTCACCTACTGGTATAAAATGGCTATACTAAGTAGGGATCACGATTGCCACCACTACTTAGCAAGGATCTTCAGTCTGATATCGATTTCCTAATAACAGCGCGTGACACTCAATGTGTTAAGCAAACGACGAAAAAGCAAATTAAGTAACTTTCATAAGATAACCCCTAGCTATGAATTTATCATGCCAAAACTAAATCAAACTGTCCAGTCATTAGGCTAAAACAAAAATTATTCACATTCGCATAGTCAGTCAAATTATTTACAGTGAAGGCTCCTAGGTTTAATAATAATATTTTTTTGAACCCTTGAGATCAGAACTAAATTTTTTTTTGAAGTGAATAGATAATTTTCAATTATTTTCATCAAATTTTTGACTAGTTTAAACCCACTGTTACAATTATGAATATAAAAATTTGTATTGTTTAATAAATTTAATATTCTCCAATTGTTATTTAAAAAGAAATTATAGATGATTTTGAAATCGAAAACTAATTTATATTTTGATAAACTTGAGAGCAAGGCACATTTAAGAAGGTGGTGTTGTCGGTTCGTCTGACTGTTTTTTTTTTTTTTTTATGTAAAGCAATGATTCTTCATTCTCAATAGTTTTATTTAGTTTACACCTAATCCTGGTTTTGCATGATTTTTTGCGCGGTATTGTTCGGAACGTAAGAAAAATGTACAAACAGGCTCTGGTGTATTTGATTATAAAAGTCAAATGTTTTTTATTTTACACCTAATCCTGAATTTACGCCATTTTTTACACGATATCGTTTAGTATTTATTTAGAGTGTAAGGAAAGGCTTAGGTGTGTTTTATTTAAAACATAATTTATATAAATTTTTTAACATTTAAAAATCACAAAAAAAGCAACAAATATATGTTGTTTTTGTTAAGAAGTTAGTTGTTGTACAGTCAACACTACCGTGTTCTATGTGCCTTGCTTGCGATTTTAAAACTATTTCGAAATATTTTTAATTTTCGACAACTTTTCTCGATTACAAAATTACTTGATTTTGTTTTAAAAACAACTGTTATGCGTATAATAATTTATTTATTTTTTTTTTCAATAATTCCCACATACATATGTATTTAAAGGCTAAAAAATAAATATTTTAAATATACATAATTTCTAATGGTCAAAGCACTAGTTTCTATCTTAAAAAAAGGAAAAAGAAAAAAGTATATAATTAAATATAAATAAAGTAAATATATTGTACAAAAGTTGCTTTTAAATATACTATCTACTTATTATATATAAATATATTATAAAAACATATTATAAAAAATTACAATAATAATAAGTTTATTTATGGATAAATATTTGTTTTAAATTTAAAATCAATTGCAAACAAACATTAAAGAAAAAATATTAAAAAAATACAAATCTTTTGTCATCTGTTTGACGCATCATTAAATTATGCAGCACGTTTCTTATAAACAACAAAACACACTCATATATACACTATATATTTATACAGTTTACGTGTACATACATACCTATTTAGTTGCAGGTCCAAAAGCTGTACTATTTGTTTAGCAAAAATTAATAAAAGTTTTTAAATTAAATTTCTTTAGAGATTACAAAAAATATATATTTTTTTTTTGTTTTAGTGTAAGAGGCAAATCATTTGCATATTCATGTCATCCATCTATCATCATATGATAAAACAAAACAAAAGCACATACATACACACACACAATGAATCAAGACTGTCTTAATTAGATGTAAATACATAATTACATGTATAAAGTATAATACGTACATATATGTTTAGATTTATTTCGTTTTTTATAAACCTTTTATTCATCTGATTATTTTACAATAGAAATCACCTTTTACAGATTTTAGTGGAAGATTTTTTTTTCAATTTTTATTGCTTAAATTTAATCTTTTGTCGAAATTTTTATGTAAAATATTAACACTTAATACTTACTTGACTAAATCAGTTGTTGGTATTGCTCGATCTCAATTTGTGTGATGGTTGACCTCTTTGTGTACTGCCTTGTGGATTCCAATCAATTGCTTGTTTTGTGATATCTGTTCATTGTTTACCGAATGTATAACGGACTCAGTTGCATTTACGTTTTGGAATTTCAGTTTGGATTAGTTATAACTTGTTCGTCTTGACACATACATATGAATTTGTAGAGCTTTATTTATTCGGCTGGAACTATTAACTTTGAAACCACCCCTGTTTTCCAAATTGCAAAATGATACTTCTTCATCAAGATTTTTACAATTTTTGCGCATTATTTACATTCATTCGTTTTATATTTGCATTAAAGATTGCAATGTTCGCACCAGGACGTCTTTCAGGCTTGATCATCCATATCCTCACCCACTCCTACTTTTGAAGTTATATGATGCACCCAAGATAACAAAATTAGCATGCTATTCAGGTACTCAGGCTAATCATCTGACTCATCCTCTATTACTTCCGTGCCAACTGCAAATCGTTCCTGGGGCGTACCATTAATACGGAGAGTTTTCGTCTATGCCACATTAAGACCAGTTATTTCCGCCGCCAGCGTTAAATTCCATAGTTTCGATGTAAGATCCTGGAAACTGTGAGCCAAAAGATAGTCCGCATAATCAAAATCGTTTTATCGGCCTTGGAAACCCTAAAACTGTATTTAAAAATACTGGTGACTAATACCAGTTCCGACTCTTACCGCTTTTTTTTTGTTGGTTTATGCAGTACATTGCAAAGATGGCGTGCATCGATTCGGATGACATCCTTCCTTAGCATAATCAAACGGGGCTGATCTACTCAACAATTTGCCATATTTACTTCTGCAGGATGCATTACAATATAAGCCGTCAATAAGGCGTATGAGTTCCGAGGGATCCTCCCACGTGACAGAGAGCTCTAAGTCAGATCGTGATTTCATTTGTCGAAAGCATGCTTGAAATCAGACTGTTCAACAATGACAAGTAAGCTGTTTATGTGATCAATCGTAGACTTATTCGGCCAGAATCTAACTTGTTTTCGTCCTTAGAGCAGGTATCCCCCTATTAAAGATCCTTTTGGCAAATATTTGGAAAATTACCTTATCAATCACGCAGAGCAGAGTGTTTGTCGGCACCGTTTATTATGGTCAGTGAGGTCGCACTTTTTCGATATATATACATATAATAACACCCTCAACCAGTACATTGAGCAATTTCTCGTTCTTCAAATAACTTGGGATGATTGGGAGTATTATTCGAGAATTCGTAAGCGGGTTGCACCTTAGTAGCTCTGCTGAAATATCATTAACACCTGGAGCTTTATTTGCTCTAAGGATGTTGATTGAATTCATGATCTTCTCCATAGTTTGATATGTAGCATCAATGTGTGGGTCGTCTTTATGTAATTCATAAGGGTAGATTATTCTTTGAAAGCAATTGGTTATTGATGAATCACTATCCAAATCTTAAATTGTTGTTCCACTGTCGTCGCCAGTTCTCTCATATGCGTTTGTTTCGTCGAGCACTACGTTTTACTTTCCTGGATCAAATTTCAATGGTTCGATTTATAGTTTACAGAGCAAGGGGGGAGTATAACTTAGTGCCATTCTTTCACTTTATTTGTATAGTAATTGTTTACAATCACATTTATATTTTGATTTTAATATAGACTCTGTTGTAGTATTTTAAGTGTTGTTTTTATTTTGATTTAATGTTTTAATTTATAATTTGATAACAAATCCAACAGTTTTAACCAGCATTTCTTTTTTCAAATATTTTTAATATTATTTAAATTTTAGGCATTAAATATTTACATAAAGTTTATATACAAATATTTATATGTATAACATTACCTTTATTCATATTAATTTATTTTAACCTAAGTAACATTTCAAAAACAACAAAATGTTTATTTTTATACTCAATTAAAAAATATAATAACGGAACAAAATTAAAATGATTAAAATAAATTACAATTTACAAACAATCAATCACATAATTGTAAATAAATTATTTCAATTTTGTCTTTGAATACACAAATTTTTTAAAGTGCAATTTCTTTGTTTTAATTTGTATTTTTGATTTAATAACTGATATTAGCATGTCGTTATATAGAAAAACTATGCCCCTATTACGATTTACAACTCAACTCATTTGAAATTTTGCAACTACTATTGATGAGTTGTAATTTTTGGTGTTTTTAACAGGTTAAGTTGTTATCGGTAATATCACATTGTAAAACTTCAATTCAACCGAGTCAAGTTTTAAACCGTTATATGGGCGCTAAATAAAAAACAAAAAATCCTACAATGTTTAAAAACGCATACTTACATACATTTTTACTTTGCCTTTTTCTTATTATTTTTAATTGAAAACATGTAACATGAATAAAAAATTCAAAAATATTCAAATAAAATATTTAGTAGCATATATTTTTTGAAATACTAAATTTTTAATTATGTTTAATGTTTTTTTTATATTTAGTATTTAATATTAAAAATAAAATTATATATATACATACATAAACATATATATTTAATATTAGTGTAAGAAAAAGAAAGATTTATGATTAGAAAAAATTTACTAATATTTCAGCAAAAAAGGAAAAAATATTACAAAAATAAAAGAAAACAAGAAAAAATATTGATCAAACCAAGATTATAAAATAAATAAACAAATTTATTTGAATGTACACACAATAAAACTATACTAAAACAAGGCGTTTTATTTTTAAACTTAAGCATAAGATATGCATTTAAACACTAAACCTATCTAGAGTTCTCCCCAATCCTTCGTGGTGGGATGATGGGGTCGCGATTGCATTTAATGGAATACCGCAGACAGATCCGGTCAATTCCTTAGGTACTCAGAGAGCAACAAGAAGCAAGGAAGGTAGTGAGAAAAGTGCGCATCCGTCTAATCAAGGGAAGTCTATAGATTTGCACAACTATTGATGTTGCAAAAGTCATCTAAAGTCATAAGTGCTAAACCATCAAGATCACTCGGTCCGGACGGAGTGTTCATGCTGATGCTGTAGACCCTGGTTATGACTGGAGTGGAATATCTCACCAGACTACTCAATTTATCGCCATAGACAGGTGGCTCTCGACCTGGTTAAAGCATTCGCACTGTCAATCATGTCATTCAACTGCGGCAGTATAAATCGCTATCTATGCGACCTAATAGATTTCTTCACTAGGATGAAATATAAATCGCTATCTATGCGACTTCTTTCTTCACTAGGATGAATTTAAAAGTTCAACCGTTTAAATCCTAGGTTATATTATTTACTACATGACCGAAAGAAGTAAGGCTGGATCTGAATGTAATTGTCAAAATGACATAAGACACACATTTGACAGCCTCTTCCGCTTCTCGGCGCATGCCACTGCAATTAGCAATAAGGTGCATTGATATCGGATGAGAACCCGAATCAGCAGTTTACACTCCTTAATGCTTTCCCTAGGGGTGTAAGAGCTGATCTTCGCATAATGAAGAAGAGATTCAACGATAACCGAGAGAGCCATTCGGTCTTGTCACATATAAGGCATCTCTGAAGGACATTCATCGTGATGCGGTTAAATTAGTACTGAGAGACTCTCATGAGAATGGCGTTCTTGGAGGCTGTCCATCACTAGTGGCAGACAATGAAAGATATCTTCTCAGAAGGACCAAAGTTGCCCTAGCACAACTATGATCAAATCACTGCATTTATACTGGGCCGACATTAATGACAAGATTCTTAATATTTGCCAAGCCTGTGGAATAGGTCTTCATGATGTAAAACATGTGTTCACCTATAGTGGAAAACCCGACAACTCTGGTCCACAGATCACCCTGGACGAACTCTAGGGAAGTGGTTAAATTTCTGGGTGTTAGGATAGGAAAAGAAGAAGATTATGAAGAAAATGAATGTTCGCATTCCGCTGCCTAAAATTAACCGGTATTATTTAACGCAGATAATGGCTGATAATGGCTATAAACAATGTTCATTCGTGGAACACATTCCAAATAATAATATACTAACGGAAAGAGATCGTAGTCACTAGAACACTTGAAGGTGAACAAATCTCCAGGCTTGAAAACATCTCGTCGGAACTATTAACAGTGGATTATAAAATCAGCGCTCAATAAATCATCACGTCTATCAGGGACTCTAAAACATGTCTGCGGAGCTCAAAGTGGGTATAATAATTCACTTTCCCCAAAAAAGACCTACGATGGTATAAAAATCGATCTGGAAGACAATACGGTCATCGAACAGTCTGAGAGAAACCGAGAGACCAACTTCATCAAAGTAAAAACACGATCATGTACCAGTCACTGTATTCAATCCATCAGTATATAGAATGAGAACACCGAAGAACAAATTCCGCAGCCCAATCATTCCTAGTAAATATTTTAGTCCCAAAGTTCCTACCCAAGTTAAATAAAATACCATATGAAAATGCCACAGTCCGCCTGATTCCCTAAGTCTCAGATTGGATTTCACACACACACATTTGATAGAGATGTCAAGGAGTGTTTTGCAAAGTATGATCTCCAGACTGGCTTGAGGAGTAGAACTCGGGAATCTAGTAATAGCAAGGTATGTCAGCCTCTGTACCTTGTTCAGAATGGTAAGAGCGCCAGGCAAGTTTAGTTCAGTTTGGCATTTCAACATGAATAGACTGACCCCTGAACAACGCTTTCAAATGGGCCAAATAGGACCAAAACGAGATTGCCATTGATCCCGGTTTTCATAAGCGAATTTTGTTTAGCGATGAAGCTCACTTTTGTTTGAATGGATACGTAAATAAACAAAACTGCCGTATTTGGAGTGATGATAATGCCTAGTGTATGTTGAGACACCGTTACATCCAGAAAAACGGACTGTTTGGTGTGCTTTATGAGCTGGTGCAATCATTGATCCGTATTTCTTGAAAATGGTGCTGGTCAGAACGCTACAGTCAATGGTGAGCAGTATAGAGCCATGATTACTGACTTTTCGTTCATCAATTGAACAACCATGATGTGCTGAAGCTATGGTTTCAACAAGACGGTGCAACATATCGCTCAGCTAGTGCCACAATTGATTTATTGAATGAAACGTTTGGTAATCTCATAGTTTCACGTTTCTGACCCGTGAATTGGCCTCCAAGATCGTGCGATTTAACGCCGCTAGACTATTCTCTGTGGGCATAAGCCGATAAGCCCGAAACGATTGACCACTTGGAGGACAACATTCGGCGCGTTATTGTCGATATACAGCCACAAATGTTGGAAAAAGTCATTGAAAAGTGGACCTTCAGACTAGA
The DNA here is from genome assembly GCA_023159175.1 of Wohlfahrtia magnifica. Classification (NCBI taxonomy): domain Eukaryota; kingdom Metazoa; phylum Arthropoda; class Insecta; order Diptera; family Sarcophagidae; genus Wohlfahrtia; species Wohlfahrtia magnifica. Next base: position 5,109,119 of record JAKWBJ010000481.1, on the reverse strand, counting down.
CTACGTCCGAGTTAGCCGTGGGAATGGGAATACATGGACCGGTATCGAGGCCAGAGTCAGGGAAATGCATATCATGATAATACCGAAACCAATTATCAGTTCAAACATTTTAAATCTGTTACACAAACTAGGTACGTAAGTAATAGGTAAAGAAGACGGTGTTAACTCACCCCACCCAGAGACCAAAAAGAGGTCCATTGGAGAAGCCTTCAAATGGGAAATAAATAGAATAGCGAAAGCTAACGTGAGAATAAAAGTAAAGTCAGAAACAGGGAAAGAACGAAATTTAGAAAAGTAAGATGATAAAGAAGCGGGAATAAGGAAAAGGAGGAAAATATAAAAGAAACGAGATGTAACTGCTTTGATACCTTAAGTCACCTCACCAGCCAGTGGACACCCGGAATAAATCCCTCCAGATCAGAGATTCTGGCGGACGCAACTTCGCTAAAGTCACTAAGGAAACCTCGGCCCAGTCAAAAGCAAAGTATATGTCCCACCGTCCTAAGCACCCATATTGCCACACACACGACAGAAATTTAAGGTGCCTGCGCCCAAAATTCAGCCTTTGCTCTCAAAGTGTGAATGAAGCTCCCTGCTTAGATTTAGGACTTATTTCCCTCCATGTGTGGTTGACCCCTAGCTAAAACAGCTGGGAGACCCTGCAAACTCCTACCCCTCCATGATTCTTCAACGAATATACAGGTCCACTAAGTTAACAAAGAAAATCAGCAGGAGTTTTACAGACCCGTCTGCCAGATTTACATACTTTGACACGACATCTATCGCCATCTATCTATCAGTCTCATTTCTCATCACGCCACTCCGAAATGGTGGAATGATTATATTGCATAACCTTAGCCCCCTTTTAAGATATCAATAAGCTACAAGCCGCTACCCCTCTCATCGCAACCTCAAAAAAGGCGGGCCCAGGATAATGTAGAGCGACATCAGAGAAGTGAACCCTGCCCAGTAACCTTCTCCGACTGAACTACAACGCTCTTCAGCATACGATACAGCCAAAACAGAGAACTGACCTGGCTAGTGCCAGTGGTTAAGCTCCACTTCACCATTCTCAGGCGAAGACTCCATCATCCACAAATTTTTACAGCATAGTAGGCATTGAATCCCTTACCCATCCTCGACAAGGTGTTTTCTTTCCAGGATTATTTCTTGTTCAGAAACCGAAATACTTTCTATCACTAAGATCACAACGGCATCCGAGTAGCAATTCATTTTCCTTTCCTCGACATCAAAGCACCTAAGAATACCATTCACCACATGGTTCCAAAGCAATGGCGACAATACCCCACCTTGGGGCGACCAGTTCAGAGTGGATGATCCCGCCCCTGACCACACTGGCTAACCGTTCGACGAGGAAACCTCGTACAGCAAATTCAATCAGTGCCTCCTTGATCGCCTCGCTCTCCAAAAAGGCTGCTGGGGTATAGAGATCATAGTGCATTTACACAAACAAACTAAATCAACTGAAAGTTTCCTGTATATCTGTTAAAATAATTGAAAAAATAAATTTAGAAATATCTTTAAAATATATTGAAAATTTTCTCTACAATTTTTCCTCTTTTTATGTACACAGCTACCCCTCACTATTAAGATACTCCTATGTACAACACATCTGGCATCACAATTTATTTTTGTTTTTATTTTTACTTCTGTCTATTTATCTCCTCCTCCTTTTTTGTTTATTTTTTAGCAAGTCTGGCATCATTGACCGGCATAGAATACGGCTGCGGGCTGCTTGCTAGTTTTAATTTCAAGTTCAGTGGTAGAGGCTTAAAAAAGAAATCGATACGTGAAAACAGAAAATAAGTCATACAGGAAGGTGAAAATAACTTATATTTAATTAGAAAATTATAACAAAAACAATTATGAAAAAAAGTGTTTTCTATCATGTTTGTATATAAAATAAATGAAATAAAAATGTCAAGACAAATGTAATTTTGAAAAAGAAAAGAAAAACAAAAGTTCTTTGTCTGTGGCGTCGTTGCCTGTTTGTGAAAAAAGGGTGTGTTACAACAACAATATATAAAATCAGTCATACAGTCCATAAGGAGTCTCACGTAGACAAAATAATTTCAAGTGATTTAAAGAAAACAACCGGAAGAAAGTGTTAATAAAACAAATAATATTAGAAAAAAAGAAAGAAACAAAATTGTTTAATTAACGGAATTAAAGACTATTTAAAAAAAAAACATTAAAAATTAAGCAAAGCTACCGTTGTTGTTGGGTGCCTAATCCTCTTTTTATCACTTGTGTTTGGTTGTTGTTGTTAGTACTCTTGCACTTCTGCACTTTTCCTCTATGCATTTCCTTTTTACATTTTTTATTTGCTGGTGTTTTTCCTAAGTGAGAGATACATACCATTTTATTTTCTCTATGCATGTATGCTGTATCTGTTCCGTTTTCTTGCACAATTAGCAAGTATTACACACATATTTTCTACCAAATAAGGAGGACACTTTTTCTTAATCAACCAACCAAACTTTCCTTGTATGTATTGCTAGTGTTATTTGCCGCTACTGTATATGCATGCAGATACTTTCTATTGTACATGTATTATTGTAGCAACAACACGACAACACAACTATAATGAAATTAAAAAAAGAAACCTGTCTTAAGCTTTACTCCCATATATGTACGTATGTACGTACGCACAATCAATACACTTACGCTATTTTAATATACAATAACAATGTTGTTATTGTATTTAATATGTACATTCAGTTTTGTTAATAATAATGATCAATTTAAGGGTTGATCATTGTTGTTTTTATATGTACATTGCTTTTTTTGTACCTGAGCGGTGTTGTCGTCTACTCTCCTTTCCTTATTGTTTATAAAATTATAGTTTTTATTGCTTTCTTTTCTGTAGTGGTTGTTTTAATAGACCAACACATACTCACACGCATACATACAGGGGGTGTTATTTTGCCAAAAACCCTATTTATCACTTTACCTATTTCGTTGTAGTTTTTTTTTTTAATTTCTGTTTTTATCTTGTTTTGTTATGAGTGCATAAACTTGTTTGTAGGTGTGGAGAGGAGGAAAAAAACTAAACAATAATGTTAAAATTTAACATTTTATGTTAAATCTAAAAGAGATAAAATTTTTTTCATTGTTAGTAGTATAATTAATACTTTTAAATTACAATTCAGTTAAGAAATATAATACAAATTGTATATGAGCCCTAGTTAATGTCCTTTATAAAATTTACAATTTTCCTTCTAAATACATTATAATTTGTTTCATTTTTAATATCAAATGGCAATATATTATACAGATTCAGCCCTTTACAAAATAACGTTCTCTCTTTAGCACTTGTGTTCGCCTGTGGAATCCTGAAGTCCATGGCGTTTCTTAATCTGTATGGTTGAACCTCCCCAACATATCGCAGTTGTTCTACTAGATAGTGCATTTCCTATTTTCATTTTCTGTATAAAATTTATGGTGTTTAACTGTAATCTTTCTTTCACATTTAACCATTTCCAACACTCTGACATCCATCTTGTTGATGTTAATCTTTTGACTTACAGTATTGCACGCATTGCCTTATTCTGTAATCTCTGCAGTCTTATTACTTGTTGATCAGAACAGCATGAATATAATATCATTGTCCCATATTCAAAATGTGGCATGATTATTGTGTTGTAAATATTTATTGATGTACTGATTGATATTTTACTTCATATGCGTCTGAAAAATCCTATTTTTCCCTTTTTTTTACAAATGTACTCTAAATGCTCCTTAAATTTTACGTCTATGTCTATTATGAAACCCAAGTACTTTATTGAATTAACCTTCTCTATTAACACGCCATTTACTTTAATATCTTCTCGTAACATAACTCATCCGTTTTATCCTCTGTAAAAATTAAAGCATATTGTGTTAAAGTGCCTATTAGTAATGCTTTTTAAAATAAGCAAATGATTATTATTTTATTATTATTATTATTATTATTATTATTATTATTATTATTATTATTATTATTATTATTATTATTATTATTATTATTATTATTATTATTATTATTATTATTATTATTATTATTATTATTATTATTATTATTATTATTATTATTATTATTATTATTATTATTATTATTATTATTATTATTATTATTATTATTATTATTATTATTATTATTATTATTATTATTATTATTATTATTATTATTATTATTATTATTATTATTATTATTATTATTATTATTATTATTATTATTATTATTATTATTATTATTATTATTATTATTATTATTATTATTATTATTATTATTATTATTATTATTATTATTATTATTATTATTATTATTATTATTATTATTATTATTATTATTATTATTATTATTATTATTATTATTATTATTATTATTATTATTATTATTATTATTATTATTATTATTATTATTATTATTATTATTATTATTATTATTATTATTATTATTATTATTATTATTATTATTATTATTATTATTATTATTATTATTATTATTATTATTATTATTATTATTATTATTATTATTATTATTATTATTATTATTATTATTATTATTATTATTATTATTATTATTATTATTATTATTATTATTATTATTATTATTATTATTATTATTATTATTATTATTATTATTATTATTATTATTATTATTATTATTATTATTATTATTATTATTATTATTATTATTATTATTATTATTATTATTATTATTATTATTATTATTATTATTATTATTATTATTATTATTATTATTATTATTATTATTATTATTATTATTATTATTATTATTATTATTATTATTATTATTATTATTATTATTATTATTATTATTATTATTATTATTATTATTATTATTATTATTATTATTATTATTATTATTATTATTATTATTATTATTATTATTATTATTATTATTATTATTATTATTATTATTATTATTATTATTATTATTATTATTATTATTATTATTATTATTATTATTATTATTATTATTATTATTATTATTATTATTATTATTATTATTATTATTATTATTATTATTATTATTATTATTATTATTATTATTATTATTATTATTATTATTATTATTATTATTATTATTATTATTATTATTATTATTATTATTATTATTATTATTATTATTATTATTATTATTATTATTATTATTATTATTATTATTATTATTATTATTATTATTATTATTATTATTATTATTATTATTATTATTATTATTATTATTATTATTATTATTATTATTATTATTATTATTATTATTATTATTATTATTATTATTATTATTATTATTATTATTATTATTATTATTATTATTATTATTATTATTATTATTATTATTATTATTATTATTATTATTATTATTATTATTATTATTATTATTATTATTATTATTATTATTATTATTATTATTATTATTATTATTATTATTATTATTATTATTATTATTATTATTATTATTATTATTATTATTATTATTATTATTATTATTATTATTATTATTATTATTATTATTATTATTATTATTATTATTATTATTATTATTATTATTATTATTATTATTATTATTATTATTATTATTATTATTATTATTATTATTATTATTATTATTATTATTATTATTATTATTATTATTATTATTATTATTATTATTATTATTATTATTATTATTATTATTATTATTATTATTATTATTATTATTATTATTATTATTATTATTATTATTATTATTATTATTATTATTATTATTATTATTATTATTATTATTATTATTATTATTATTATTATTATTATTATTATTATTATTATTATTATTATTATTATTATTATTATTATTATTATTATTATTATTATTATTATTATTATTATTATTATTATTATTATTATTATTATTATTATTATTATTATTATTATTATTATTATTATTATTATTATTATTATTATTATTATTATTATTATTATTATTATTATTATTATTATTATTATTATTATTATTATTATTATTATTATTATTATTATTATTATTATTATTATTATTATTATTATTATTATTATTATTATTATTATTATTATTATTATTATTATTATTATTATTATTATTATTATTATTATTATTATTATTATTATTATTATTATTATTATTATTATTATTATTATTATTATTATTATTATTATTATTATTATTATTATTATTATTATTATTATTATTATTATTATTATTATTATTATTATTATTATTATTATTATTATTATTATTATTATTATTATTATTATTATTATTATTATTATTATTATTATTATTATTATTATTATTATTATTATTATTATTATTATTATTATTATTATTATTATTATTATTATTATTATTATTATTATTATTATTATTATTATTATTATTATTATTATTATTATTATTATTATTATTATTATTATTATTATTATTATTATTATTATTATTATTATTATTATTATTATTATTATTATTATTATTATTATTATTATTATTATTATTATTATTATTATTATTATTATTATTATTATTATTATTATTATTATTATTATTATTATTATTATTATTATTATTATTATTATTATTATTATTATTATTATTATTATTATTATTATTATTATTATTATTATTATTATTATTATTATTATTATTATTATTATTATTATTATTATTATTATTATTATTATTATTATTATTATTATTATTATTATTATTATTATTATTATTATTATTATTATTATTATTATTATTATTATTATTATTATTATTATTATTATTATTATTATTATTATTATTATTATTATTATTATTATTATTATTATTATTATTATTATTATTATTATTATTATTATTATTATTATTATTATTATTATTATTATTATTATTATTATTATTATTATTATTATTATTATTATTATTATTATTATTATTATTATTATTATTATTATTATTATTATTTTATTATTTAAATTCTGAAGTCATCATTATTCCTCAATTGGTATGGTTGTGTTTCCACGACATACAATATTTGCTCTATTATATATTGTGCTGTCATTCCAATTTAAATTTTTTGAATAAAGTTTATGGTATTTTATTTCAGTCTTTGTTTTATATCTAGCCATTTTAGAGAGTCAAGCATAAAGTTAATCGGTGTATATCTGTTGTGTTTCAATATAATGCGCATTGATTTATTTTGTAATTTTTTCCATCTATTAATATGTTGACTCGTGCACCATGAAAAAAGAACTTGTGAACCGAACTCAAAATGAGGTTTAATTGATTTTTTTGTTTTTATTATTTGGCTCACTTTTAAAGGTAGATTTTATTAGATTAGATATCTATTTTAATTTATTGTTTTTCTTTACAAGAATTGTATTTTCTTTGAAATTTTGCGCTCTTTGTGATGTTTACTAAACTCTTACAAATGCATAGAGTCATAGACAAAATAAACCAAATAATTAAGCAATTCTCACTAGAATTGTGAATACTTGCATGTCCAAAGGATTGTTAATATAATTCATTTATTAAAGGAACTTGTTACTTATTTATTGTTTACAACTGACTTTTAATACCATGTTAAGGATAATGTATTATATTAAACATGTTTTTACAGACTTAATAGCCAACGTCTCCGGAACCCACGACAAACAATATCAGAGTTCCTTGTTTGGTCGCAAGTCTAGGTGTAGTACTGCCTCTTTGCTTAACGGGAGGACTATTTATGTAAACCTCTGTTTATATAACTCCTCACCGAAACAATAACCTCTTACTGCGATTTTGATCTTAAGAACAACCACCTCGTATACCCTTCGCATTAAACCACAGAGCAGAAACGGCAGCTCCAGTTCTAGTCAAACTTTGAAGATCTGTTTTCTTTATATTCTCAAATCTATTCTATTTTAAACTTCAATAGTAGCTCAAACCCAGGGTGTAATAGCTTATCAAGAATTTATCGAAGCAGCCGGAGGTTCTTCCAATGTACTTTTGAATGTAGTGCTGAGAAACATCTTCTCCCTTGTGTGTCGCATAAAATACGCATAAAGTAGAGTTAAAAAACAAGCAGCATAAATTGAAAGCTGACAAATAACAAAATGTATTTTTAAATCTCTGAAAATTAGTATGAATGCCCAATTGGAGCTAATCCAAAGTTGGCTTGTAAGTATAGATCAATGTTGTAAGCCCTGGCCACAACACGTCAGTTATATCACATTTAAACGATACATATTGTTGGTAATGCCGTTTTCTTCGTTATTTCGAAAGATATAAAAATCCAATAATGGATAATTGTAGGAAGGTCTGGCTAACACTAGTGGATTGTGTTGGCTGCGATAGCAAGTTCCTTTATTAAAACGCTTAATAACTTTATTTCCAACTGCACATACTTTTCTAATAAGTTCGTTGGTACAGGCATGGAAACTGCCATATAGTACAAATTAATCATACATCTTTTTATTAAGTACCAGACCAAAATCAATTTTTGATACTTTATATATTATACTCCTTATAAGTTTGTCTGCTCGATGACGTGAGTTTTGCCATTATTTTTTTTTACTATTATTTACAAAAAAATTTTCGTTGTACATAGTTGTTTTATGAATATATGGTATAAATAAAATATTTGATAACAGTTATCATTAATTAAATGAAAATTTAATTAAAAAAAAAAGTTTTCTATAAGTATAAGTTGGTGTTGTTGTACATAACATAACATAATGTATAGTTATTACAATAAATTTGTTAAACAATATTGAATTATGGAACAAAATGTCTCTAGGAAGTCAATTGTTATTAGTTGAACGGACAAAGATAGAGTTGTTACGTGAAACTGGTTACACATAAGACCAATTGAATCAAAACCCAACAGGTCTAAAAAAACGATACAAAATTATTTCTCATACTCAAAATTCTATGAAATTAAAAAAAGGATTTGGTGGAAGATATAAGTTAGCAGATCGTAACAAAAGATCAATTAAGCATTTTTCAGTCAAGAATAATTTTAGTTGCACTCAAATAAAGTTCAAACCTTATTTAAATGTGTCTAGAAGGAGAATAAATCAAATATTAAATGCTGATCTGCGAATAAACAAAAACTACACTAATAACATGCATATCATCATACTCGTCGATATTGAGTATAAGAAATATTCCCAGTTTTTTTTTTTTTTTTTTTTTTGTTTGTGAATTACTTTCACTGGTGATAATTTTAGAAGTTTGCTAACAAATATTGCGTATAAAGACGTTTAGCAAACATTTGCATTATTATTCAAAATATACATATGCCTGGAATACACAAATGTGATACGAATACTAATTTTACTTAGATGTGTCAAGTAGATATATACCGTACTATAATTAGAAAATGCTGATGTGAATATAAAGATTGTTGAAATCGGCATGTAGAGCAAAAAGTTTCAAAATTGTTTTTTATTTATCATTTTTGAAAATATTTTATATGAATTAAAAACTTTTTTATTCATACTTGCTAAAAACCAAGATACAAACGCATTCTGAAAAACGTTGGTTTTAAACTGGTTAGGATAGGTCCTGTCAGCGGAGGCCAGAGAAAGAGTTATATTGTAGAAGTCTTCCAGAAAAACAAAAGTTAATAGAAAACTTGGGACCCCCAAAAAAAGTGGATAGGTAACAAATTGAAATAATTGAAGGAGCAAGAAGAAACAACCAAAAGAAAAGAGAAAGTAAAGGAAACACAATCTAACTCCCCTTACAAGAACTCTACTCAATAGTTAGCTGATGCCCGATAGAAATTAATCCGGGTCATAAAACCTGGCAGACTCAACTTCACTGAGTCAAGAATTGAACGATTTCAATAACTAAGGTTACGAACGAAGATCATATGAGTTGCTTGCAAATTGGTGAATTCACTTGACTCTTATTCATTGTGATACCTTTAACCCATTTACATGTAAAATTAATACATGAAAGAGATAAAACGCCTTTCCTAATCCATACGAAAGTGTTATTTATATTGTTGTAGTGAGAATGTACTTCTAACAAATTTGATCAGATTTTCAAATCTCCAAAGACAGTTCAGTTCATGAAAGAGATCTCTGCCCAAGTAAATATTAGGAGGAAAAGTTTCGAGGTTATATTTTCCGAATATGCAACTCTTTTGTCGACTTACTCTATACACGAAAGGTGGTACTGTTGCCAAGCAATCTGAGAAAGATCAAAAGCCAAGTTTATCTGAACAAAAACTCGAGCCTAGCCCTTTTCACTCGTCGGAAGTGGGCAAGACTCCTAGCTAGCGGTTACCATTCGGATATATCTGCCTAATGCCAGATTAAATCTTTACCAATGATCTTAAAGATATACTGATTTTAGTTATCATTTCATAAGTTTTTACTTGAAAGTTTTCTGAATAAAATTTTGTATAAATTTATTTTTCTACATAGAGCTGCATATATTGATTCATTGAAAAGTATTTTTAATGAAAATTGAATAAAAAGATGGTAGTTCAAGTACGAAAACAGTAATAGACTACGTGGTTACAAATAAAAAAATGTATCGATATATGTAGATAAATCATCACAACAAAATTTCCGACCATGAAACAATATAAATATTGAAAATAAAACAAAAATTAAAAATAATACAATAAATAAAGCACAATACAAGGAGATTGAGAGAATTAATTATTATAAAAATTCATTTCAAAGAGAACTGTATTCAAGAATTTGAAGGTACTGTTGAAAAATTTACCGGAAGAATAAGAGTGAAAAAATATAAAGGAATTCCTTGGTTTAGTCGCGATTTAATGATACTCAAGCAATAGAAAATTAATAGTTATCGAATTGCCACAATAAAAAAATGGAATAGTTATAGCAAAGTAAGAAATGTTTATAAAACTAAAATCGTCAAATAAGATAAAAAAATTCCAAAAAACCAAAAAAAAAAATAATAATAATAATGCGGAGAGAAATTAAAAACCTAATACTAAGGAAAAATTAAGCTATAATACAATCTGTGATATGTAATCAAATAAAATATAAGAATGGTGAACAAATTGCTTATCAATTTGATAACTTTTTTGTAAATAGCGTATAGGAGATAAGAGAAAGTATGCAAAATGTGCAATATATAAGTAACGTACCGGCCAGTAATTGTAAATTTAGATTTAGTGAGATAAGTATAGACGAACTCAAAAATGTATGCAAGATTACGAAAAATAAACCTGACTTTAATAAAGTATCAGTGAAAATTATACTAGATAATTGGAATCTTGTGTGTAGTACAATATTACGTATAATAAATGACTCGCTTACAGAAACGTGGAAAGTGGCAATGGTAACTCCTATTCAGAATAATACATTGAAAACTTGCCAAAAAATAATAGAGACTGTGGTGAAAATGCAATCGAAGATTTTATGGAGCGAAATGGACTTTTTTCAAGATATCAATTGGGAAAAAGAGATGGGAAAGAACTGAGAACAACAATGAAATATTGTATTTTTTAGACTTTAAGGGAGTCTTTGAGACAATAGATAGAACAATATTAATACAAAAATAATACTTATATAATGCTCAGGATAATGAACTTAAACTGGTTTAGTCGTATTTAAGAAACAGACAACAAGTAACGAAGGTGAATGGTGAATGGTGTTAAATCAAGTGCTATTGACAATGATTACGGCGTTCCTCAGGTATCTATATTAGGTGCGTTGTTATTTATAATATACATAAATTATATGCCAAATATTTTTGAGAAAAGTATTTTTGAAAACTGAAGTTGGTTGAGTATATAGAAACGTTTGCAATTAATTACAATTCATTTCATAAAAAAATGAAAATGGGGAATGCGCTTTAATACTTGTATGAACAACTGAAATATGTTGGAGAAATACAACCGTATTACTTACGTAATTATGATAACTTCAGAATACAAAGGGTATCAACAACATCTGGGCAACTTACCTCGTTATTCTATAAAGGCCTTAATTTACATAACAATCTGCCGAATGAAGTGAAAAATTAGACAAATATTAATGTTTTTAACAGGAGAATTGTTAATTTTGTGGAAAATAATGTAATAATATTCTAATTTTGTAAATTTTGTAATTGTAGTTGTGGAAATGAGAGTATTGAAAATACTACTAAATGAATAATAATATGTAATAATAATGATAATCATAATATGCGTAATGAGTTATTTTCGATAAAAATAAATTGTGGCTTTTTATAAGGGAACAAAATGATATTTATACAGTTCTGTAGTTGTTCTAAAGTCTTTTTTAGAAATTTCATCATCATTATATACATGCTATTGACTGATGAACTTTAATTGCGATAAAAAACAACATAAATAGTAAAATCAAAAATTATTCCATTTTATACAAAGAAAAATCTTCTGATATATTTTATATTTATTTTTTTATTTTTATACAAAAGAATTTAAAAAAGAAAATGAAATCTTTAAAGTCTTTTCTGTAAATCTATTTTGTTTTCTTTTACAGCTTTTATCATATACTCCATACAACATATATATTTTCTTCAATTTACAAACAACAGCTACAATTTAATTGATTACAATTTGTAAACGAACAATAGCATTTGGTGACAATGGCCTGGCGATTCAAAGCATCCAAATATAAGAATGCAGCACCAATTGTACCCAAAGCGGAGGCCTGTATACGTGAGATATGTGTAGGCTCGTATCAAACCTATGGCAATAATATTGCTGCCTCAGCGGCATTTATGGCTTTCAATTGGGAACATACGGGTTCTAGTGTAGCTGTGCTACCATTGGATGATTGTGGACGGAAAAGTAAAACTATGCCTCTACTACATGCACATACAGATACTGTAACGGATATGAGTTTTTCACCATTTCATGATGGCCTATTGGCTACTGCATCTCAGGATTGTATGGTTAAGATATGGCATATACCAGAAAAAGGTTTAGAAACCTCTCTATCGGAACCGGAATGTGTATTTTCTCACAAGCAAAGACGTGTGGAGACGGTTGGTTTTCATCCAACCGCAGACGGCTTACTACATTCCACATCTATGGGTTGTGTAACCCTGTTCGATTTGACAGAGCAGAAGGAGATTTATTGTGAGTTGAAAGCACAAAATGCAAAAAAAGCATAAAAATTAATAAATTTTGTCTGTTTTAGCCAATAATGAACATCCTGAAGTTATACAATCGGCCAGTTGGAAACAGGACGGCACTCTCTTAGCCACCAGTTGTAAAGATAAATATTTGCGCATATTGGATCCTCGTGTCAATGAATCTCCCATACAAATGTCAACTGAATCACATCAAAGTATTAAGGACTCTCGCGTTGTATGGCTGGGCAATCAGTCACGTATTTTAACGACCGGTTTTGATGCAGCACGTCTTAGACAAGTTATCATACGCGATATTAGAAACTTCGCAGTTCCCGAAAAAACTTTAGAGTTGGACTGTTCGACTGGTATTTTAATGCCCCTCTACGATCCCGACACAAATATGCTATTCCTGGCCGGTAAAGGTGATACAACCATTAACTATTTAGAAGTTACAGACAAGGATCCATATCTAATTGAGGGTCTTCGCCATACGGGTGAACAAACTAAAGGTGCATGTTTAGTGCCCAAGCGAGCTCTTAAAGTTATGGAAGGTGAAGTTAATCGCGTTTTACAGTTGACTTCAAATATGGTTATACCCATTATGTATCAGGTGCCACGTAAGGTGGGTAGTTTTTTGTGTTAAGCTTTGTTTTGTGATTTATTTTCTTCACTCTACCTTTTAGACATATCGTGATTTCCATAGTGATTTATATCCCGACACGGCCAGTTGCCGGACCGATTTGACAGCCGCAGATTGGATGAGCGGTACAAATATGCCGGTGCCAAAAATGAGCTTAGACCCCGCTAAACGCGAACTAGGAGATGCTCCTGTTATTGTAAGTAAAGAGTTTTTTTTTAATTACCATAAGTGGTCTTTTAAAACTATGTATTCCTTAAACGGCTTTAAGATTTTAAGAAAATGTATTTAATTGGTATATGTAGGTATTATTTGAAAAACACTTTCATGGCTCATATGAAAAGTAAACGCGGTTTGTGTAAATTTTTAAACATGTGCTTTTTTGAAAATCAATTTTAATCAAATACATACATATTAGCCATTGTTATCTATAATCATTTGCCATTTATTCCTTCGGATAGTATCGAAATTCAGTTGCAGTAGTAGTACTCTTCTGTGATTTATCGGCGTCAAACTTGGCCAAGTGATTTTAAACTGATTGGTGCGTCTACCATGCAATCTAGGCCAGATGAGTCTAGCAATGAAGCAATATTCCCCCACTGCCAGGATCTGCCACCATCCAATAAGTATTCCCGCCTAATAGACAATAAAGAACAGCGGTACACTCACCGTCGTAGGTAAATGACTGTCCGGAAGGAGTTGCCCGACTTAGCAAGCTTTTCAGCTACACAATTACTCGGAATATCCATGAGACCGAGGGCCCCAAATTATATGAATTCCAAACTGCTGTAAGAGTATACTAAGGGATTCACGAAGTGAAGATGCATATATCAGCTGTGTATGCGCCACCCCTCCGAATTTATTCCGAGGCATGGTAGATAGCCATCACTTCGGCCTGAAACACGCTAAAGTTATCCGGTATTCGGAGAGACACCCTGAGATTGAGCCCTTCTGAAAAATTCCGCTGCCCACCCTGTTCCCACAGTGTAGACTTCCACCGCAACGACAGGAAACCGAGTCAGATGACCAGTCGTCTCTAGTAGGGAACAGAATGAAAATCCCGCATCCAACAACGATGATCTGGAATGCAGCAGACCTCCTGCATCAGCTGTACCTTATCCAGGAGCCTGAAGTTGCAATGTTTATCAAGGGCAGTCCACCAAAAGACCACTCCGTAGAGAAGATTAGGTTCAATAACCGTCGAATGGATCCAGCAAGTGAAGCCAGGTCAGAAACCCTGTCTTGCACTCACTGCTCTCCTTCAGCAGTAGTGGCACAAGTCTTGTGATCTTGGCGGCCAGTGGAATGCACCAAAACGTAAAATTAATTGCTCACCAAACTCGCCTCTCAATAGGTGCATGATATCGCATGCCCTGTGTCAAACAAACGACATTGCTGTACGTCATCTTAGTTCAGTTCATTCATTGCCACTGGCCGATAAAGCAGCAATATTCTTCTCGATACGGACTCCTCGCATACGGGTTGGTGAATTAATGTCTAATAAAGTGAAACTGGTGTGCAATTTGAGCACATTCGGTGGATCGATTATGACGACCATAAAATGGACGTAACTTACGAAACATATTTCTCACACAGCAAGATTTTTAATATCAAAATTCAATGATTTGCAAGCGTTATTTTTGTTAGTCTATTCGTTGTGAAATGGCAAACCTTACTGAGCATTTTTGGTATTGACATATGGCAATACACTAAAAAACCAAATACCAAAATATCACCTGTTTCAGTTTGTGATGGTCAATGTTTTGTGTGGTTACTAATATTGTAATGATGAATAGAAAACGTGTTTTCTGTTGGCTAATTCTAGTTGCTTTTCTTGATTGCTCCGTTCTGCCGTTCCACTTTTGATCAATAGAGATTGTTTCAGAAAACATTTATGAGATCCAGACTATGAAAACATTTATGGAGGTCGTATATTATCATATTGCACTTATTTTTAATAGCTTGCAATGATTCGCTTCAAAAATACTTTGATTTTATTTCGTTTCTTTGCATTAATTCATATGGCACCCAAACATCGGTTTTCTTTTGAGTAGATAGTCTATATAAAATGATTTCGGACTTATATAGTTAATGAGTAGTGTCTTCACCGTCTTCTGACAGTTTGCGTACCGGTTGTTTTTTCACTAGTTACAAAATTTCATCCACTTTTCCAGTGACTGGCTAGACAAGAGCGATGTGGATTTTTGTCATATTTTTTGCAGGGGTAATTCCATAGAAAAAAAAAATATCATATAGCGGCGTTTTTTCAGATCTCTCACTTTTCACAGTTCAATTAGGGTTGCCCGAGATATATTGGCATCAATACTATCCAGTAACTAGAAACCGCGGATACTTTTTATATGACCTAATGTGAGGTAACCTGATTAGATCATATTGAGAGTTTTTTACTAAAATTATCATTGGTGTCTTTCCACCAATATTTTCCTTATTTTGGCTTTTCACACAAAAAAAAGGTCTATCGCGGAAATTTAAAAGAATATATTAAAAATATTGAAAATAAAAAACTGGATGAGAAAACTAATAAAAAACAACAATTGAATGGTTGTCATCACAACAATCCACAACAAATTATTGCAAAATCGTTAAAATCACCAAAACAAGAAGTTGTTGATGCAGAGGACTTCCAAAAAGATGAATTAAAATCGATATTTAGGAAATTCGATGCTAAATATAAAACGGACTCGGAAAAAGAAAATTCAGCCATAATTGTTGAAGAAAATAATGAAGATGGTGGTGGTGATGGTGTTGGCATACAACAACAACAATATACTCCGCCTTCAGAAGATTCG
The DNA here is from genome assembly GCA_023159175.1 of Wohlfahrtia magnifica. Lineage (NCBI taxonomy): Eukaryota > Metazoa > Arthropoda > Insecta > Diptera > Sarcophagidae > Wohlfahrtia > Wohlfahrtia magnifica. The sequence continues at coordinate 5,092,567 of JAKWBJ010000481.1, read as the reverse complement.
CCCAATACAGAGGATTCATCATCGTCATCAGTACCGAAACCAATGCCACGTACTTCACGTAACAATTCATTGCCTGATGCTCACCAACCACAATCACCAATGGAACAAACAAATGTTGTACCAAAACCAAGGCCTAGAACTTCAGCTGGTGCTTATAAGGTTATAAGGAATTATTGTTAAATAGAATATAATTTTGATTATGATTATTTGTTATTTTTTCATGTATTCATATAGAGGAAAAATACAACGTATTTTATTTTTATGTTTTTAGTTTTTTGTTATCTTTTATCATGTTATTAGGTAGGTCGTTTTGAGTTTGATGATTCGATTTCGTTTTTGTTTATTTTTAATTTTTATTTGTTTTTATTTATTTATTTATTTATTTTTTTGTTTGTTATAAATATTATTTTTTGCTTAATAAGCATATTTGCATCTATTTCATTTTTCTGTTTATAGCCTCGTTTGGGTCCAAAGCCCTTCACAAGTAATTCTGTAGATGTTTCTTTCGATAAAGTTTTCGCTGTGCCCGTTGCTCCTGGTTCTCAAGAAAATCTTTCTCAATCTGCTAATGCTGTAGCAGCTGCAGAAGCGGATCCATCGAGTGGTATGAAACCCGATTTAATAGTGGAAATTGAAATTAAAAGTAAGGACAACCAAAGCACAGCTTTTCTTTTGTTCAAAAAAAAAATATAAATCTTTTCAATTTTAGAACAATCTTCCGGTTCAGATATTGAAAATAATGGCTTACAAAAGTCTCTATCGACCTCCGAAAGACGTAAAGTAAGTTTTGCAAAAATAACGACACTTAATATTTAAAATGTTTAATATTGAAAACTAACAAATTAATTTCTTCCCATTAAACACGCTCACTTAACCTTTTATAACCACTTCTTATCACTAACTCGAACAAATCACTTCTAAACTACAAATCTACTTGAACAACGTTTGTACACTTTCTCTTCAGTCCTCTCTGGAAGATGAAGATTCCAGTGACAAGGTTATTAAACGTCCCTTTTTTCTCTCCTTCTTAAATTTTTTAAAGAAAATTTTCATCCTTTTTTGATATTTTCCATTTAGATCTTCGAACAGAATCATTCAGAATCTTCAGAAAATTCCACAGAAGGTGATGAAAAACCCGACACAGAGTTACGTAGATTTTCACCAGCACGCAACAGTATTGCAGAACGAAGACGTCTCTATGAATTGCATTCGAAAAGTGCTAATGAAGAGAGATCTCAATCACCAGTGCCATTGTAAGTCTCGCACACGGTTTGATTCCTTTCTTAATTACTAATTCTATTTTCATTACGTTTTTCTTCAGACGCCGTGAACTGTCTAAGATCGATTCGACAAAACCAAATGCCATTGATATTAAAAGAACTTCCGTACCCGAAGGTAAAATGTTGGATGAGAGACGTCGTAATTTACCGACCAAAGAGTCGGTAGACTCATCATCGGCTGGTTTAAAGAAATCGGCCACTGAAGCTGCCATAACCACATCAACAAAACGTACTTCTACCGTTTTCGGTAAAGTTTCGAAATTTCGCCATTTAAAGGGTACACCAGGCCATAAATCCACTCATATTGAAAATCTTCGTAATTTAAGTCGACAAATTCCGGGAGAATGTAATGGTTTCACTGCAAATCATGAACGTGTCGCTGTGCCATTATCTGGTCCGGGAGGTAAAATAGCCATTTTTGAATTATCTAAACCGGGACGTTTGCCAGATGGTGTTATACCGTCTTTGGTAAATGGTAGTAATATAATGGATTTCCAATGGGATCCTTATGATTCGAAGCGTTTGGCTGTGGCCTGTGATGATGGCATGGTGAAAATGTGGTGCATTCCCGAAGGCGGATTGCTGGAACCCACTAATGCTCCCGAACGGGAGTTAACAGCCCATTCGGATAAAATCTATTTTATACGTTTTCATCCTTTGGCCCAGGATATTTTACTAACTGCCAGTTATGACATGTCAATAAAGTTGTGGAATTTACAGACCATGGAGGAGAAGTGTATATTGACTGGACATTCAGATCAAATATTTGATTTTGCTTGGAGTCCGTGTGGTAAATTTGGTGCTACCGTTAGTAAGGATGGTAAAATACGTATATATAATCCACGTAAATCAGAAACACCTATACGAGAGGGTAATGGACCTGTAGGTACCAGAGGTGCTCGCATTGTTTGGGCTCTGGATGGTCAATATATTGTGTGCACTGGTTTCGATAAGTAAGTTATAACAACTTTTAAAAACACAGAAGCACTAACAAAACTTTTTTTCCTTAGGGTGTCTGAACGTCAAATAAGTGTTTACAAATCGGATAATGTAAATGCTCCTCTTAATACTGCCAGTTTAGATGTGTCCCCTTCAATTTTAATACCATTCTATGACGAAGACAGCTCCACTTTGTTTGTTACAGGCAAAGGAGATTCCACTATTTACTGCTATGAAATAACCGATGAAGAACCATACATTTGTCCTCTGTCCCATCATCGCTGTACTTCTCTGCATCAGGGTTTAAGTTTTCTTACCAAGAATCATTGTGATGTGGCCAGTGTGGAATTTTGTAAGGCCTATCGTTTGACAAATACCACCATAGAACCCTTAAGTTTCACAGTACCACGTATTAAGGTAAGTGTTTGCTTTACTTTTTTACCATTTTTTTGTTTCGAATATTGTTTTTTTTTTATAGAGCGAACTTTTCCAAGATGATTTGTTTCCTCCCACACGTGTTACTTGGCTACCAACTATGACGGCCGAGGAATGGTTCTTATCGAATGATAAAAAGCAAAAGAAAATTAGTCTACAACCTGAAGGCATGGATACATGTAGGTTTTTTCAAGAAATTAAATTGTTTTTTATTTTTATTATCTCTATATTGTTTTTGTTTGTTTTCAGTGTCGTCAATACAACCAGTGGTCAGTCAAGCAAAACCATCATTTGCTGCTTCAGGGGCTGGTGATCAACTAAATAAGTTTGATATTGATAAAAATAAGCAAAAGGAAGTAAGTATAATTGTGAGGATTACATTTAATATTTTTTATATAAAAGTCGAAACACATGACTCCATTCATGCAGGACTCAAAGCATATGCATTCTGTTGTAATAAAGATAAAACAGTGAAACACACATTCCACAATGCGACACTCTATAACCTTGAGAGCAAAGTATTTTGCTATTTCACTCTAGTTTTCGTGGGTTGTTTAGAAATTTGATTCACATTCTACCGACAAGACCGATAGAATCCAACAGGGTATCAGACGCTTAAAATAGGGGTTGGCATAATATTAGCAACCATTCAACACCGAAAAAATACCAAGATATCAATGTATGATGAGTTAAAAGCGTCGAATAATTGGCTTACTAGCCATTATTGGCATAGTTTCCGCTTAGGTCATATAGGAAAGAAAAGTAAATCCGATTGTGATATCTTAAAAGAAACTAAAATATGAGTAATATAAATATTCTGAGGATAGACAATAAGAGAAAAAAAATAACAAGACAATCAATTAAGTATAGGAGAATAACAAGAGAATAAGAGAAACTGGCTACTACCAGATTATATAGGAATACTCACAATGTGGCTATAGAATGGAACGATCAACAACCGATCAAAGCTTCAAAAAAATTCAACGAGATTATGCTATATTGTCTTTTTATTGATTTTAAGCAAGCGTTTCACAAGCTCAACCGTAAACATATTGAACATCATCTGAAGATGTTAGTCATACATCTTGAACTATTACGTCTGATTAACATGACACTTACGAACACATGGGAAAGGGTAATAAAGCAAAACAATGTCACCGAACGTTTGGAGAGATACGCTCTACTCACTGCTTTTTAATCTACTGCTGCATTTTATTATAAGCTACTAGCGGACCCGGCAAACGTTTTTCTGCCTTCAACGTGGTTGAAAAGGAATCGTTGTTTTGCCTTTAACTTTTTTACTTTGTAACTTGTAAACTTTTCAAGTAACAATAAAATATCATAATATGGAAAATGTAGGTCATTTTGTTGGAAAATCTAAATGCCACATCTCCGGAACCACTAGGCCGATTTCGAGCCAACTTTACATAAACCATCTACAGACCATCCACAACGAACCTTGAAATTTTGATTGAAATCGGTCGACCAGTTTCCGCAGTTAGTGGTGACATTAAAATGTACACTTATTTTTATATATATAGATAAAGATCCAGGAGGCACAATTTTTCAAAAATTGACACAAATATACGGATATTGTGTAATCATAGCTAGAAACAAATAAACCCTTTTATAAAACATTTATGCGTCTAGAATCATCTTCTAAGACAGTCGGACTTGTCATTAACTAGGACAAAACAAAGTTTACCCGCCTACCAACCAAAAGGTCCTCGTTTTAATACCCGGCCAGACCATCTGACAATTTTCAACAGCGATATAACCTTAAAACATTGCTAGCGACTGGTTATGAGTAATTACGCTATGAAAAACTTCTTTAACATCTGCCGTTCGGAGCCGGCGTTAAACTGTAGGTCCTTTTCAATGAGTATAAGAATATAATCGGTTGCAACTCATTGATTGAGAGAAGTCCTCCTTCTAGTGTAGGTTACTTTTAAACTTGCTGAAAGCAAATGAAAGTCGGAAAACTACAATTCTTCGAAAGAAAGACTCTAAGGAAGATGTGTGGCCTTGTACGGCTTGAAGATGGTAAATTCCGCATCAGCTACAATGAAGTCCTAGACACATTTATAAGCAGCGCAAATTTGAATAAATATGTTAAATCGCAGAGAAAAATAAAAATACTGATTCTATTTTGATTTATACTCTATTTAATTTGGTATTATCGATAACATTTTAACCTGTTAGAAGCGCCAAAGAGGACCAATAGTAGTTGTAAAATTGCAATCCAACTGAGTCGAGTTGCAAACTATAAAGCGAATTGTATTGGAAGCAATGGTTTACCCCGAACTGTGATGCATTTTCTTTTTGTCAAAGTTAAAGATTTATCTTTTTTAAAATTCATTAAATAAAATACCTCTGTTTCGATATAGAAGAATACTTACTTAACGATACAGATTTATATGATAAAAGTCAAAATACAAAGATGGCAACATCGAATACAATTAAAGTTTTTTCAATAGAAGTTTCTTCTATTAGATTTTTCCGGAATTGTGTCTGAATATGATAAAACTTTGTCGTTAGGTTGAAAACGCCTTAGTAGCGATACAGATATGTAACAAATTTAAAACGTTAAAATAAACTTATAAAGGAAACTTTTTCTGTCCAATCAAAAACGAAAGAAGTCTTAATAAGCAAGAAATGATGAGGGTAGTAACTTAATCTTGGCGATATAAAAAAAGACATTTTGAAATTATAAATTGAATACGCATTGTGCAAAAGAAAAAAACGGCATTTTAAATAATTCGTAAACATAAAAAAATTATAATTTTAAAAGCCAAAAATCCGTTAAACCGATTTTCGGATTTTGAATCTATTTCATATTCATACTATTTTCGATATTAATGTTCGGCTGCCATTTTTATAAAAAAATAATTTGATTTAAATTTATTGACCTACTTAGTAGACCAAACACCATTCGATTTGTTTCAATCATTTCAAATTGATTTATATTACAGATACAAAAATCAGTTAGTGCCCGCATGGAATACAACACCAAATTGGAACAGGACGATATGGAGGGTGTTGACGAGAATGAATGGCAAGATTAAGTTTTAACAATTTCTTATCCAAAACTCAACAATAATAATATCAAGAAAAGTCTTTAGTATTTAGATTGATTTTTTTATATATGATCTCCTTTTTCTGCTCCAAAAATTTACTCCATATCCCTATCAAAAAAAGAAAAATGCAAACCCTTGTCGTAAAAATATGTATATCCCTAATAATCCTTTGTAACCCACCTTGACTCCTTTAACTACTTAAACATTAAGACAATGTGTTGTAATAAGTGTGCGTGCGACAAAAAACAAACTTTTTTTAGTGTCTAGTAATTGTTTTTAGATTTTTTTTTGTTTGTTCTATATTTTTTATATCATATTTTCTTACACCACGTATTATAACGTAAAACATGTTTAATACACCAATCATCTTATATATTTATAATAATATATATATATATACATATTAATATATATTTTTTATTGAAATTAGGTTAAAACAAAATTTTTCTTTAAAAACACAAAATAAGAAAACTCAAAAAAAATCTATGTCGTCTAGTCTATAGTATTTTATATATTAAAACAAATTTAATTGCTTTTTGTTATTTTAACTTTAATGGAAATTTTCAAAGGAACTATTAATTTTTTACACTTTTTTATATTTTGTCTTTCTATAAAATCTTGCTCTCTTAAGTTAAGAAAAATCTAATTTTCTTTCTTTTAAATTTTTACAAATTTAAAGTATTTTTCAAAAACGACTCATTCCTTAAGCAAATTTGATATTCCAAAATAGGAACTGATCTATTTCATCACAAACCTATGATAAATAGTCATAAACAAATAGACTGATTTCCCCTTGATAAAATGCCAATACAATCGAAAAACAAATGACCATGTTTTCCCAAGAAAAAGACTTACAAATATACATATAAAATCAATTCTAAATTCAATCTCAATTGCAATTTGGAAAAGTAAACTGATCATTAAAGAAATATTTTAAAAGACGAATAAGAAATTTTAACTAAAAGACTTGAACAACAACAAAAATTGCCATAAATTAGATGAAATTTAGACAAAAACAAAAAAATTAAAAGGAAAATAAAAACTAATTTTGTATTTTTTTATATATATGATTCCATTTAATAACTAAACTGGCAAAGAAAATATTACACACACATACACACACATACACACACACACACACACACACACACATCATATACAGTTAGGGACCTAAGTAATTTAACATCTCATATATGGAAAGTCTTAAAATATTTACAAAATTGTATTTAAAAATTAGGTAAATGCAGATTTATGTTAAAATTTTAGTTCATAAAAAATAGAAAATATGCACAATTCACTTAGAGCAAAAGTATTCGTACATTTTCTATGTCTTTAACTCTTTTTTTTCTATTTTTGTGGTCATATGGAAGAATAACTTAAGTTAATTGAGTCAACTTAAGCTAGTCTTCCATAGCGACACAGATATATATGACGAAAGAAAAGTTACGAGGAAGGAACATCGAATACGAATAGAGTTTTTCAAAAGAGGTGTTTTCTGTTAGATTTCTTCCGAAATTGTCTACAAATGTAATATACCTGAGGCCATTAAGTCTACTTAAGTTATTCTTCCATTCCGACGCGGATTTACATTCAAATCAATACGTCATTGGTACTCCTTTCTCCCCAGTCTTCTTGCCATTAATCGCACTAACTATTTTGTAACATTTGAAAGCTGTTGAAAGATCGTACTTGCTTCGAGCCCTTTTTGTTCCAAAACATCCCAACAGTTTTCGATGAAGTGTAGCAGTCACAACGTGACTGAATACTTAGTTTATCGATCCTCCGTTTGGCTCAATTTGAAATTAGAGTCTAGTAAGCACCGATGTGAGCAAATTTTTGTAGAATACCTCCGAATCAGCTTTAAGATCATCCTTACTTCATCCTTACATTTACACAAGCCTTCACATATATATTGAAGTTGATCCATTACAACACCATTGATAAATATTAATCATTAATACTTGTTCATTATACTATCTATGAAAACAAATCATTCAACTCTGCATGGCAGCCATAACGTTATATACCATCATACTTCAACCATTGTGTTTGACTGTTGTTATTAATCTTGTACATCTAAACATATACCATTTCCTCTATATATCGTTCCTCCGCTACCAACTCGAAAAAATAATCACAGAATGTGTAGACTTAAATTGTAACTAAAATGTCTCTTATGGTAAAGGTTTTGTGCATTGATTGCAAGCCAAATTTTTTTGTTTCATTTATTCCAACCGACCATGATAAGGATGATGGTTTCCTACCTCGTATCATGAACACTGTGCTCCAATGCGAACGATAAGAACGTTTAAATTATTCTTGCGCTTAATATTTTTAAACATTTTGTAAATATTTACATTTACCTAATATATTGGGTTCCTAACTGTGTAATACAATCAAGAAAATAGTAATAAATTCAAAAAAAAAAAAAAAAAACAATATTTTTACAATTTTATACTCATAAAAGAAACATAATTAAAAGCGAAAGAAATAATCAAAATACTTAAAAGGTATTTTTTTTCTAAAACACTACATCAATCAACACCATTATTAAAAACAAAAATTTAAGATTTTTTAATACTTTTTAATTTCATTTTTTTAATGCTTTAACTTTTTTTGATTAGTAAAAAATAGGGCTCAATTTAAAATACGTTTTAAACCGTGGTTTTTAGTGAAAACAATAAATGTATTGAAAATTGACAATATTTTTTTTTTTTTACTAAAAATTTATATTTTTTGTAATTTTCTTAAAATAATGTTTTATTTTATATTTTAAAGCAAATTATCTCTGATAACACCAGCATTACGACAACAATTTTTTATTAAAATTATTATTATTATTAATATTTTTATTATTAATAATATGAGAAATAAGTATAATATTTAATAATAATAATATAATAATAATTAATAACATTTATATTTACACAATACAATTTATATATTATTTATACAATATACAACAACAAAAACAGCAATTATATTAAATAAAATTAAATAAATAATACAATTTATACATAATCTAAAAATAAAATATTTAAATAAATGATTGAAAGAAAAAAAGAAGGCCGGCCGACCTATCGATGTATGTAATTATGTATACAATGGAATATAACATCGTGCAAATGTCTGAAGCAATTTCCTTTAGCTCCCATTGAAGCTTAACGCGCTAACAACAGCCGGCCGCCATTTGACATGATTTTGTGTGATTGATCCTAGTTCATTGCAGGATACGCCGATTTTCTCCATTTCATTTTTGGTTGACACTGCCTTTTACGTATTAAATTTATAACGGTATTTGCCGGTTTTGTAGCAGATTTGTTTGAGATGGTCCGTGGCCAGTCTTGACCGATTTTGTTACTTTGCCATATTGAAGTCAGTCTACCAAAGTATGATTCTGCCTTTTTTATTTTACTCGCTACATCTAGATCTGATGATCGAGTTGCATCAATCTCATATCCCAGGTAGCACATAGTCATATGATAGGTCTCCTATTTAAAATGGCGTTGATTTACCGACACCTTTAAAAGGTACCTTTGTTTTTCCCGAGACCCGTATGCTGCTGTTTTCATTGGCTCCGATTTCCTATTGCGCTAAGAACATTCTCCATCACTACAAGAAATAGTAGGGGTGACAATATGCACTCCTGACGTACTCCACTTTTAAATCTAAATAGGTTAGAAATTTTTCTTTGTATTTTTCCACAGTATATCGTATTGTGTTCCGGTTGTTGCTGTCGGATGCTTTCTCAGACTCGACAAAGTGAAGACAAAAGTTGAAGATGAATTCTACGCACTGCTCAATGATAATGCGCAAGGAGTTCATATGGTCTGAGCAGTAATATCCACTACTACCACTTGCTTGGTAGGAGCTGCTGTTATTTATTCATCAAGTGTTCCTTTATAGGTTTGAGGATTATGCTTGCAATCAGTTTGGGTCTGTTCGTAAATTCAACACTAATAACAAAATGATGCAGTATTAAAGCATACAAATTTGCGGCAGCACTACTTTTTTTTGTACAAACGAATTTTGAAGTAAAATAGTGGATTTTGGGTTGTTTTAAAGCACTAAATATCATGATGCAGTGCTGTGATGCATTTACGAACATGCCATTTTACAAAAGCTGGCAGAACACACCCCCCGCTAGTTGTTAAATTTTTCAAATTACCCTTTTTGCTTTTCTGAGAATTATAACATGCTTTATTCTTCCAATAAGGAATATTTCCCACATTTAGGCGATAAGGAGGTGCAGAAATTCAGCTATAAGGACTGGGTCACATTAATTCGTCTCTGCTTGGATACGAGTACGAGTACGAGTACGAGTAGCTTTACCAGCTCTCTCCATTTTTGGAGTTGTTTTTCGTCGGTGATAAGCAGTTTACTGTAAAATCAAGGTAAGTATGTAATTGGTTGTCAATATTATTCTATTTTTTCGTAAATGACTGCTAAAATTGTTGCAAAAAACTGCGACTTTAAAAAATCCAACAAGAAAAAAACCTGTATTGAATCGCACGATCACGGTGGTCAGTTCATATCACTTCCACGTGAGATGACCATGTATTTAGATCGCTCATCCAATGCGACATGAGCTGGGTAGCATGTAGTTCCGTTATATTGAAACCACATCGTTGGTGGTGTCCATATCATTTTATTTAGGCCAAAAGTGATTGATAATAGTCGACTTATAGAGCGCTCGTCGTTAACAGTAATGGCCTGTCTAACATTTTTCTCAAAGAAATATGGACAGGTAACGCCTTCAGCCAAAAATCCACACCAAACAACGAATTTCAGGCTACATTGGGTGCTCTTGGATTTCATTTGGATTGGAAGTGTCCCGAATTCGACAATTTAATCAAAATTTGTAATTCCAGTAGTGTTGGCGCCTTGCGTGTAATTACTCATAATGTGTGTAATTTTGCATCATGTGTTTTATTTAATCGCTATATTTTGAATTTTTGTCATATGAAATTTGAAATGAAAATTTCCTAATTTGTAAGCCAAACCAAATTTAATCATAAAAATTCAAAAACTTTTGTTAAGCATGGTGGATGGTTTAGGACTGTATCTTGAATTCTGGTTACTACAATTCATATTTATTTGATGGTGGAGTGGACAAATTTTTTTGTAGCAGTTTCCCATTTTACTAAGACAAAAGGTTTGGTTGATCGCTATCTGACCAAAACAGAAACATCTGCGCAAGGCCTAGAACCAAATGTAATTGAACATCTTTGGAACCAATTGGCCAGTTCAGCTAAAGGCGACATTATCAAAAGTATGATACTCCATAGAGCCGGAGTTTAACAAAAATTTGTTAAAATCAATTACAAGGCGCTTACTGGCTGTTCTGGATTACAAAGAATGTGTAAACTATTACTAATTGCTCGAATATTGCATTTATGGTATTCATACTATGCTTTGATCGATTAAGCGTTGATTTTTTTTTATTATTTTTAAATTTTTATTGAAATCATAAGAACTTTTTAAAATACCAACTAATTGACTCTTTTAGAAAAAAGAGACATAGTGAAATTCCTTATTAGGTTAGACGGTGTATTATCTTCATATTTTTATTCTGTATTATCTATAATTTCCTTGTATAAGTTCTAGAAGCTTGAAAAAGCATACCTGGCAAGCATAGGTTAAAATAGGCCGAATACACATCTTGTATAACAGAATCTTATTTTTACTATTAAGTTGAGATATCATATTGAGTAAAGGATAAAGGACACAAACGCATATTACTGCCCAAATTATGTATATTTCAAGTGCTTATTCAATGATAACTTTTTGTCTAAAATTACTCCTAAATATTTAACCTCATCCCTTAGTGGGACCAGAACTCCTCTAGAATAAATATGTCTGGTAGGAATACGTTTTCGAGATCTATTATGCGGAAATATTATAGCCTGAGTCTTTCTATCATAAACTTTTATGCTCCACCTGGCAAAATATTTGTGGGCTATCCTGAAACTATCCTCAATTTTTTAATTATAGCGTTCGATACTTTACCGCAACAAATTTCGTAATTCGTTATACTTGTGAACCGTAATATCTGATATGTACGCGTTGAGTTATTTTTGTGTTCTGACGAAATATACTGTTATTGTTATATTATTGGATCAAATGCTGTTTTTCTTATTACTCATAAAGGCTCATTCACAATAGTCATATTGTGTTCGTGTTTTAAAATTTTAAAATGGTTAAAAATATTGTTTTTACTTTTCCAACGAAAAGTGTTTTAAAATAATAAAACTTTTTGTGCATAATTATTTTGTGCTGTTGTACTTTAAAAATAAATAAAATATAAAAATTATTTTTTAAAAATAAAAATACTTTTTAATCATGCCTGAATAACGTATTGTTATTTGTCTCATCCGAAATTTGTATTCGCCCACTGCTTGTTTTACTTATAAATCAAAATAGCACTATAATAAAAGAGGGTTGTTTCATAACAGTTTTATTTTTTCATGCTATTATGATACGATTTTATGACGCTTTGTGAATCGCCATTATATACATGTTTGTTTACTATATTTTTTTGTTTAGAGGACTTTTCTAGGAGAAAAATTCTTCACTATATGTACATACATACATACATATGTATGTATATAATATTCGTAAAAACAGAATTTTGTGTGTAATTTTTCTTTATATGTGTATTTATTTTAAGTCTGGTGGCAACACTGAATTCAAGTTAGAAGATACGTTGGTCTTATCAGTTACAGTCAAAACAGTCAATCACTCAACAACTTCAATTCAATCTTAACTAGTAGAACTAAAAGCCTGATGTTCAATTCTCCCAGTGACAGGTTCTGTTTTGTTGAGCTACAGCGAAACACGCTTCACCTTGCAAAACTGTCTAAGGCCTATCCAAAATATCCGGTTGATTTTTTACCATAAAGTACACCTTCGATCTAAGAGCAATAACAATGTAAGTGCAATCTACCCAAAGTCGTTAACGAATGTTGAATGGTTCAGTCATAATCGAAACTAGTTTGCTCAATTACGTAAACGATAATTCTAAAGATGCACATAGCTCTGGTCGAAAGTCACATGAAAGATTGCAACTGCAGGACCAGCATGCAAACAGTTTGGAAACATTAACGAAAAGGAATTAGACTGACCGTATGACTTATCAATGAAACCCTACAATATCAAAAGCAGGCCCCCAATCGTCGAACAATATTCTCCGTAATTTTCATATTTTGTATATTAAATTAACATTATTCGATATGAAAGCTTATATGATCACGAGTATGACTATTTGGACCCAGATCATTACAGGCAATGAATAATAAATAAATACGAGAATATAAAGTGAAAAAAAATTGTCGAAGGCCAACGATTATCTCTACAAACAAATTTAGAGCTTGTATCGATATACAAAATGATCAATTTTGTTCTCTACCACTTACCGACCATTCGGCGAAGGATACAAAAAAGAGAGACCAGAATAATCCATCAAGAATAATTCCATCAAGACAATGTCAGGCCACACACATATTTGCTCAAACGGTTTACATCTGGCTGGTAACTTTTTCTGCACTCACCATATCGTCTTGTATATTCCGACTACTATTTGTTTCAGTGCAAAACTCTCATAAAAAAAAACAATTGAAGAACCGCAGAAATCAATAAATTTTTTACCAGTAAGACAGGTAAGACACCCGACTACCAACCGACCATATGACAATTTCAACAACGGCATTACCTCGTAACATTGGCTAGCGACAGGTTATGAGTATTAAGCTTTGAAAAACTACTCTAACTAACGCAACTGCCGTTCGGAGCCGGCGTTAAAATGTAGGTCCCTTTTTACTAGTCTAAAAATGGAATCGGCTGCAGCTCATTGATAGAGAAAAGATCCCTTTATTCCTTTCATAATGTTGCAGAAATAATGTGTATATATGTGCAAATAAACCACACTCCATTCAAGGTCAAGAAATAGAGATCCATTGTATAAGCTTACCAGAAAATGAAATGAATATAGACAAAAGAATATTAGGACCATCGAAACCAAGAAGAACGAATCAAAGCATCAGAGAGAAACAACAAAACGAAAAAGAAATTCCCATAGCATTTGGAGTCACCTCACCAGCCAACTGATGGCCGATAGAAGCCCAATTTTACTGAGGCTGCTAATTTTTTTTTTATATAAGACCAGCACCCAGGCGATGGCCCCTACTCATGCAGTGCATTGTGCTGGTACTAGGAAAATAGATTATTGGAAGGAGGGCAGAGGGAGTAATGTTTATGGACGTTAGATTTAAATTTACTCATGCCGTAAGTGGCAGGAAATACTTTCGCTGGGAGATTATTCCATAACCGAACAGTGCGACCAAAGAACGAATTCTCCCTATAATGCGTTGTGCGATTTGCTGGACAATCAACTACAAAGCGATGCGCTCTACGAGAAATACGAGTACTACGTAAAAATATATGATTTTTAGGAATTAATTCTTTAATTTCGTTAGAACACATTCCGTTATAGTACCGATAGAACAATGAAACACACGCCACATTGCGACGGTGCTCCAATGAATCGATAGAGTTGGCTACCCTACCGTCATTGATGAGCTTCGTCGCCCTCTCCTGTACGCGATCGAGAAGCTCCAAAATAGACTTTTAAGCACCGGCCCATACATGAGAGTTGTATTCCATTTTGGGTCGGATATAGGTCTTGTAAATATTAAGGAAATCAGATGGAGTAAAGTATTTCTTGCACCGTTTCAAAAAACCAAGGCACTTGAATGCTTCTTTCGACACTTGAAATATGTGATCATTCCAACGAACGTCACAGTGAATTCTCATGCCCAGAACATCAAGAGCATCTGATTCCTCAATATTCACATTACCCACTGACACAGATGACAGCACACCACCACGCCTGTGTGTTAAAAAACAACATTGAGTCTTACGTGTATTAAAATCGACCCTGTTCGCACGACCCCACTCGGAGACCTTCACCAGGTCACTTGTGAGTGTGACATTTATATTCATCCTTCTTACCCCAACCTCCAAAGGCTCTACGATCAAAAGAATAAGAGTGACAAATGTTGCTGTCATCCGCAAAAGAGTAGATAGGATTAGAAGTGAGAAGAAGAAAGTCGTTAAGAAATATTAGAAAAAGAGTAGGAGAAAGAACAGAGCCGTGCGGTACCCCTGAGTTTACCCTGAACTCGTCGGATGAGACCCCATCTATAACCACTCTTATAGAGCGATCTCTGAGAAAACTCGATATAAATCGAGAGAAGTGACTACCGACACCAAAAGCATTAAGTTTCGAAATAGAGCCTCGTGCCAAACTCTATCAGATGCCTTTGAGATATCCAGAGCCACAACCTTACTCTCGCTAAAACCATGAATGAATGAATTTGTTACACTTCTCCGAGAGCAACGCCAGCAGGTCACCAGTAGAACGGCCCTTTCGGAAACCGTACTGACGATCGCTAAGTAAATCGTTGGACTCCAGATGTCCCACAAGGTGGTGATTAATCATACTCTCCATAACCTTGGAGAGTGCGGAACAAACTGCTATTGGACGGTAGTTCTCAGGGTTACTAGCCTCGCCCTTTTTGGGGATTGGCGTTACATTAGCAACCTTCCATCAAGATGGAAAAATATCGGCGCGATATGACGCACTGAAAAGGTGAGCTAATGGACGCGCAAGCGTCGAAGAGCACTGCTTCAGGACCAGTGCTGGTATGCCATCCGACCCAGAGGGCTTGTTAACGTTGAGATTTGCAAGGACCCTTTTTACAGCACGAGCTCGAAAGAATATACTAGGCATAGTTACTGATACTCTTTCAAGTTCGGGCAGTGGTTGAACGCTCTCCGGCAAGTGAGAATTACTTACAAACATTTCGGCCAAAAGGTTTGCCTTTTCAATCGGGTTCGTGAATGTGAAAAGTTTTTACTTCCCCGCGGAAAAGTAAGAACTTTAGCACGAAGGCGCTGCTCGTTTAAAGCCTTTTCGTGTCTAAGTACTGCGGCACATGAAGATCTCGCCTGTTTGCGAAGCAAATCAGTATGGGCACATTTGTTATTGTGCCAATTCCAAAATGCTTCCTCTCTGGATCTGACTACCAATTTACACGTCAGATTAAACCAAGATTTGTTTCTAGGTTTAATCGAAAGCTTTTTGGATGGGATGAAGATATCCATCCCTAGCCTTATTATATTCACCACTATTTCTGCCATGGCATTGACGTTTGAGTCAAGGAAACAAAGTTTCCAAATAAAATGCCCAAAAAAATCGTTGAGCTGAGCCCAACGAGCATCCTCGTAGTTAAAAATAGAGCGTTCCGTAGCCATGGGTGAAACCTCGCGAAGAGCGGTGGACGAAAATGAGGCAGAAACTGTGCAATGATCCGAATTTCCGAGAGGTGCAAGAACCTCAACTACATACTTTTCAGGGTGTGTAGTGAGGAAAAGGTCGAGGGTATTTTTCTGGTGCCCATCTACACACGATATATTACGCAAGGTGATTGTGCGCGGCAAATAACTAAACGTATTGGCCTTCTGGAGTTGTACGGCCTGAATGGCGTAACCAAGACGAATTATGAACATTGAAATCACCAGCAACAACAATTTCACTGTTCGGATAATTCGAAAGGATATTCGATATTGGGTCGGAAAGAGAGTCGAAGCCAGATATGGTAACCTCTCTTCCCGCGTTTGGGCTTCTATACAAAAACCCGAAGTGCAAAAGATGTGCCCTTATTCTGAACTTAACCCATAGACAGTTAAATTCCGCATCATACATGCCAAGAGGTTGCTGGCATTGGTACACAACTTCATTGCGAATGTACATACATAGCAAGACCCCTATGAAAATTAAAAAGGGACAGAAGGTGATACCCAGGGATATGAAAATCCTGTAGATCAGCATTTTCAGAAACCTTGGTCTCAAATCCATCCGAAAGCGTCCTGCCATTACGTAAATTCAACCAAATAAAAGAAAAAAAATAAATATATAAATTAACCACGAGTAAACAAAAATCAAACAACCCCCTCTGGATGCGTATGACAAGGAAATGGGTTACCGCTGGTTGATTATTCAACAGTCAGTGTTATACCTTCACTACTGAATAATCCAACAGCAACCCCTCCAAGTGGTTCGCACCCAAAGGTTTGGAAAGGAATAATGAGAGGAAGGGAAATCACTATTGCCGATGGTATGGCACATTCTGGCCCAACAGCCTAAGTCTGCAGTCTGAGCCATAGCGGCCTAGCAATTCTACAGTCTTCCCTTCTCCTCCATGACCCATTCACTATTCGCACATAGCCATGGGTCCACCAAATCATCGGAGGTATTACAGATCCCTTTACTACATCTACACAATTCGTTGCACCCTCTCTCGCCAGCTCACCAACAATGTTGTTCCCCACCATGTCCCAGAGCTAAAGAACCCTTACACTGTATCTGTCCAAAAGCTACCGTCATGCAAGCAGACGGTGCGCTTTTCTACATATATTATATGATCACAGATCAACTCCGACACCCTATGGCCAACAAGAATCTCAGCCTGGAAGATACTGCACTTATTATTAGAGCTATACGACAGCCTTAACCTTAGTCACTATCCATTAACTATACTCCCTCGTCAGTGCTCGAAATTATCTTCGAAACATCGTTGAAGATTACGTGGCCATTCATCAACCTATCAACACTTAGACATTGCTCTTTATCAGGAAAAACCCCCTATTGAAATCGAGCTCTCCCAGAAAAGAGGCATGTCCATATTCCCTATTCTTGGCAAATCCCCTTCAAAAATCCTCAAAAAGCTTTTTGTCGCCTGATTCTTCACTTTCACCTCTAAAGAAGTCAGGCTCAGCATCATGTCCAGCTAAAGGTTAATTAAAATGCATTTTTAGTAAAAGAATTACCAATAAATCGCCTATAAATAAACCTTATAAACCTTACTTTTAAAACTGTAACTTTTAATATCCCACTGCGCCAGACAATTCAAAGGTTTTTCTTCATTTAAAATAATTTGCATTTCAACATATGTTCCCATCTGGCAGCACTAATCAAAGATTAAAACATAAATAGAGTTGCCATGATTTGTTATTATTTATGTTGTTTAATCTCTTATACTACTAAGGCTTATGTTATAAACATTTCATAACATGCAGCTTTACTATGTATGAACCAGACAATACACTTAAACTAGTTGTAAGTGTTTAGCATGTATGCATGTCGGAAACAACCACTATTTACCTCTCTCTTACTCGTATACAAAACTGTGCCATGGCTTACATTTGAATTGAGCGCGTTTCATAGTTTAGTTTTGACAGTTGTTTGGTTTGGACGTCCAAGGATAAAGTGACGCATGCGTTTTTACGGTTTGAATTGAAAAAAAAAAATATACAAAAGGAATAAAAGAGAAATAACCTAAACTAAGTAGTTGTTCTTAATTAACAATAAGTGTGTGTAAGAAAATTTTACAAAAATAGTAAAAGTGAAGTACAAAAAAAGGGAATTTATTTTCTACTTATCCAAAAATAAATGAAAATTATTGCATTATTAACAAAAAAAATATTTGTTGAAGGAAAATTATTATATAGTGCCGTATTGTGCATGCATTGTGTGTGTGAAGAGAGAATTTAACAAAAAGGAATACAAAAACATAAACGAAGTGTATATATGTGTGTGAGAGGTAGACAGAGAGAGCTAAAGATCATTAAAGAAAAAAAAGAGTGTAACTCACAAACCTGACGAATTGACCATTTTTAAACAAGAAAAATTTCAAAAGAAGAAACTACAGCAACAATAACAACGAAAAAAGTGGTTTTTTAATGGAAGATTCTTTTACTCTCAGTGTATGGGTTGTTGGTTGTTGGTAATGTCTTTTGGTTGATTAAAGAAAAGTGTGAGAATATTGTAAAAAAAAACATAAAAAAGAAAACTAAAGCTATTTGAGTATGTGGTTGACGACCACTTTAAGGAACGACTTAAAGTCGTTAAAGTGTGTGTATTGAAAAAATAAAATAAAATCGAAATAAAAAATACAAGTTTTATGATACAGAAATATTGAAAATAAAGGATTAAAAAATAATAATAATAAAGAAATTAAAAAATGCATTGAATTATACGAAAAATATATTTTAATAAAAATTTTTAAATATCCTTTTTTTTCGTAACCGAAAAAATAAAATATTTAAATAAATATCAAACTTTTTTCGGTTTAAAAAAAAATTAGAAAAAAAAGAAACTAAAGCCACATAAGCAATTACAAATCACATCCCAATAGCATTTAGAGCAGGAATTCGAATTTTGTGTCGTTTTTCGATTCTGGAATTGTCGTGTCTTTCTCTACCCAAAAAGCAGCAGCCACAAAACTGGATTACAACAATGTGGTTACTGGTTAAAAACCACACCTTTGCCAAATCGGATATATTTTGGATAAAATATCTATCATTATTACTCTTCATATTTTCCTTATTACAACAAGGCATTTATGCAGCGGGTAAGTTACTTCAATTGAAAATTAAAGAAATTTTTTATTTAATAAAAGAAAAAAAACTAGAATTACCTATAAAAACAGGAAAGAAAAAAAGAAAAACAACAAGAAAAAATCTCAACTTTTATAATTGTTCTCCATTTTGTTGAAAGAGTACGATTTTCTCGATTTTGAAATGCAATCCCCACACGAATATTAATGGGCAGTAATGCCAACTGAACCACAGATCAAAAGATATGAATTGGTTTTTTCTTGGTGGCTGTTAATTTAAAAAATTTGTTCAATTTTTTAGATTTTAGAAAAACTTATAATTTTTTTTTAACAAAGAGGTCTTAAAAAATTTTTTTTGATTTTTCTTACTTTTGAAACATGAAAATTCGAATATCGTTAATCCCTTTATAATTGCAATATAATATTTAAGAATGATTTGTTTTTTCTAAGTACATACTTAGAAAGTAGATAAATTATGAAACGTTTCCTACCCAGCTAGAAGTTTACAAGTTAGACTTCAACGTATATACCTCTCTGGGTGTTAAGCAAACTTTTCCAAGTAAATACCTACTAAATAAAACACAAGTTGCTGTAAGACCCAATGGCTGGCTTAATGATCCGATAAGATTCGACATTGGACTTAGTAATATTATTCGATGGTAATCCATTAACCTTTTATAGACCGATAATAAAAATTATGATTTTATATAATGATATTCTCGTTTTTCTATAAAAGTGCCGATATTTTAACACCTACGACTACGTCTCATATAACTTTTTATATGAAATCGTTCAACCTTTCATTTGGTATATATAGTTAGTAGTATAAAGAATATAACTATGAGCCGTTTATTTTGAAAGCGGGCAAGTCCATTAAAAAATTGAGGTAATGGTATTTACAGATAAAATTTGGTATGATCTTTCTGTACGAAAAAATTTTTTTGTAAAAAATTAGGTTCTGATATATGTGAGGCGGAAGTTTTAGTTTTTGTTTTTGACAGTGGGACAAGTAAGTTTTTTTTTAAGAAAACCCTTATTTTTTAGTCAGCAAGGCAAACACAACTGCAAACCAAACTTGAATTCTCGGGAACCACAAAATATTGAAAATATACATACATACAGCTACACACACTCAAAGTGGCACACAAAATCTCTTAAAACCATACATTAGATCGCCAAATACAATACTTTATTTATTAAACAAATATAAAGGATATATGAAAACAATCAGTCAGTTCTGAAAAAATAACGCCAAAATAATATATTTTATAATTTACCTCCTTAAGCCGATGTCAAAAACGGAATGGGACACTATTTTTCTTATTAATTAAAAAAAAATATTTTTTCATACTTTAATACCCTTTCCATTGCTTGCAATCACAGATTGAAAACATCGTAGTACACTATGTACTATGGGTTCAATATAGTATCATTAATCTACTGCGAATTCTTTTAGAGGGATAAACCTTTTTGACCTTCGTTTGGTTACTTCCTTTTTTATTTTTTGGCCATAAGTGTTCGGTAACATTTAAGACTGGACACGGAGGAGTCACCATTTGGATACTGTATAGCAGCTAATTTCGTACAATCCAAGACTAAGGCTTGGATTCATTGTCCTGGTAGAAATCAAAGTCGTCTGATTTTTGGCTCTTTCCTTACTTTTTCAATATAATACTTCACATTCATTATTACGTGTACAAAATATCCTTCTCTTGAAGTTCAGCACAAGGATTGAATTAAGCAAATGTTTTTTTTGTTCTGGTCCAGAAAAATATATTTTCATATCGTAAGCTAAAAGAACATAAACTATTTCGCTATACCTATAGAATGGATTCAATATGAAGGATCAAAACATAGGCTATTAATATAACTGCCAAACAATGTGGTTAAACCCTTATGATATGGAGGTGTAAGTCCGCATATAGGGTTAGCAAAATACATTTTGTAGAAGGAACAATTAATGCATAGTAATGTATTGATAATTTATATGAAAAAATTAAGAAAAAAAAAACTGAATCAAAGACGATTTTGTACTCTACCCTGCCTCTAAATCGCTTGCGAAGAATGTCCAATAAGGCCAAGAAGTGTGCTGCACGCAGAGCCTCTATATTGGAATTACAAAATTGTTGGTGTCCATATATTATTATTCAGGCCAAAAATAATTGGTAATTATCGGCCTATAGCGTTCGCCATTACAATAAATTGTGGCTTCTTCAGAAAGCATTCGACGCTCTTGGATCTCATGTAGATCGTTAGCGTCTTAAATTTGTAAGCTTTTTGTTGACGTATCCATTCATCCAGAAAAAAAAGGAGCGCGCGGAACGCTGATCGAACACTTATTTAAAAAAAAGATTTATCATTTCCACTTGCCGAATGTTATATTAGTCCATAATAATTTGTCAAAACATGATGATTAATGACAACCAATTCGATCTTCAACAAATTACCGCTGTCAACTGTTTGAGCTTGTAAGTCCACGTGAACCAGAGAAAATAATTATAATTGAGTTTTAAAGTCTTTTATATTTTCTAATTACGGTTGTAATAAAAATTTTCTTCATTACCAGCAATAAAATCAATAGATTTGCAACTATAATTGAAAGTAAAGTCATAAAACCTTTAAGGGATTGTTAATAATCTCACTTTAGGTGTAACTTTTTTTGGAATGCTGCTTACCCAACACCATTTTTCTTTTAAAAGAAGTTAGGTTATCATCGCTCAAACCAAGTTTTATTGACATTTAGCAACTTCTTTTTCATCTCGAAGGTTAGGAAACTGAAATGACATATGTCACTTTGACAGCTACTAAAGTATACAAATTTTTTAATTGAAAAGGTCAACAAGACTTATGTATTGAATATGTGTAAAATTAAAAGTCTACATCTGTTTTGTAAATTCCCCGGTGGCGAATGTTTTAGTAAATCATCATCGTAAACCACCGATGATTGACGATGATTTGCTTTGGTGTCATATATGACATTTTAAAGTAATTATCAAAGTTTTCATACATGACAGAGTTGATTTTTTTTGCAGGCGTGCTTTTTTCGTTAACGATGCGGCAGACAAAAATCCCATATCGTTCAGCATGTTACCGTCTTAACACAGACAATGTCGCTATATTTCACCATATAGTCGGCTCATAGGAGACAAAATCACAAAATTTCAGCATATAGTCGACACATGGCTGACAATGTCGCTAAGTTTTAGCATGTGTACAAGACAATGTCACTACTTTGTACTTATACTTTCTTTAGTATGATGACATTACAATGAAGTTGCCATACATAATTTCCTTTGTGTAATTTTTACAAGGATTCATCAGTGAAATTTTTCATTTATGACAATTTCATACAAAATTCGACTTCATACTTATTTTGTGCCTATGATTAAGCGATGAAAATATCATAGTGACAAAGTCGCTCAAATACATCAACGGGCAGCTTCCATTACTTAATTATCTTTTTTAGTATAGTTCTGTAGGGAGTATGTTTACCTACGGCATAGAGAGGAATCCTTCGAGGACACCAATATAATTTTTTAAAATATATGATAAATTCGTTAACATTTTTTCTTCACAGTATCTAATGGGTGTGTTACTGTATTTCAGCAAGAATTTTCTTTGCAAAGGGAATTATTTTTCTAATTCAAATTACTTAAAACAATTTCAATTTACAAATAATCCCATTTTACTCTTGGATTTTTGCGCTTTTCATTATATATATAAGTAGGCATCATTGTTCAAATGTACAAGATATGTATCTTGCTTTTAAATCAAAATTTTAATGAAAAAAGATACAAATGCCTAAACACACACATGCACACACACCCTACAGAAATCTTGCTCTCACTTACACTTCTCTCTCATTTTTAACAAACACACTATCATGTTTAGATACAGAGCCGAATAAGAAAACAAACAAACATGCATGCATACATGACTGTAAAAGATGTAGATGGGGAATAAGAAAGAAGAAACAGACAAAGAAGTGAAAAAGAAACCACTAATACATACAAGAATTTCCCTTTATAGCAGCGGTTTTCTTGTTTTTCTTCTTTTTCTTCTTTTTTTCTACTTCTTTTACTCGTTGATCTGCTTATTTATGCTGCTGCTGTTATTATTTTTATTATGGCAATTGTTTTTGCTGTTGCTGTGACTGTTATTCTATGCTGCATCTCTGCCACAAAAACAAGTCCAAGACAATGATCATTATTTTTGTAATTCCTTTATACGTAATTATAATCATAATAATTATTGTTTTTGTTGTTGCCATTATTATTTTAACTTCTTGTGTAAGGGTTGCTAAATCTCCTTTTAAGCATGTGTTGTAGTTGTTATCTAAGAATACCTAAGTAAGGACAGCCATGAGCCATACAGTTCTTTTCCATCAAGAACACAAAATTTTTTGGTAATCAAATGTATTTAAATATTTCATGTAATTAAATAAACTTTAACTATAACAAAATAAAAGGATATACTCGTATATATGTATTAAAAGTAGCAACCAGAGAAATCAGAATTATGCAATTGCAACCAATCAAGCCACATGTATCCGTTTCATAAATTTTTATGAATTTTGGCATTGATTAGAATTGATTTAGAATACTTCAATTTTAAAAGAATATTTTTGAAATTTTATTGGTATTAACAAAGCATTTTAGGCCTTTTATATTTTCGTGCTGTAAAAGATTTTTAAAGTGCGAACAATTTTTGTTTTAAATTGTCAGGGCTTTTCTGAAATATCTGTTATATGAAATTTATTGCATCAAACCGAAAGTTCAAACAAAATATATGCTCATCGACGCAAATATAATAAATTGAACAGCTTTTACACGATCCGTTAAAGTTTTGAGATATTAATTAAAAACTGAATTTTTTTATTAGTGATTAATGCAGTTTCATATATGGTAAAAGCCACCAAAGCCTTAATGATCCTTTACTAACACAAATTGCACGTATTGCTCATGGACTGCATCGTTCACGAGAATGTATTAGAGATCGATACAAAAAAGAAACCATTTAGGTTAAGATTGTTGATAAGAACATTGTGTTCCGAAAGGGTGCATCATAATCAATCAAAAAGTGGATTTTGAATTGTTTGTAACTTAAGGCTGTTTGGATTTCATATGCCGATACAAACGATGTTGAATTATAGAATAAAACCAAAGAAGAAATTTTTGCTTTTTTATAGCATATTAAAAAAAAAAACAAAATTAGAGCATATTTTAAGGTTTTTAGTGCATATTTTATGCATATACTGTTTCTCTTTTTTGAGTGCATATTTTTGGTTTTTCTGATGGCAACAATTTTAGCTGTCATATTTTCTTTTAGAATTCATACTAAAGTACTTATGCTGGCCCACTACTTTAGCAAAATAAACCAGCTGACTAAGATATACGGCTACCACACATCTAACTAGAGTTTCAAAACAAGCCATATCAGTTATAATTTTTTTTTTTTTTAATTTCAATGTAGGTCACATTCAAGTTATTTCGAACAGAATTAACTTCGGTTCTGCTGTGATAGTGCTATAAGTTGATATAGTCAAATTTATGTCTTCTCATAGATAATCTATTGATCTAAAAAAATTAATTCATCGCAGTGGATACTTTTATTGGATTTATGACTGCGATAATAAATGCATTAACTGTGATAATAAAGCTAACGATATACTTGGCTTTACGAAGCTCTGGTGAGAAGAATTTTCCGATCACTATATCACCCAACATTTATATCTCAACTTCTTTAGTTCGCCATATAATGGAATAAGGATCAATGGTATCCTTGTTCTATTAGCCATATTAATATCAATATCAATTTCTATTTCTATTTTAAGTCTCACATGTAATTTAAATGTGCTGGGATGCGTTCCTATGATTATGATTTCCTCGGCTAAAGTTCAAAGATATGTTAGCTAAATTGCGTGAGGTATAAACCTTTGCACATACTACATTCGTACTCACTAATATTGGTAAACCCAGGATTCAACGTCTGAATATCACCAATACCACAAAGTCTACAATAGATGGAGTAGAATTTGAGGACGTTTTGTCTTTTATATAATTGGGTACCATCTTTACCTCATCAGTCGGCTCACGAAAGAATACTGTGAACCGCATAACAAAGACAAGCGACTTATTTAGAACACATTAGAAAATATGGAACCAAAATCCACTTTTTCTTTTCGAACGTGTGGCTCTTATTGTTGTAACTCTGCGAATTTTCTTAATATCTCGTCTAACGACCTTCAATAGTTGCAGCTATTCATCAACTGTTTTCCACCAAGATTCATGAAAATATTCCTGCCGAATGTTATTAACGGAGATTTGTGGGAAAGAGCAGGAGAAATGCCAATTCGAATTGAAATCTCTAAAAAAAAGTGAAGTTGGATTGGCCAATTTTGAGAAGACCTTCCAAACCATGATCGATCGCCTTCTTAAGATTCCTATAAGAATTTCTGTAATTTTAGATAAAAGTACTTTTTGAGAGATATTTTTTCAGTGAGTTACATAAAATTACGCATTTTTCAATTTATTTGTACCTATAATCTCTGTTGGAATATGTCGTTACTGTTCAATTTTCTGAGTTTATTCTGTTATTTTACATAATATAGGTATATTCTTACGCATTCGCCAATTCTTAAAACAATGTCCTGTGTTCCTTTTATTTATTATTTATTGGCACTGGCAACCCTTTTGTTTGTACGTTTTGTTATTTTTTTTTTTCTTTGTCTCTATTTCATCTTATTATTCCTTGTGTTTTATTACTAATTTCAAGTACAATTTTTCATATTAATATATTCATTATAGGCATTTGTTGTTAGTGTTTTTGTTAGCCAAGACATATACCACTACCACCCTAGACATTATAATGAAACGATATTGCAGCCAATACTAACAGGCACTTCACAAGCATACAAATGACAAAGGAAAAGAAATAACAAATAAAATAAAGAAAACAGGCCAGGCGGCTACACCAAGAGCCAGCAATAAAATAAACACACAGTTAGCCCAGGTTTGTTTTATCGTTCCCATTAAAACATGCACACACACATGCTTGCGCGTATTTATTAATACTCGTTTGTATATTAAATACGAAGCTTCAATATGTATGCCTGTGTATAACACCATTTTTTATGCCTGGTTTCTGTTTTTTTTTTAAATTTGTTTTTTCTTTTTTTTTAATATTTTTGCTATTTTCCTTATTTCTGTTTTTATCTCCTTTTTTTGAAATTTTTTGATGAGCGAAAATGAAATAGCAAATGATCTTTTTTCAGTGTTGCCGTCTTACGTGTAGTTACACATATTGTATGTAATTTTTTATCATGTGTGTAGTTCGTGTGTAATTTGTGTGTATTTTTACTTTTTGTTCTACCGTTTTATTTAATCGTTATATTTTGAATTTTTGTCATATAAAATTTGACAGAAAATTTCATAATTTATAAGCCAAACCGAATTTAATCATAAAACTTTAAAAACTACTGTTAAGCATGGTGGATGGTTTAGGATTGCATCTTAAATTCTGGTGACTCCAATTCATATTTTTTTGATGGTGAAGTGAACAAATTTGTTTGTCTTAATGTTTGAAGAGAAAATATGAAACAAAGTCAGAGAATGGAATTATTGCAAGTAATTTCCCATTTTACTAAGACAAAAGGATTAATTGATCGCTATCTGACCAAAACAGTAATACCTGCGCAGAGCCTAGAACCCAATGGCTAGTTCAGCTTAAGACGGATAAAGGGTAAAAACGCATATTATTGCCAAAAATATGTATATTTCAAGTGCTGTTTTAATAACTTTTTGTATAAAATTACTCCTAAATATTTAATCTTATCCCTTAGTGGGTCCATCTAGAATAAATAAGCCTGGTAGGAATACGTTTCGGAGATCTATTATGCGAAAATATTATAGCCTGAGTCTTACTATCATTAACTTTTATTCTCCATTTGGCAAAATATTTGTGGGCTATCCTGAAACTCCTCAATTTTTTAATTATAGCGTACTTAATTTACCGAACAAATTTTGTAATTCTTTGGATCCGTAATATCTGATATGTACGCGTTGAGTTATTTTTGTGTTCTGATGAAATATGTATAAATAAACCCCAATATGGGTTATTCACAATGTGTGGTATCGTGTCATATTGTCATCATTTTTTAAAATTTTAAAATGGTTAAAAATATTGTTTTTACTTTTCCAACAAAAAGTGTTTTAAAATAATAAAACTTTTTGTGCATTATTTTTTGTGCTGTTATACTTTAAAAATAAAAAAAAATTTAAAATTATAAAAAATACTTTTAATCATCAAAATACTTTTTAATCATGCCTGAATAACGTATTGTTATTTGTCTCATCCGAAATTTGTATTCGCCCACTGCTTGTTTTACTTATAAATTCAAAATAGCACTAGTATAAAAGAGGGTTGTTTCATAACAGTTTTATTTTTTCATGCTATTATTATACAATTTTATGACGCTTTGTGAATCGCCATTATATACATGTTTGTTTACTATATTTTTTTGTTCAGAGGACGTTTCTAGGAGAAAAGCTCTTCACTATATATACATATGTATGTATATAATAATCGTAAAAACAATTTTGTGTGTAATTTTTCTTAATATGTGTAATTTTAATGAAGTCTGTGTGCAATTCATAAAACAGTTTGTGGCAACACTGTCTTTTTTTATTTTTTTTTTCCCTTATCAACTCCTACTATCTCGTTTTGTTACACGCAAACATAAGTTGTGAGAGGAGACAGAAAATATGAGTCCTTTATACCATACTGCCACATTTCCACACTGTTCGTTTAAAAAAAACCCATGTTTTTTTTTTTTTTTGGGAAGAGAGAAAAAAATATCATGGATTTTATACATAAACATGTATATTTTTTCTTTGCTACCTTTTTTGTATCTGTGATTTTGTTTTTTTTTTCTGTTTTTACTGCTGCTGTTCTTTTTGTTCTTTGTTGTGTTTAATTTGTGGAATATGATCTCTTAGACAGGTGTCTGTCCTGGATTTCTATATGAATTTAAAACGTTCCTGTTTTTGTTTTGTGTTGTATTACATATTTTGATTTTTTATAGATTTTTTGTTTTAATATGAATTTTTAAAATATTACCATTTAAATGATCAAATGCCATCGGCTTAAAAAATTGTAAAAAAAAATTAAATGCTTTCAAAAACTGCTAACAAAAAATTTTAAAAGGAATTGCAACAAAATAGGTCTTTTTTCTTTCTTTTCTCATAAAAAAAAAATTTTGATGAAGATTTTTTCTGAAACTTACGAATTACATGATTTGAAATTGAACAAAAAGTCATTTTCTTTTACAAAATAAAGGGTGTTTTTATAAAAACAGTGAAACTTTAATTTAAATAAAACAACAACAAAAATTATAAATTAAATATAGTTTTATTCCGTTTCGTACATTATTATTTCTTGGCAACAAGGCTTCAAAATTGATATCTGAACTAGCTCTTAAAGAGCTCAGCTTGTCACACTTCTGCTCAGGATCTATAAGCGTTCAATAAGTACTTCTGCCTAATAGACAGCTTAACGAAGAACAGCGGTACACCAACATTTACGGGTAGGCTCAATCAAGCAAGTTCATCAGCTACACAATTATCCGGAATGTCCGTGTGACTAGGGACCGAAATGAGATGGACAACAAATTATCGTAAGAGTATCCCAAAGAATTCACGACAGTCGCTAACTAACCTGAAGCTAATAAGTTACATTCGAAAGAGATCTAATAGCCGCTGGGCTGTAAAAGATAATGCATAAATTAGCCGTGTGAGTATCGCTCCTCCGAATCAATTCTGCAGCATCTCAGCTTCGCCGGATGCCAGATGCTCAGTCATATCTGCTGGGGATAACGGATTGAAATCCCGTAGATAAGATTAGGTGCGATAACCGTCGAGTAGATCCAGCGAATGATGTCAGGTCTGAGACCCCATCTTGCACCTCTAACTTTTCTACATCAGTAAGTGGCACAAGCCGCATTACGAGCTGTCTCAGCCAAGAAAACCTTCAAATTTAGCTGGGGATCGAGAATAATGACTTTGGACTCAAACTAAGCTCGACCTCACACTGGTCAGCGTAAGGCGAGGAATCTTGTACAAGGGTTAACACTAAGTTCGACCTCTTGCACAATGCTTCTTTAAATTCTATAGCATTTTTTTTTTTTTCATATTACGTGAAATGACGGCACCACAGGCATATCCGCATTCCGAATGGAACAAGCCGGTTCCATCCCTTTCGGAAGATAATTTGCTGACCTTTGATATTTCCGCAATTGACCTTTTTTCCCCCAAATTCTATTTATTGCAGCTTTTGAGCGCTTATATTTTGCACACAATTCCTGTTTGCCGTAGTTTTTAGCATCGGAACTAACATTCAATTTGTCTTTAAACTTAAACTTTTGTGTTTTATTCCACCTGATGGCTTAATGCCATCTCATGTGCAGTTGTGGGACGATCAGAACAGTGATAATGTTCAGCAATAAATTTTTATACTTTAAAGGTGTTGCTGGAGAATAATATTGTTTATGGAAAAAGATGGGATAGTAGCAAATATAAACTTTATGAATTTTAACATAAGCAGTCCTTAATTACAACGAAAATTTGGTTCCGATATACATATGTGTTATATATAGAATGGTCTGATCCGGAAGTGACCCCTTCCTCTAATGAAAAGAATCTGGCGAACTGAAGTCATCCCTTGTATGTGGAAAGAATCCACTATAACAAAACTAAAATTTGATTTTATAACAAAACTAAAATTTGATTTTCAGCGATCCCTTTCCTACCTATAGTAGAGTGAAACTACGCCCTGGATTTCTTATTGTAGGCAGCCAATTTTAGTGCAATAGAGATCAACTGGCAAACGGATGGGAAACTCGTTGTCTACTAATAGACAACAGGACATGTAAACAACCGGATGTCAACACTTGCAAAGAAAGTCAAGATAATAGGTTTGAATGTAAACTCGAAGAAGAAAATAGTATGAGAATGAGTACAACGAATACGACTACTCTAACCATCACTATTGTGGACGTTGAAAACCTTGAATACCTTTAAAATAATGGCAGCACATTTTCGGACACGGACAACATACTCCGTAAAGCTAAGGCAACATACGCATTAATGTACCGGGTATTAAGATCAGGAAATCTTGTGCAGGCAACAGAAATACGCCTATTCGAAGCATGTGTTACATCCTCCTTACTGTACGGTTGCAAAACATGGTACGCAATTATAGCAGCATGCGTAGGATTCTATGAATTTGGTGGTCCAGAGATATAAGCAATGAGCGACTATGTAAAATTACGAGGCAAAAGCGTATTGATATTCAAATACGTGGATGACAATATCGCTGGCTAGGACATACCCTGCGGAGGGAAATCGATGATGTTAATCATGCTGCACTGATGTGGAATCCTCAGGGAGTGAAAATAAACCAAAGACGACATGGCCATCCATAAACAATTGATCCAAAAAATCATTCAGTGAACTTAGGGCTATTGACGGCGGCAAAACACATTAAAGATCATACGTAAATTATCGTTGTAATATAGGCAAAGTTTTGATGTGAACATGCTATAAAAATTTGAGTATGTATTATTTTAGCTGAAAAATGCTGAAAAAAATTTTTTTTTACTTGATTTGCATATGTTTTTGCCATATTATCATAAACTTAATGATATTATATGTCATACAAAACTAACTCTTCTAATAAAAAAATACTGAATTAACAACACTGTGTTCTAAAATCCCTTGAGGTAACTTACAATTTTCATTGTTTTGGGATATTTCTCTTTAAAACCGTGATGCCAGACTGATATAAGCACATATTTACGCTCTCATTAACGTCTGATATATTAAAAAGCAATGTAAACTTATCAAACATATTTTAACGGTATTTTTTAATTTTAAATGTCATTTATTTATTTTTTTTAATAAAAGAAGAAAAGTGTCAACAAACTTTACCAAACAATTTAGCGGTATTGGTAGTAGAAGAAGAAAATAAACGATAAATTCTTCGAATTGTACTCGCAATGCATTTAAAGCTTGAAGAAATTTATATTTAATGTATAGAAGCCATATCCATCTACACATACATTTCACTAGTAGTCATAAAGTTTCATAAGGCAAACCCAAACGCTAATTAAATTATCACTTACAAACAAACAAAAAAATAAAAAAGAAAATAGAAAAGAAAGAAAATTCATACATTTTCTTTAAATAAATAAAACCCAAAGAGAGTTTCTTGGTAATTGAAAAGTTAAGACAACAAGAACATAAAGAAACGCGTCTTATATAGTAAGACAAAAAAAAAATATGACAGTGTTTACAAATTATTTTTAGTTTGTTTCATAAACTTAAACATAAGCCCATAAAAGCATAAATTTCTTCCTGATTTTCTAATCCACTAAAACTTGAAAAAAATTAAAGCCGTAAAACTAAAATTATACGTGAGTAATATTGTATGTCCAACATTACTATACTTCTAAGCCAAGTTCAAATGAAGTTGTAAGTGGCTATGGTACTAAATATCCATTATTCGGTGTGGAAGAAATAAAAAATTTAAGTTTACATACAACAACAACAATAACTAATATTGGATTTGTACTTTTAAAACTACAATTTTAAAACATAGGAGAGTATACATACTTTGTAGAGGAAAAGAAGAAGAAATATGTGCTGCAGTGTTTCTTAAAGAGTTTTTTAATTAAAAAAAAGAAAAGTTTTTTGACACCTCTTTTAAAAAATCCCCAGAGTTGCTCAATAGTTTTATTAATCAGCTGATTTAGACGATTAATCAAGAACATTGTATAACATTGTTGTCATCATTGTCATGTCGAAAAGGACGTCTGTAATACAACAACGCGGGATGTATGGCCCCAGACGGCGCTTACTTGTTTTTGGCGGTTATGGGTCGATATCATCGCGTATGAATATGTGAAATCGTTTTGCTATCAATAATGTGTTGTGATGGTATAGAGTCGCATATGATATATCCAAAGAACTGGATAAGCTCATTCTGTATTTGAAATAATAGTTAATGCGTGTATGTTAAATCGACCTCGTTTTGAGGCTGCGAGACTTGGATAATTTAGAAACAAATAGCTCACAGACTGCAAGTACAGGGTTATTCATTTCTCTGTTTCAAAAGTAACATTTAATAAAACACTCATAGAGCTATGATTTGGATGAAACTTTTATTTTATTATAATGCTTGGACGTTGTCATTATGTAGAAAATATAATGTCATTTAAATAATCACCTTTAGAACAGTTTTTCTCAAAATTTTGGTTTCCAAATGCTCCAACGTTAGTGGAGAAATTACGATGCAAATATTTCATGCAATAAAACCAAAATCGGCTGTGTTATGTGGCTTGTCGCACTGTCTGGCTGAAATCATATATCTACATACATACATAATTCCCGCGACATCCCAAGATGGACAAGGGGGACTTCTCTCAATCAATGAGCTGCATCCGATTCTATTTTTAGACTCCTTGAAAGAGCATATGCATTAGTGAGAGAAGTTTTTCATAGCATAAATACTCATAACCAGTCGCTAGCAGTGCTATGAGGTGGTACCGCTGTTGAAAATTATCTGATGGTCTGGTCTGGTATTGAACCGAGGACCGCTTTATTGGTAGGCGGATGTCTTACCTACCATACCACAGCGGCACACAAATCATATATCATATATCTTCCAGATCATAATCTTCCATTACAAACCAAAATATCGGTTCTCCAATGGCCATAGCGCTCTGAAATTCGGCGTAATATTCGAAAACATACGGCCCAATGACACCTCTAATCAGTTTTTCCGGATGCAGTGAATTTTCCACCACAAATTTTGGGTTGTGCGAGCTCCGAGCTACATAGAGTGAGAAATGAACTTCATCGCTGAAGAAAATTTTGTTCGAAAAGTCAAAAATCAGCAACCATCTTTAAATCATCACTTTTATTTGCAGCGACCGCGTTTGAATCATCACTTTTGTTTGCAGTAAGTTTTAGCTATCTTTACGCGTTCTTCCGTTGTTAAACGATACATGTTCGTGAATGGCAAACCTTTCACCAAATAAATGACTCTTCAAATGATAGATATTCAACAGCTGACAGCCATAGTTGAAACTACAAACACTGAATTGATCGGTTATGACATTGTGGTATGTCACAACTAATCCATCACATTGTTGTCCATAAGATTGGTTGGTCGCGTTGCAACTATGGCGTTACGTTAAGTCACGTCTAATTTGAGCGTTAAGAACCTCTGTGTTCTGTTTTAATTTCAATAGAAAATTAAAATAATGATTAAAAAAGACGGTTTGACAATCCATTTACAAAGACAA
This sequence comes from Wohlfahrtia magnifica, assembly GCA_023159175.1. Classification (NCBI taxonomy): domain Eukaryota; kingdom Metazoa; phylum Arthropoda; class Insecta; order Diptera; family Sarcophagidae; genus Wohlfahrtia; species Wohlfahrtia magnifica. The sequence continues at coordinate 5,059,017 of JAKWBJ010000481.1, read as the reverse complement.
ACCTTTGTTGTGTTTTATTTCGCCTTATCTTACTCACTCCCTCTCTCTTTCTCTTTCTCTCTCTCTCGCTTAAATAAAATAAAAAGATAAACTTTTTTTGTTGTTGTTTAAGTTTATTTTTATTTCCCTGGGTATACTTACTGACTATTAACAATTAAGAGATAAGTATTAAATACATAGACGACAGCAAGCAGCAGACAGCAAGCTGTCAAAATTAATACACATGCGTTTATAGAAAGATGATTATTTAACCGGCCGGTTAAACTAAATAGGCTTTTAAACATATGATTTAATGAAATTTTTAAGTGTATTTTAAGATATTTTAGTTGTGTGAATAAAACTTTATTTATATTATTTTAAGTCTCATGTTAAAAAGAAGAATACAACTGTTTTTTGGCGAAAGAGTAGAGAAAATGGTACAAGATTTTACCCGTGGATAGATATGGCCACTGTTGATTAATTTTGAGTTGACTCACTTTAGCGGCAACACACTGCTGTAGTGCTGCTTACTGTCGTCTATGTGCTTAATGTAATTGGTCATCAATAAATACACGCACACACACATACAAATACATATTAGAAAAAGTTAACGAAGAAAACTGCTTTTACTCAAACACGCACACACAGAAGTATGTAAATGTGTTGTATTTGATGACTGTGTTTGGAAGGAATGCGTATTTTAAACGTCATATGAGGAGTTAAATTGTTGTTTTTATTGTTGTCGTTCTTATATAAATTGTACTTGATGTGTGTTTATGTATGTGCGTGTGTGTTGTTGTTGTTGGTTAACAGTCATAAAATTAGACAAGTTTAGATAGATGGTTAAATCTGTTGGTCGGTCCGTGTTTGTTATTTTTGTTTTTCTTTCATTGCTGTTGGATGAATGGTTATTATAGATGATGGGTTGACTGGCTGACTGAGTGGCGCTGTGGATGTAGGTAATAATGAAATAAGTTTTGTTAATTTCACAAGTCAATGCTCGAATTTAAGTATTTTTTTCTTTAGAGGTTTTTAATTTTTCATTTTTTTCTTATTTATGTTTATGGGCTTTAAGTTTTTTTTTTATTAGGAAATGTTGTGTATTTATTTTGAGTTTTTATTATGTCAATACCTTTTCAATGTTAGACAAAAAACTCACATACAAATAAGAAATAAAATAATTTCTTGTTATTTATTTATCTCGTATACAAGTTAAGATCCAAAAGCAATCTAAGAATAACTGCAGACACAGATAAGCAGAAAAAAAAAGATGTTAAGCAAAGTGAGAAATAAGAAGAATTTTTGTTCCAAGCACAAGTTTTTACAAAATTTTGTCCAAGTGGGTTTTCAAGTGGTTTGTACAATATTTAAGAGAATTTTGTTTTGCTGTCATTCAAGTTTCTAGTATATGTAGAAAGTTTCTAGTATATGTAGAAAGATGATTTCTTCTCGATCTTAAATGCATGTGTGGATATAACTTCATTTTCTAAAGAATACGAAGAAATTTTTCTTTTCTAATAAGATTGCACCGTTTTATGGTAATGAACCGACATGCCACTATGTTAAGCTGGAACAAATCATCAAGTTTCTGCTTCTATGTTTCATAATTTTTTCAGTTTTTTCGTTTTTTTTTTAAGATCTTACCATATGACTTTCTTTAAGTTTCAGTATTCACTGTTGTTAAATTAAACCAAAATTAATAGTTTTGATCAAAAATGGGCAACAAGCAGAAGAAAACAACAGAATATGAGCGAAAAATTATTCTATATCTGCACAATCAAGACAAGTCATACGTTTAGATTGTAGAAATAATGGATAGAAGTCGGATTACCATTGCATGTGGAGTGTTTCAAGGCAGTCTAAACCTTCGAAAGTGTACGACATACAGGCCGGTGTAAGTCTTTAAGCAGTCGTGATTGCAGCCAGATAGTCAGAAAAGACAAAGTAATTGTCAAAATAAATTTAACGCAGATCGCTGCTGAAATTAGACAATTGTTTAGAAAAGATTTATTTTGTCATTGAGGTCCGAAGGATACGGCAAAAAACAGAAACATTAGAATAGAATCAATAGTGAACCAAAACAAAGCTTGTAGCATACGCCAAAGTGTATTTAAGTAAGTCAAATGATTTTGAAGACAAAGTGATATTTTTAGATGAAAGCAAGGTCACTCTGATGACCGCCGAACTGTGTAGAAAAAGTCAAATACTTAGCAAGGGAAACGAAACCATGCTACAGCTGTAAAACATGGTCGTGATTGTGAGGATAATTGCCTGCTGTATTGGTTGGCGATCTGTTATTCTTTTACGAAATTATAGATAAAATATTTGACTATCTATACTAAAAATGACCTTAAAATTTGAATTAACTAGCGTTGTTTCCTTTCCCACGTTAATGACTTAAAGCTTACTGTGCCAATAATTTATTTCATCATTGCAAAACTATCAACAATTGAAATCTATAAATCTTATATTTGATTCCTTTAAATTAATTTTTTTTTTAAATTTAATTAACAAGTGATTTCAAATATGCATGTTTTCATAAAAAAAATAATGGAAATAGGTACCAACTTTACACAAATCCCAGAAAATTTTCCATTTTATTTCACTCACTTAAACCGTTTGTTGTTTGTTCCGTTATTTTATTTTCTTTTACATCATGTTCTTTAGAATTGTGTGTATTTTATACTCTATTCCTTTACACATCCATATGAACAAACAAACATAAAAATCCAACCACTTACGAACAATGCTTTAATCATTGCACAAAAACACCAACAATAACCAACCACCTCTTGAAAATAATAACAGAAAATAGCTACAACAACAACAACAACAGCATGACAACACTCACAAAAAATAACAATAATTTATCTATTTACAAAAAAGTATATTATTTTTGGAATAAATGACAGCTGTTTAGAATACATACTCAAAAGCATTAACACACAACAAAAATAAAAACGATAACGATAAACAGATAAACGAAGTAATAAACGAGTGCGCAATGTAGCACATATGTACATATGTATGTGTTAATATATTTAAGCGCATATAGTGCTCATGTGCACAACCAACAACAATAATAATAAATACTTAAACTCTTGTGTACATGTGACGTTAACATTATGGTTGTTTCTCTTTTCCTTTTTTCTTTTCTCCTTATTTTATTATTGTTCTTAATAGTGTGTTGGTGCTCATAGAGTATATGTCACAATTTTCAAAACGTTCCCGTATGTGCGTTTTTATTTTTGTGTATCCTTTTTTGTTTTTGGTTGTGAGGATTCGTAATCAGCGTTGCCACTCGAGAAATTGACTTCCTACCAAACATTTTCTAAAATTCTACCAAACCGTTCGCAGGCAACCAAAAATTCATGTTCAAAAAATTAAATAGAAAATTTATTCAGTTACTCAGCTCTTACACATGAAAGTACTTTCTGTAAAGATGCAATACTTCCATTTACTATATAAAGCGATTATGAAAGTAGTGGTATTGTAGTATTTGAGCGTGACCAGAAATAAAAGACTTGGCAAAAAAAAAGCAATTCCGACATTAAGAATTGATGCTAACAAGACAGCATGGATGCATGCAGTTTCGTTATGATTTGGCGATGCATATCGGCGGCTGAGATTGGTATTTAAGTTTTTATTGATACAACTATGACTGACTTCACATATTTAAACCTACTTGAAGGTAATTCGCGGCAACCTGTGAACAAAATGGGTTTCTTCTAATACATGTAAACAGGGTAAATAAATTTTTTTTTAAATGTGTCTTATATTAATTCCCATAACATTCGATGAATGGACATGGGGACTTCTCTCAGTCAATGAGCTGCACCCGATTTTATTTTTAGACTCATTGAAAGGGACTTACAGTTTAACGCCGGCTCCGAACGGCAAATGCATTAGAGAAGTTTTCAATAGTAAGTAATACTCATAACCAGTTACTAGCTAATGTTATGAGGTGATACCGCTGTAGAAAAAACTTTTTCTTTTACAGATGGTTTGGTCGGTACTGAACCGAGGACCTTCTGATTGGTAGGCGGATGTATTACCTACCATACCACAGGAGAACAAAAAATAGTGTTAACATTAGTGAAAATTGTTGTTTACTTAAATTAAAGTTGCATTTTTTTCCAAATTATGTACAATGTTTTTAGAAGCAAAAATCTACCAAAACAATAAGAAAATTGCAACAATCCAACTAAAATACCAAATTCTTTTATAAATAACGAAAAACTATGTACCAGTTTTGGTCCGATTGGACCAAAACGGCAACACTGTTCGTAATAACAAAATCTTTAATGGATCCTTTTGCTATTAAAAGAGCGAGAGAGAGAGAGAGAGAGAGGTAGATGGAGTTATACATAAGTTTTTTTATTTTTGTAAAATATCATATTGCCCAGGGTGTTTAGTGTGAGTTTACTATTCTCTTTTCATTTCATATTTTAAAATTTTATAGTTTCCTGTCGATATCCTTAATACCCACGATGTTCTTTGTGCTCATTCTATTCAAATGCATGACATATTTTCTGGGATTTATAAAATGTTAATGCTTTTGCTTGTAAAATACTAAAAACAATACCTATATCGTTATATAAAATTCTCAAATTATTAATGAAACATTTAACTATTGATTATATGAAATATTTCTCAATCTTTCAGTCATTTTTATAAATGTATGTCACGCAGGGTTTGGTAGAATTACGTTATAAAACAGCCGACTTTCGTTATGGTACTTTTGTGGTGCGCACGCTTAACAATACAAGCGACCCAGGTTCAAGCCACAGCAGAGGACAAAAAATTTAATTGTGGTTTCGTATATAGCGGTTTAATATAGCGGCTTCAACTTCCCTCCAGACAACTCCATTTAAAAAAATGAATGGAGAAACCCCCCTGATATTCCAGCTTAAAATCAACCTGATTAATGAAACTGAAACAAAGCAATGGATGATTTTTGTCAAGCCAATATGCACCCTAGAGGAGTGATGTGGAAAAAAATAGAAAAGTCCGCACGAGAATGAATTACATTGTTCGCTGTTTTAATTACGTATACCAATTATCACGTTCATATGACACTTTTGTAATTCGTTGTGATGGTTCTTCTTCTTTTCATGTTATTTTTATTTTTCGTTTTGGTATTTGCCTGTAGATTGTGTTTTAAAAGTGGACAAAGGGATAGGAAGTTAAATAAACACATCTAGCATGGACAAACTCCCGATAGACATTAGAAATCACAAAGTTTTTTAATAATCCACAGGGTAATTGACACTGAATTTCTTACCATTTGGGTGATCCGTTCTTCACATTTTTTATGGTAAATTATGTAATATGACTCATTATTAGGGGTTGAATTATGAATGACAGAACGAATTACGAAAAACATTCTCGTGTGAACATGACATTAAAAAGAAGTGTTAGGAAAGAAATAGATAGTAAAGAGTGAATGAATATCGGAAGACAATTAGTTGTTGCTTCGTATGAAAAAGTTTACTTTATTCCAATAAAAAAACGACGAAAATCTTCGACGTAGTTACAAACTCTTCCATCAGCATCATGGAAAAAGTGATGCACCTTTTTGCCAGAACTTCCTCAATTTTGTTATCGATGGAGGTTTCCACTTACTCCGCGAAGGCTTGAGATTTGATAGATGTTGTATATTACTACGCTTTACTTCGTGATTTGAAAGTATTCGATGTACAGATCCCGCTAATTTTATATCACTTTCTAGATCTACACATAAAGGACTGTGGTAGGTAGTGGAATATCGACTGTTAAACGGAACCTTTAGTCATTTTCTTTTTCGCACAAAGAAGAGTGTAGGAGTAGATTGAATATACTTTTCAATTCTATATCATACGTACTACTATAGTCACGGAATAGACGATGAAAGTTTTCTTGCAGAAATTTTCTTCAATTCTCTTTTAAACTTGCATTCGCGTCTACACTACGATATTAATTTCAATTAAATTTAAGATATTCAAACAACATTGTTGATGTATGATATTACGAATTTCATAACAAAAGGGAATTTCATAGTACATGAAAGAGTGTACGCCATTACATTCGTTTTTCCCCTTTCATCGACAAACTCAGACTTTCTGCAAGAAAACTTTCATCGTGTTTTCCGGAACATACATACATAGCCAGAAAAGTTTTTTTAGGGTGCTATTCTATATGGACTCATAATTAGAATTACAAAACGTTCAAAAACCTCGTTCGGATTGCATTTGAACATCGTATAACGTTTATATTTATGCAAAAAGTGGTGGTTATCTTGGCCTAAGTCAACTTACCCATTTTCCATCTTCGATTGTCCAATATTATATTAATAATATATTAAAGAGCGAAGCGCAGGTATACCGATTAGTTTGATATGTTGCTTACGCATAAAATAAAGGATTTAGTAAATCCATCTACTTTTTTTTTACTGTTTCTGGCGTCACAACTTCTTTTAATCGATTTGAAATCGTTGGCTACTAAATTTACTTTTTGCTCTTCTTCTTCTTTTGATTATGATCGAAAAGGTAGCTTATGCTAGTATCCTGAGATTAAAGAGCATTTCTAAGGTAAAAAGAAGTCATCAAGGGACGTTTAAGGGTCTTGCGGGACTTTCTATACAATTCAATTATCCATAGTGTAATTGTAATTCAGAAACTTCCGGATGGCTATTCATAAACTCGAAGATTGGAGAATCAACTCTATCGCCATCAAGCTAGGCTTTGAGATATGATATACTGATGAGTTCAATCTGAAAAATAGCTCCGCCGGATAGGGGATCTATAGGCCAGATTAAGAAAATGGAAAATTTTAGGAAACTATGACACCGTTACATTGGGCTAGGCTTCTGAACACACAGTATTGTAATAAAATAGCGAATTATCTAGCGAAAAGAGAAAGACTTGAAAAGACTTTGTATGATAAAATCATACTCTTTTTGTATAGAAAGTAAACGCACAAAGTTCCATAAAACATCGTTTTTTATCTGCCATCAATATTTATTAAATTTTGTTTTTATCTTTCTGAAAATAAATGAAAAAATCTTGAAGTATTGACACTTAAATTAAGGTTAATAAAATGTCTCCATCATCACCACCATCGTCATTATCATCAAGCAAAAACTCTTACTTACAGCAACAACAAGAACAACATACAACAAGTTTTATACAGCCTACGTTTTCTTAGCTTTTTCCTTTAAATAAGCAATTAATTACTGACAAAGAAAAAAAAATGAAAAAATAATGAATATATCGGCCACTTGTTTCAACATGTTTTCAAAAATTAAAAAAAAAACTGTATAATCTGATCTCATGAACACATTTATTAATAAAAAACAGAAGAAGAAGAAAATAAAATATATTGCTAAACCGCCACATGTTGTACGAAAAGTGTTAAAATGTTGTTTAAATTGTCATTTGATATGTCATATTTTATGACCATCCTTTTTAAATGTCTCAAATTGACCACAGGTATTTTTTTTAATTCTTTCGCATTAAACAGGTATTATTTTTTTTAACAGATTGTCTGCCCATTTTTTCTTTTCCTTTTTTTAACGCCTGATTTATATAAATTTCATAAATTAATGATTTTTTGTTACCTTTTTGCATACGCAACAAAAGTAAGTAGCTTTCCAATACAATACACAGGAGGACAACATTGTTGCTTTAATAACTCAATATATCATCTTCAGTTTTGTCAGATTTTAATTTAAAAAGGAAAAGAAAAAACCCAGTAAAGGATAATAAATAATATCTTGAAATTACTTTATTTATTATTTACATATATAAAGGCTATTGAAATTTAAAAGCAATTAATTAAAAAACAGTCTTCTTTTTCAATGGCGTTAATAGGCTACATTGTTCCATAGGGCTGATTGTCCTATCAATAAGTCAGGAATGGTGAGCAGTCACATTGTATATGACATACTATTTATCAAAATTTGCAACTTTGTGTTATTTTTGAAAATTTATAATTATTATACTAGATAAACCTGGCGTGTTTCGCTATGCATATAATAATTATTCAGATATGTCACAGAATTTGTACGAAAGTGAAAATTTTTACGTTTTCCGATTCGTAACGTTTTTGTTTTATTTTTCAACTTTTATACGTTTTTATAAATTCGAAAAAATCAAAACATTTTTTGAAATAAATATGGCATCTCTATTGAACAGCTGCTTTGTTAACAAAAGAAAATAACAAGAAAATACAAAAAATACACTAATAAGTGTGGGTATTTCAAAAACAATTTCAAAAAGAATAAAATAACTGACTTTTCATCAAATTTCTTTCAGTTTTTATTTTCTTTTGTGTGAGTAGGGATGCCAAATTGTATTTCTGTCAATTGAACTCAATTTAAAATATGACAACTTAAAAAATATATGGCAATGCTTTTTGGTTATTTTCACATTTTTTCTTGGTGATTTCGTAAACTTAAAAAAAAATATATTAAATTTGCTAATTAAACTGGTTGTGCCTATTTTTTAAGGCCCCACTAAAGTAGAAACACAATTCTTTACCATATCAATTATTTTATTGAATCTTATTTTACATAAGTATTCTAAAACGAACAATTTCACTTAATTTTTTTAAAGTGCATTGTAAACGCAAAATTATTGTGTTTTACGTTTTCTAGAGAAGGTAAAACCGTTTTCACTTTCGTACATATTTGGTTTCTGTGACAGATCTGATTATCTTAACTGCTGATTTAGTTATCATTTGTGCATATAGATAGCTTTTACCCGGTACGCTTTGTTCAATACTCATTTATCTAAACGTTCCTGCTTTTTGGCCGATGTGAACAGATAACGAAGCGTTAATTGTTGCCTATTTTCCACTTTAACCATTCTCAAGATATGTATATAGATTTCTATTGACTGTAAAGTCATTCAGACCAAATACTGATACGTTAGCTTTAATCGTTCTCGAAATATATTAAGATCAATATTTGCTTTGTATAGGAGGTACTCCCACTTGTCCAATTCGGCCAATTTTTTGTTTGATGATTTGTATGGAACACAAAAACATTTAGACCAAATTCAGAAACTTACACTTTAACCGATCTCAGGATACACAAAAATCAATGCTTAGTTTGTATGGAAGGTACCACGCCACCTTGCTGTTCAATTCCGCCCACTTGTTGATGATATGCATTGATTATGAAGTCATTTAGGCCAAATTCAGAAGTTTTAGCTTTAACCCAAGACGACCGTTTATTATGAAAAAACTATTACTTTTTTATATAAACTTTGCTTTTGAAATAATTTAAGCTCAAAAAAAAGTTTCATATTTTTCCAAGCCGGGAAGAATATAAAATAATCCTGGTACTCAGAATTATCGAGGGCCAGTAGATCTTGATTTTATTTAACTTTTTTTTAGAAACATAATGTTTTTTATTACCGTTTGCATATGTAACGTCTGTATATGTATTAAAATCAAAAATTAAAAGCCTACTTTTTCAAATTTAAACAATATTTAAATTTAAGCGAAAACTCGCATTCCAAAAGCACTTCTAAACACTGCGGGCCAAAAAACAATTGTTTATCATACGGCCATAGAGGTCTGAATTGATGGTAACGGTCCTTTCAGCGTAATTAAAAAAAAAAAAAAATACATCATTGACACCTCCAGACCATAATGCGCACCAAACTAACCCCGCTCCCATTCATTATAGTCATAAGATTTTAAGAGTTTGGAAGATGGCGATGATATTTGCCTCTTAGCACACATCTATTGTCACATATCTGCTAAATTTAAATATCCGGAGAGTGACGCTGCAAAAGTGGGACTAAGGCCCTACAAAACCAAATTCAAGATACGAAATGTATGGATAGATTCTATCAAAGACTCGTGGCACTAGCGATAATATAATGTTTTGGATCCCCAAAACCAGTGAACCTTACAACTCCTGCGTAAAATCAGCCTTTCATGGATGTGAGCCCTCAAATATAACATTACACAATGCCAACACTATCTAGCTACTTATCAATCGTCGTTTTTGAAGAATATTGTAAATGTTTTGGCCAAACACCATCGCAATTTACATGAATATTCTCAATCGTAAATGGCAGTATAAAATTGATAAAAATGATAAAAATAAAAATTTTCCCATTTGGCAGTGTTATTACTTACGATCAGAGAAATTTGTTTTGGATATAATACACCCGTTGGCGTATTTATGCGACAGTGTCACTATCGATGAATCATTGTCACAATATCAGTATCTATTCGACATTTGTATGAAATTAGCGTAAAGGAAAAATTTCGTTGATGTATTTTTGTGACAATGAGCGACATTGTCTGTTATAAGTGGACTAAATGCTGAACGATGCAGGATTTTGTCTGCTTCACCTCTCCGTTAGCGAATAAAGCAATTATGATTCGAAGATATTGTCTGCAACACAAAATCAATTTTTTCATAGATGAAAAATTGGACCCTTACTTTACAAAGACATGTATGACACCAAAGCAGATACGTCTTCAGTTCGTTATCGAGTAGTTAAGAGCCAAAAAGGTGTTTTGACATTATTATCGGATAAAATTCCAAAAGTTAAGTTAATCGATTTGGCTAGTGAAGCATTAATATTTCCAATACTACCAAAAGTGATATCATGAAAATTTGTGTTTCTTAAAGGCTATTTGCTTAAATATATTACCAAACTTACCGGCGATTTCATTCTTACAGGGATGCTATAGCTCGCTTTTATGTCGGTGTTTCCATCTGTCGTTAAGGTAGAAATACATGCCACGCGTTAGTGCTCTAGACTTCTGTCAAAAAAAGTAGACCTAGTGTATTTGCATAGAACAAGGTACTGGTTAACTTTGAACTTTTTAAAGCGTTTTGCATTTTTGGCAAATCAGCTGACAATAAAATAATAAATTAACAAATAAAAATCATTTTGCAATGTACTAATAGGAAAACAAGGGATGGCGTGGTGTAGTGGCTAGAGCGCACGCATATAATACAAGCGACCCAGGTTAGAATCCCCAGCAGAGGACATAAAAAAAATGTAATTGCGGTTTCGAGTGTTTAATAAAGAGACTTTAACCTCCCTCCAGAAAAATCCATCTAAAGGATACCCACTGACTTTCCGGTTTACCTCTGGCAATAATGAAAAATATTAGACGATTGATTAGGAGAAAAAAACGACACCTACTTGGAAAAAGTTACAGTACTAAGTAAGGATCACCACCACCACTAAGCAAGGATCTTCACCACTACACAATGAAATGGAGGCGAGCTACAGTAAATTAAATCATCAACTTAGCTTGAAAATCAACTTGATTAATGAAACTGAAATAAAGCAATAGATGCTTTGTGGATAGTATATATCGTCATATGAAATCCAAAAAGCCCTAAGTTACATTTTGAAAATTTTACAGGGAAAACAAACAACTTTTTAAAATGTGAAATAAAACAATTATGGTTAAGCTTAGAAGATTGCTGATAAGAATGTTCTTTTCAACTCTATAAATGTTTAATTTCTTGGGAACATCATAATCAATCAAAAAGTCGATTTCGAATTTTTTGTAACTAAGAGCCTTTTGGATTTCATATGACGATATGCTCCCTAGACGAATGGAAAAAAAATAGGAAAACAGATTTTAAAAACAGCTGACGGAAAATGTGTTTTTAACGCGTGTTGTGTAACTTACGATTTTTCCTGCGCTTAAATTTTTAAACGCGCGACAGTTGTCGACGAGTTAATGCGTATTATGTTCTTCTACCTTTATATAACTTAAGTATATCATATTTGTGGTCGCTGAGCGATCCCCTACACTTGCCCGTGGTTTGAGTATTGTGTGTTCAAGTCACAGGAGAGACAGTTGCATAAAAACATATGACTCACTCGAGTTAGAAAAAGAAATCTAGGAGAGACAAAGCAAAAACATATTCGTTTGGTGTCTCCAATCAAATACGAAGTTTTATAGACTTTCAATATTTGCGTGGTCTTAATATTTTATTTAGTTCTTAAATTTTCCAAATATTTTTTTCAAGTAAAAATTAAAAAATTTCAAATTTTTTAACTAAGAAAAGATTGTAGAAACTAATACAATATTTCCATGAGACTGAATTTTAATTGTATTTTTTTTTTTAGTTTGTTGTAAATGTTAATTAAAACAACTCTTATTTAGTTATTAAAGTTTCTATTGTCATATCATGTAAGAGTATAAGAGTGTATAATCATATATGTATAACATATAAAGCGAATAATTTTATGAATAATAACTATTCATTCATGGCAAAAACAGAAAAAAAAAAAAACAATTTCATGGGAATATTATAAAAAAAAATCTACATATCTTTACGAGCATAGATCACATATTAGCTTACATTTTGCACTGTATAGACACTTTCAAATACGTATTCATATTCACAGTAGAATAATAGCAGTCAGTGTTTTAGTACTACTTGCGATCTATCTATAGTCTATACATATACAGACTGACAGACAGACAGCAGATACAAATGTACTTTATTAAGTAACCAGTCTGAAGCGATCTATAGTAATAATAATAAATGGTTTACCACTATAATATTTGCAAAAAAAAAAAAAAACGAGGAAAAAAGTAAAGAGAAATACAATAATAAAGTGTCAATGCTTAAACCGGAAGCCATATTAAGTATTTTAATAAAAACTAATAATGCGTTCATTTGTTGCTGCTGATGCTGTTGTTGATGCTGCTTTAAATAGTACCCATATAGACAGATATGTAAAGATCATTGATCTGAATTTAGCATCAAGTAGAGAAGAAAAAAAGGAAATATTTAAATAAATAGCATCCCTTTATTTCCAGCTATTACATATACTCCTGCAACAAGTGTGTTTCATCTACATACATACATATGTATATAAACCTGTATGATATACTACAGTCAGTTACATAAAAAGTAGTTTCGTGTAAAATAACTCACTGAAATTCTAGACCAGATATGAATTTCATATCCATCCATCATTTTCATGACTTTCACAAGATTTTAAAACTCCCCAGGCTGACTTACCTTTTATCACTATAAATAAAGGGGTATATAAGATCGATATTGTACAGCCCTCTACTAATATAGGGCCTTCCCTATAATATATCCCCCAACTTCGTCGATATGATGAAATTTCGGTTCTTGGTTGGTTTCAACAAGGATAACTCGCTACCTAATAACATCGTGTGTTTTTTTTACACTTAATAGATATTAAGACCACGATTATAGTTCACAACACATTAATCGTATTGGCTACAACATATAAAAATAAATGTTGTATTTTATGGTCACAATGTATTGCATTTCTCAGACAAGTGTTGTGAACGGTGATCATAATAAAACAAAGATATATATTTTTAATATCAATGAATACGGCTGGCGCATACAAGGCGCCATCCGAAACACTAATTTTCACAAACCTTTTGCTGTATTTTGCCAAGTGTTCAATTGTCTCTGGTTTATCGATGTAGACAAGTGACTTAATACCAAAGAAAATAATCCAATGAGGTTGCATCGCACGATTAATTGGACCATTACGTGAAATTACTCTCATCAAAAGTTTCTTAGAATAAATCAATTATAGCGCGCACTGTGTGGCATGTAGCTCCGTCTTGTCTTGTCCTATACCGTTCACCCTTGACAGTAACATCATCGTTTCTAAACATCATCGTTTTTGAAGAGATATGGACCAATGACTCCGCCGGCCTATAAAGCGCATCAAATAGTAATTTTCTCTGGATGTAATCTTGTTTCGACAAAAGCTTGTGGAATAACCTCACTCAAAATGGGACAGTTTAACCCAAAATTGGCGTCTACCCATAATTAATAAAATGTCAAGCCAAACTTCATATACAAATAAAAATCAACTTTCAGCTGTTAAATTGGTTGTCAAATAAAGCAATGTTTCCAAGTCAAAGTTACGAACCTCTAACCAACTCTGGTGAATCCATTTTCTCGTCACAGAATTTGTCACATTGGACTTGAAATTATTCCCATTTTACTCAAATGTCCATTGAGTTGCAATGACCGGTCAAAATTTCGTTTAACAACCTCAGGCAGTTTCTAAACAATTTCCTCCTGTTATAGTTGGCTAGTAAAAGCTTAAATTGTATCAAATCCGTTCTCTAAGTATACCCTTCAAAGTTCTTCTTCTCATTTCACAGAAGGGTTCTGGTCCCATTAGTGGCATGAAAGTATCTACCTAGTTTATATATCTGATTTTCCGAAATCCCACGTGACTCAGAACCCAGCATAGGCCGACTCTCTTGCCCCTGCTCAGCTGGTTCAACACTCGGTTGGCGACTTGACTAGTAGATAGTATAGCTAATTCCTGTCCAAATTGAACTGCACACATCTCTCAATGGCGTGAGCTTCCGCTTAGAAAATACTTGCGAATTTTCTCATAGATTTTGAATATTCCGTCACCCCTGCTCTTGAAGTACTGCAGGTCTTTGTTCGTCGGTGTGCCGTCCCGTTTGTGTACCTTAAAACTTTTCAAAGCATTTCTAAAGGTAACAGATTTAATTGTTTAGGATTGTAAACATGGTCTCCATGCCTCTGTTCCTCGCTACTATGTGCAGTGGACTTAGGTACAAAAGAGTCTGTAGTGAAGCTGCGGGACAGGTTCTTATTCCTTTATTAGCTCCACTGAATTTTATTAGATAACAATGTCAAAACACATTTATTGACTCCTAACTCATATTCAAAATAAATTTATCGGTTCGCAAGTATTAACACTATTTAATGACATAAATTTTATAATTTCTTTTGAAGGAGAACGGCCGACAAAAAAGTCGAGAATAAGTCGTGGAAAATTAGGAGTCTGAGCAACGCGCGGTCATAACAAGGCTTTTTATGGCGATTCGTTATGGAAGATTAGAAATGGTTTCTATACCTAAAAATGAAACAAGGTGGCTACAGGAGATACACCAAAGATTATTGTATACTGCGTGAAAGGGGTTATTTGACGGAAAGGACCCCATTAATAAGGCCAAACCATTCTCCCTCACGAAAATACTACACCATGTTGCACAACTCGCCAAAGCCAGAATACAAAAGCTCTAATGAGAGGTTAACAGTAACTGTAAACAAAATGAACAGTATCTTTAGAGAATAAGTGGTCAATTCGAAAAATATGATTTGCTCACATATATCATTACATAAAAATGATGATCCAAGAGTCTAGTATAGAATCCCTATAGTGATATGTCTGAAATAATAATCGGATTTGAAGAAATCGAATTCCAAAAAATCAATTTTTTGAAAAATCGGTAAATTCTTGATAGGTTGAGTGGCTATTTCTCTGAAATATGGAAGTGCTCACATATACCATTGGATAAAAATGGGAGCCAGATTCCATTGTATACAATGGAGGTCTAGTATGGAGCCATTATGGTGTTGTGTCTATAATATTTGCCGGATGTTAGAAAAGCGAACCTAAAAAAAAAAAAACAATTTCCTGAAAACCCTAAATTCTTGGCATTATAAGTAGCCATTTCAGTAAAATATGGAAGTGCTGGTTTATACCACTATATGAAAATGGTAGTCCAAGGGATCTAGTATAGAGCCTCTATAGTGGTATGTCTTAAATAATTACCGGATTTGAGAAAATCGAATTTAAAAAATGATTTTCTTGAAAAAATCTGACAATTTTGTGATGATAAGTGGCCCGGCTTAATGACCAATCTAAAAAAGAGCGTTGAGCTTTGACTTGACGGGCGTCTTGCGGCCTTGACGCTGAAATAACATACATAAATAAAGGTGTTACAATTGTGTCTTTAATAGTAATGTTAACGTAACATTTCAATACAACATCACCAAATCGAAATAAAATAGTGAGTAAATCGCTAGATTTGATGTGAATACAGCTAAAATGGCATTACTTTTTTCTGTGATCTTTTCTTCGCAGCCAACTTCATTTTCGAACGCGCTGTTAAAAATTATATTTTTTGATTACAAGCGTTGACGATTGCTTCATACAATTTGTATGGGCATAATAATTTTTAATAGCTAGACAATGCTTAGCTCTCTGATTAGTTTTGACTGTTAGGTGTATCTTCTTTATTTTGTTTATAATTATGTTTGTTTTTGAACACTATCTTTGTGACAAGTGTTAAAGAAGACAAAGAATACTAATACCTTATGTTGAAAAAGAGAATATTAAAATAAACATGATTTATAAAAATATTATATTAAGAAATGAATTTGAAATCATTTTTTAGAGTGAACAAAAAAGCAACATATAACATGGTTTTATCAGTTTAATTCGAAAGTTTAGAAATTCTTATCACCGAATACGACTTTTTCTTCTTCTTGATGTTCCCAATACCACTTCCTTAAAGATGTTTTTGTTTTTTGCCATGGACTGTATGTATGTATGTATGTTTTCAAAGTGTAATATTGTGTTTCTAAAATTATTTAAATAAACACTTTATGGCACATACTACTCTACTTAACAATGCATCTAGTGTTGTTGTATATTATATAAAGTATATAGTATATTATTTTTATAAACATAAAAGTTGTTGTCTTTTTTATATGTATTATTTATTGTTGTTGTTTTTGTAATGCATGTGGTTGAACTTTTTATAGAAGAGGGTGTAGACACAAACGTCTCGTTTTTAATGTTTCCCACGAATATTTCTGCTTCATTGAAGTACAGAATATAAAAGTAAAGTAAAGTAAAGTAAAGTGGTGTGGTGTGGTTATGGTATGACGTGGTGTGGTGTATAGAGAAGGAAGGAGCAAATGAGTGTATTAGCTTGCGGCCTGTAGCCTGGTATTGTTACTATTATTCTTAAACAATTCAAGTGTTTTTTCTTTGTTGTTGGTCTTTTTGTTTTTTTATTCGTACATTTTAATATATTTATTATACAATTCATTTCTTATTTAAATACTTAGTTGCTTAACTACTTCTAGCCCGCTTTAAAATTCTAGCACTTCTTAAGGTTATTGTTATAAATTTAAATTTAATACCAGAATAAACCCTTATTGTAAAGATTTTATTAAAGAACGTGGTGTTTAAAGGCTTTTTTGCTTTTGTCTTCTACATATTTACAAAAAGGGTAGGTTTGTTTTTTTTTTCAAAATTTTAAAATATTTATACAGGCTCATGTGTTTTATGCAAAACCCATGTTTTTGATTTTTCCATTTAATAAAAAAAAATCTGTGGATTTGGGCTTTTTTCGTTATTAAATAAATTGTATGCTTTATCACTTGTTGTTTTGCTATTTTATTTTATTTTTTTAATTTAATTGCATTTTTTGTATATTATTTTTTTTGCGGTATATCAAAAGTTATTAAAACTGCATTAGATTGATAAGAAAATTACAAAGTGACATTTATTTTAATACATTCGAACATCTGAAAGAGGGAAATATACCTTAACGTTGAAAGTCTTGATTTATTGTTTGTTGTATGGTGTTTTCTTTTCTACCAAAAAATACAATTTTGTGTTTGTTTCTTAAAAATGTTTCGCTTTCTGAAAGGGTGGAAGGCATTGCATTTTATGCCCTGTATAAATTGAGTGTGCTGATAATAGAAAAAAGCTGATGACTTGTGTTTATTTGTAGGGCTACCAGATGAAATTTAAAAAAAGTCGCCTGGTATCGTTATCTAATTTGGAAGTTAAATTTTTCATTGTTTTGCGGAGTAATCTTAAGGAAACTACACTGTAAAAGCTACATGGTCAGTAATAATTAAATAATTTCATCTGTTTGTTATAAAAAAGCGTTCACAATTTGAAGTCGAAAAATTAGCCATCTGGCAAGACTATTTTATATATATACAAGTCTTTGGAGATATAAGCAAAAAAAAATCTGTCGTGATATTACAGTTTTCCCAGAAATGCCCATGTCTTAATCGCTTTACAACACTAGAATATGTGATATGCTATGACTGCTATATTAAGCTTGTCATTATAAAGGTAGTATCACACGGTTGTCGTAATGCACAAATAATTAGTGTATTTTATATGCTAATCATGTGATTATACAATTTATTGGCTCATACGGCAGCTCACAATATTATTGTGCTTATTTATCCCAATAAAATGCAACCCTGGTATGACAATCGTGTGAAAGTTTTATCGGCAATCATGCACCAATGTAAATTCCAAAAATACACCAATATTTATTGCATTCTGATGTAGCAATTGAAGAAGACAATAATCACCGATTTATATTATTTAATTGATTTCTTTCTTTAAAAAAGACGTGTTTATACGGTATTTATAATTGTCATCCCTTAATATATGCATTATTTAAATTATTCATATGTAAATTGCATCACAAACTCCCACCATTTCTTTTTTTCATTAATTTTATTTTTTTTTATCAAGCGGACACCTGATTTCTTTTTATTTATTTGTTTGTTATTTGTTCACTAAATGTCCTTCATATAAATAAAGAGGACGCAATTTTAAACACCAAATATATATATATATATATATATATATATATATATATATATATATATATATATATATATATATATATATTATATATATTATATATATTTTATATATATATATATATATATATATCTATATTATATATATATTATATATATATATATATTATATATATTTTATATATATATATATATATATATATATATATATAAATATATATATATATATATATATATATATATATATTTATATATATATATATATATATATATTTATATATATATATATATATATATATATATATATATATATATATATATATATATATAATGTACCACAACAGTTGATTCACAGAGTTGTCGTAAACTAGAACAATCGTCTGACAGCGTTGGGGCAATTATTGTCAATACATCGTTTCGCGTTATCTTGTGAGAATAAGTTTTGTATAAAATAAGACAACCGTGTGAATACAGAATTTTTAATTGGGACAATTTTATTTTTGTGCGCTAATTTGTCACAATAATTTTTTTTTATCAGATTGGTGTATTTGAGTCAGTCGTGCGATCCCAGCTTTATTAATAAAACTAAGCATTATTTTGTAAATAATTTGTCGCTGTTCCACACTATTTGCTTATACATAAACAAAGTGCAGTGTTGGCAATTCAGCGTCTTTCGCGCTATATTTAGAAAGTTTCAACTACTTTTTATAAAAAATGCGCTAGGTTAGCGCTTTTCTATTTGTATTTTTTTCCTTTTAAAGAAATTGAATGTCATTTAACTCAATAAACTCATTAATTCGTATAAACTAGACTGCGATTTATAAATGCCTGAATGGAATTGAAATTGCCCTTATTGCTCCTGATAGTTCTGAATGATGTCCTAACGTGAGCAATTGATAATGATGAAAACCGTGGAATCCGATGGAACTTCCTTAAATTCTCTACCCTAACGAAAATTTTAAAGTCGTTGACGATATACCATAACAGAAAATGTCGAGTCTTTCAGCTACCTTGATAGTGTAATCTCGTCAGATGGCGGCGCTTCCAGTGATACCCTGAGAAGAATGTTGCGAATGTTTGTTGAGGCCGTATGTTCAACTTGGAGCTGAAGGACTTAAGAAAAAAAATAATGGAAATGATATCAATCGCAGCCGCATGCCATAACTCAAAATCATATAAAAATGGATTTCACACCCGAGTTAAAGATGTGAATTTTCGTTTTTGGATACTGCCTAGGTTAAATCTCTTTTCATTGTCAGCACTGGAACCACCGGACGGCATCAGGATGCTGAAATAGCAAAATAGCAAAACTACCCAAATTTTTTCTGTTTCCAATTCGAAAAATCGATGTGGTATTAGCGTTGATTCCCATAATTTTTGTTTTGTGAAAAACTTAAGCCTACTCTGTATGCTTCTGCCTGTAAAGAATACAACTTTCCTTGCATGTCTGTGAGCCAGGACCATCACCATCTCTAATATGTATTTTCTTTATGTTACACCTAAACCCAAAAATGAAGAAAGTTTTTAAGTTGTTTTGTTTTAAATTCTTTTTAATTATATTTTTTAAGCAATCGTTCAAATTATTTCAAAAATCTTTTTAAAAATAGAAATTTGAATAATAGATTTTTTTTTTACAACTTAAGTATATTTTCTGTTTTTAAATATTATAGTTTAACGCTTCTTTATACAAATAGATATATTTATACAAATAGATAATATTTGATTACAAATAGATACATAAACTATAATTTAGCGCCTTTTGAGTAGGAGGTCTGAGCGTTTTGATCATATAAAGTTGGCAACAGTGATAAAGTCAATACTGCAATTAATACATTTTACATTTTATCTTGCATATTTTGTTTCTCATTACTTTTTATTACACGGTGGTGCATGTGAGCTACATTGTCACTATGATATTTTTATCGACGAATCACCGTCACTAAATCAGTATCAAGTGAAAATTTGTATGGTAAATCCTCGTGACAATGACACAAACAAGGGAAGTTATGTATGACAACGTCAGTGAACGTTAGCATAGTAAACAACGCTGAAATGTAGCGACATTATCTGTTATGAGTCGACTACATTCTGAACGATGTAGGATTTTGCTTGCTATACACCTACCCATTGACGAATAAAGCACAAAGATTTTCGATGATATTGTCTGCAAGGACTCATTAATACATAGACGCCTGCAAGATAAAATCAACTTCTGTCATTTATGAAAATTTGGACAATTAGTTTAAAAACTCATGTACAGTGGCTCAACTTAATAACCGGACAGTTAAATGATATGTATTTTTTACAAAAAAAAAAAAAAAAAAAAAAAAAAATAATAATAATAATAATAATAATGCCACAAAACTAAAAGAAATTTTTATGTATTTTATTTATTTGCATGGGACTGATTAGAAACATGTTTACAATGGATGGAAAAATCTCTATACAAAAAGCAACAACAAAAAATTTATAATTAGAGAAAAAAAGATCAAATTAATAATCGGACACTTTAAAATTTCTAAGTTTAAGTCAGCGTTGTTT
The DNA here is from genome assembly GCA_023159175.1 of Wohlfahrtia magnifica. NCBI lineage: Eukaryota > Metazoa > Arthropoda > Insecta > Diptera > Sarcophagidae > Wohlfahrtia > Wohlfahrtia magnifica. The sequence continues at coordinate 5,038,109 of JAKWBJ010000481.1, read as the reverse complement.
TTAATTTGGTATTTTCTGGCCAGTCATTTATTCTTGAGAATAGCCTCTAGCCTTTTGGAACAGGTTCCACTAACTTTTTGCTATAGGAAAGATCAATTCGTTACCATTCCTCCTTAAGAGCGATTTTTAACTTAGTAATGTTAGATATCGACCGAGATTTTAATTTATTTTCGAGATATGCCACAAATTCTCTATAACGTTGACATCAGAAGACTGTGCGGCGTTTCCATAACGTGGGGAAAGTTGTAAAATAACCACATTAGCATATTATGTGCTTTGTGCTTCGGGTCGCTAACTTCATAAAAATTAAAATATTTTTTAACTGTCCGGTTATTAAATTGAGCCTCTGTATGACACCCAAGAAAATTTATCGTCAGTCATCGATAATTGAGCATTATCAGCGTTTGTCACAATGATTCACTATGACATTTGCCACCGGGAACATTTAAAGGTGCAAGGGTTGCCTTTAACTTTTTTGTTTTGTTTGCAATTATTTATGGCGTTTTTAACCCAATTTTTTTTGTTGCAATAAATCGTTATTCAATATTATGTATTTAACGTAAGGAAAAGCCACTTATTTTTATGCTATCGTATTATAACTGTAATTTCTTTTTTCTTTTCTTTGACTTCTTTTTTCGCTGTTTCACCACACTGCTTTTAGATAATTTATAAACAAAGCACGCACATACATACACATGTATGTATGTATGTATGTATGCACATATGGTAAAATGTATATTGGTGACAAAAAAAGTTATGTTTTGTTATTGTAAATTTAAGATACAACAAAAGAACGAACAATATTAAAGAGCCAGTCAGCCCTTTGTTCTAGTTAATAAATAATTCATGCCTTTGACCTTCATCTTCAGTTTGTTTACAAATAGTATTTAAAACGTTTTTCAACAAAATTTTTACAAAGTACAAGATGTTCAAGAATGGTAAAGTGGTAAGAAAGGGTTTAGTACTTGTAAAATTGTGTTTTTTTACTTTTAAAATTTCTCTTTAATTTTACAAAAAAGTTTAGTCATGTTGAGCATTGTTATATTTTTTGCATTTAAGAATCTGTCAAGCTTAGCAAACTTTCCTAAACACTTTGTAGGAAATTATTAATTTTTTTTTTTAAATATTTTATTCCCATTCTAAATTGTGGTTTTTAATTTTTTTCCCTACCATGGGAGGTTTATGAGTTATCATTGTTTTTATTTATATTTTTTTTTCTACATACATAAACAATCAAAACAAACGAAACTTTGCTTTATAATGTGTGGGCATGTTTAAACATGTACTATTTGTTTTTTATTTTGTATGATATGTAATGTTGTTTTTGTTATGATTTTAATTTCTTATATTAAATACTAGCTAAATCCCGGCGTGCTTCGCTACAACTATCTTAATTATTATCCTATACTATCATATTATTAAAATTTTCCCCTTCCGGTTCAAAAGCAAACATATAAGATAGCCTTTAGTTCCTTTCAGAAAGACACTGTAGAATCTGCTTTTCAAACAAAAACACATTAATTTTTATGTAGTATACATATGTACGTATACCCGCTTATCAAATATTTCCCGCTGTTTGGCTGATGTTTGGATAGTTAACGAAGCTCTAATTGTTGTACTGTCCCAGTTGTTTAAACCAAATTTGTAAACTTCTACCATTAACGATCTTAAGATATACAAAAATTACGCCCACTTATACAATTCCGCCCACTTTTAAACTGATAATTTGTATTAACTGCCAAATTCAAAAACTTATTTTTTTACCGTTCTTCAGATACACAAAAATCAATATTTACTTTGCATGGGAGGTACCATTCCCACTTGTCCAATACCGTTCATATATGTACATATGCTGCTAAACTTTGATGATGTGCAATAATCGACGTGCCAAATCATATTCAAGTTCTTTTAACGGCGCCATCTGTTGCAATTTTTTTTACTTGTCTTTTTCCTAAACCTTTCCCGTTGCAATTATGAACAAAGTCGCAAAAGGAAATATCCAATTTGGTCCAGTCGTTTTCAAGTTTTTAACATCCGAACAAACCACAATCTATTTATATATATATATATATATATATATATATATATATATATATATATATATATATATATAGATTTATAATTTGCTTGATGTTGTTGTTTTGTTGTTGGGGTAAATATAAAAGAAAATAATTTAGAAATAAAAAATTCATGTCGGTGCTTGTTTTACAAATAAAGTACGTTTTTGTTTATAAATTTTTGTCGCCAACGCTGTTGACGTTATTGTCGACAATATTATTATTGACGTTTACGGTAACGTTGACGTCGTCATCACCGCCGTATCATCTCCTTCTTTATTGCTTTTGTTTTTTAGTTTCTTTTTCTATTATACTGCATAGTAGTAGCAAAATTTGTATGTGTATGAGTGTGCGTGTATATATATATATATATATATATATATATATATATATATATATATATATATATATATGTGTGTGTGTTTGTGTTTATAGTATGTGATGTTTAGAGCGTGAGAAATTAGTGGTCGAGATTTTAGGGTTTAATGCTTCGGCTTTTTTGTATTATTATTTATAAATATAGTACAAAGTGGAACTCTTGTTTTTTTATTTTATATTTTTTTAATATAAACATTTATATGTACTTACAATTTATATATGCTGATAGTGTATTATTTGATTTTTTATTTTTTTTTTTTTTTTGTATGTGCCCTAACTCATAATGATGCATAATTTGGTGATTATTTGAAAAAAATAATAATAATAATTTTTTTGTAGTTATAAACTGCACGAGACCTTTAAATCTAATTTTATTTGTAAGAGTATTCTTCAAGAAAAAAACGATAAAAAAATTTGAAATAAAAAATAATATATTTTAATAGTTTGAATTTCGTTTCCTTAATTTTATTCAAACATTTTTTATTGCTTAATTTTAGTTTAAATTTAAAGTTATTTATAACAAATAACTAAAGTAGCGTTAACAAAATTAAGTTTGCAACACTTGAAATAAAATAAGAAAACGCCGTTAGAATGCAACAATAATACTTACACCTAAACCAGAGTTGGCTCGTTATGCGTTCATTGTGTCCGGAATCGTGTCGCGCCCTAGAAAACGTGAGCTATTTCTGTCAAAACCCGGACAGTGGCATAGGAATTGTTTGACGGCTTTATAATCCTTCCCACAAGCCCTATATACATTGTCCTCCGTCACGCCTATGCGGTTCAATTGGATTAGATTTTATGTTTATAATAAATAAACAAATTTTTATGAGAGAAAAAGAAAAACGGACCGAATTAAAGTTTACTTGCAATACTTAAACACTCAGTTAAATGTATTAAACCATTAAAGAAATGTATTAAACCATTAAATAGTAATTTATTACACTTTGAATGAAAAAAAATCATTACGAGTATTATTATTGGTTACACATGCTTAAGCAGAACCCATGCTTTCTTTTTCAAAGCCCAAATACAAAAAAATTTTATTATTCGCTAGCAAAGTGTTAAAATGTTTGAAAAAAAGAGGCAACACTGTTCACCGGGTGGGTGGCCAAAAAAGTTTATACGCTCTATCAATGATGCTTGAAATCGCGATATATAACTTCATTCGTCTGAATGTTTGTCTGCATACGGTGTTCTGCCATATAAATACGTGCATATGTATTATGTTATAAAAACAAATATACATTTGGAGTAATTAATGCCTACTGACTGACAGGTATTAAATTTATTTTATCGTACTTTTTTTAAACAAATCTGACATGTGTAAGTGTTTAGTGTAGATCAAATTTGTTAATTGAGTTTAATAATTTAATTACAATAATTTACAATTTCATAGAAAACGTATGTATTTATATATGGTTGGTTAAGCAGAAAAAAAAAAACGTGGGAAAATTAAAATTTAATATTAAAAAAAAAATATTATTCAGCCGTAATATAATTTGGAAATGTGGGATATTTGGGAATTTTTAGACTAATTTTATGAAAAACTGGTCAAGTATGTATAAATTTATTCAAAATATTGGCCTTTTTCAGTGTCATTAATATTCGGTATTGGTTAATAATTATTGAGAAAACTTGTTTATTTACCCGGAAAAGGCCTATAAAGCTTTAATCCGAACATTATATCACAAACTTCGACTTACGATGATTCTCTCATTGTCATAGGATTGGAAAAATCTCTCAGACTACGTCTTCTGATATTTCCCTGTCGAATTTTGCGACGATTCAGTTCTAAAAAAGTCAAAACGAAAGCTTCAAGCATTTTTATTATTTTGCAATATTTTTTATTTATGTTTGACACAAAACATGTGTTTTCTTGTACTTTCCAAACTTTAAAAAAAACTTCGAAAAACGTTAAAAATATGTGAAATGAAGAACAGGAAATTTCCGAACATTTGATTACGAGTAATTTTATAATTCCGCATGGATTGATTCCATTCTGATTACAGAACAGGGACGCTTATGCTTCAATAGTAATCGGTTTTCATTAAAGAGTAACAAATAAAGTATAAAAAAAACAATTTTAATACTAAATTTAGTACTTTGTATAGTAGCTTCACTGAGATGATTTGGCATGTTTTTTACTATTTCAGCTACCGGAATCCGATCACATTCATCTTGATGCATCGATTTCAACTCAAATAAACCGGGGTTTTTTAACCCAAGCCACGAGTTTTATTGGTTTTTTTTTTTTTTTTTTTTGTTTTTAATGGGTTTTATAACTGTTTACAAATTTTGTTCATTTTGACAATATATTTTGTTTGTTAGTACAATTATGTTGATTTAGTATTTATCAAGGCGGGTGGTATTATGAACTGCTAAAACTCGGTGATTAGAGCAGACTGTAATTACTTCGTTTAAACCGTGCATAATGAGAAAAATGGCCAAAATATAAAGAAAGACAGATATATAAAGTTTTTCTTCTGCATGACAACGTTTGCCAAACAATTGTTATATACAATCAAATGTCGCGCGCGCCGTATTCTCCAAACAACGCTTCTTCTGACTATTGGCTGTATCGATGGCTAGAATTTCTATTAGTATGCCACCAAATTACTTCTTTTGATGAAATATAAATCGGCTTTAAAGTGGATCGCCTCAAAATACGAGAAGTTTTTCTGAGACGGGATTTGGACATTGGCTCAGAGGTGGGGAAAAGATGTAACCAATGATTTTTTAAAATTTTATTTTGATGAATTTTTTAATCATCTTTTTTGAGTTAAAAAAAGTTTATTATATTTGCTGTAAATGCTTTAAATAAAAAACCCAATAAAACCTGGGCGGGTTTAATGTGTAAAACCCGGGTGGGTTTAATTGGGTTACTCAGTGGGTTGCCAACCCTGGTACGTGGACATGACGGTCATAACTTATGCTACAAAATCTCAATTAGATTGAGGTCTGGACATTGAAAAGCTGGTTGGAGAACATTAGAACAATTATAGAGTAGTCATTCTTGAATTAAACTCAACTTTTGTTTGAGGTTTTTATCTTGGTAGAATTTGAACGACTCTAAAACGCTCAGTTTACTAGCACTCTTTTTCTTACATTTTGACGGAGAATACTCAAGTACGACTTCTTATCCATAATTCCGTCGATAAAAATTTATTTTTAAGCCCATTTATCTTCCATACAACCCCAAAGCTTATCATGTTAATTTCTACGATTTGTGGTAGATTTTGAATTTAGCGTTTGTAGATCCTCGTGTGGTATTCAACACACTAATACACGTCTATCAGATCCAAATACGTTTCGTCTAGAAAAATAACATCATTCCACTTCCTTGCAAAGCTGAAATGAGCTCCTTAGTTGGGTAAATTAACCAATGGCTTTCTAAGTGCTACTCGGCCATGGAAATATTTTTTTCTTCTGGTTATTTTGTTGGTAGATGCAGGCACTTCTTTTTAGAACTCAGTGAAGCCTCAATGATTACTTTGGCTGCAGTGTTTTTTCTCTGCCTCCCATTTGAATATTTTGCAAATAGAATTTTTGTTGAACAACAAAGAACATATAATGCACTTCTATTAAGATGTATGTTATTTTTATATCATAGAAAAATATGTCGAATAACCCGTTTTTTGCAATTGCTTTAAGAAAAAAAAAGAAAAAATATTAATGACAGGGCAAAATAAATAATAAACCGAGGTTACAGAATTAATTCCGAGCCCTTTAGTATACTACCATGATAAAAAAGTTTTCGGGATAACCCCGGTGTGGCGGTCGCATCGTTCCGATTTGAGTTTTTTTTTTTTTTTTTGTTAAGTTGGTATATCTGTTGTTGATATTGCCGCTAAATATATACGTGTTTACGTTTTTTTACAATTTTAGAAACGTCGTTGAAACACGTTCCCCGTAATAGTTTTTTAACTCGATTGAACAGAAAGAAATTGAAATATATAGCCGAGCGTTGTAAAAGCTGGAATACATAAATTGGCTTACTGTCCGGCTGCATATTCCGTTTTTTTATGGCTGGTTAGTCGGCCTTCTTCACATACGATTTCTTCAACATTATGTTGTCGTAAAAACTTTGTTTTTAATACTCTTCCGTTCAATTACCGCATATGGAAAGATAATTCCAGACTAGTAGTGCTCTACATTCAGGATTGGCAAAACCAGAATATTTTTTATTAAACACAACGGGTTTAATTGGATTTTATAACTGCTTCCAAATTTTGTGCAATTCGACAATATTTTTGGTTTAATAGTACAATTACGTTGTTTTATTATTTATAATATAGTAAGCTGCTAAATAAAGCCTGGTGATCAATACAGTCTGCAATTACTTTGTTTGAACCATACATTAGAAGTAAAACGGCCGAAATATAAGAACAAACATAATAAAGTTAGCCTTTGGCATAACAAATATCGCACTAACTTCGCAAATGTTACCTATACATTTTTCAAAACGATCAAAGGGGATATCTTGCCGCTTCCATCGTTTTCTCCGGACATTGCTCCTTCTGACTATTGGCAGTTTCGACGGATGCAATACGATTTGGCAGGTCAACGCTTGACCTCTTTTGAAGAAATCGACAATCTGCCTTAAAATTTCGAAGTTGAATCCACTTGCTGCATAAGATTTGGCTCTACAGGAATCTATAATTGGGATGTCGCAACAGCGGCAGTGTATACTGGATTGTCCACCTTTTAATGAATATTCTAGAAGAGACTCAGCATTTATTGTGTCAGTGTTCAAATCTCTTGGATAATAGGACTGATTACCTTTTAAATCCGGGCGAGTAAAATTCTATCGAGCATGCGTCTGGTTGGCTCGTTTCATATGCTTATGGATTACATTATGGATTACCCGTTGGAACTAACAACATATGATGTTTTTACATATGTATACGTATGTATGTCCAAGAAATGTGCTCTAATTTTGTATAAATTCATTCAAAAAAAATAAATAAATAAATAAATAAATAAATAATAATAAAAAATAAATAAAAAATAAGTTTTGCCAATCTACATGTTATTATAGCTTGAGAATATGTATTGCAATATATTTCTCTGTTTTAAAAATTGTCAAAAAAAAAAACTTTATTCACTACCTGAGAACATGTTTCCAACTAGAATATGATTCACATATTCATTCATAATTTAAGTTTCAAATCTCTTTTCAATTGTCATTCATTCACTTTGCCATCTACAAAAAATAAATGTTTGAAAAAAATGAACAATATTTAATAAACGACGCGAAAAATCATGCCATTTTAATAAAGTTACACTAATTTAAGGTAATTTTACAAAAAAAAAAAAAAATTAAAACGTTAATTCTTGTGTTAATTATTATTCCGCGGTGTTGTAATTGTGCAAAAGCAAACATAAAAAATTATAAAAAGCTATAATGCAATATACTTACAATGTTATTGTTGTATTCTCGTATTGTGTATTTTATATGCCATGATGCTCTCAGATTACACAGACAAAATTTTAAAATTTTTTGTTAAGACAACAACTAAATTCAACAAAGAAAAAAAGAAGGGCCTTTTTTATTCCATAGTGCCCCCAGTAGGACTTTTGTTGGAGCAATAAACTAACAATGCTTACTCACGCTATTTATATTTATTTTTTCTACTATTATTATTATTTTTTTGTCATTTTTAATTTCAATTAATTACAAAAACGAAAAAAATAAAAATAAATACAATTGGTGTAGTTATGGGAGTTATATTATAAATTAATAATAATAACTCAACTATGAATATTTATAGATTGTTAGTTTTTGTTGTGAGTTATACATTTCATATTTTGTTTTAAATTATAGGTAAATGTTACAAAAAACTAAAATTATAATTAAATGTACATTTGATTGCTAATTTGACACAGTTTTTATTTATATACATAAATACATACAGATATGGGCAAAAAATAGGTGTAAAAGCTTTTTTAACTTATTAGGCAATGTAATCAATCACAACCATGCAAAAAATTCTCAATTAAATAGTCTGGCATTATTGTTTTCAAAAAGAAAAAAGGAGAATCCCTGATAAAAACTCGTCTTAGAAAAATAGTGTGATTTTTTCTTCTAAGTACAAATTTAACTTGGACAAAATTATAGGTGTGTGAATTTAAATCTTGTTAAAATTAGAAGTTATTTGATTTATTATTGAAAAATTGAGAAAGTAAGTGAAGGAACCAAAATCAATTTATTTAAATGATGCAGAAAGAAATGTTCGTCGGATTAAAGGTAAAGACTTTGATAATACATATTGCATTTTTATTAATTCTTAAATATTGTTAATTTCAAGCAAATTATAATAAAACAATGTTAAAACATTAATGAAAATTCTTAGCTGGCAATGCCTTTATAAAACATGTAAACATGTAAAATAAGTAAAACCGTTAACAACCAATGCTTATTTTATATTCTTCGTACTACAAATCCAAACAAACTAGCAATGTTGTGCACTTGGTCATATTTAAAATACGCTTAATTGAATGTAAAACGTATAATTTGAAGAAAATTCATATATATTGTGTTAAACATGAGAAATAATAATATTTTTAATATTTTAACAGCATTTCTGGTATATTAAACGACCCTTTAGGGTGCCTTTTTACATAATTATTGTTCTTGTTTTGTTGTGTACTTCTCGTACTTATGGTCGTTAAACAGATTCATTTGAATATGTTGTGTCACAACAATAATTGTTATAATTCTTTGAAGTAGTTTCGTTATACATTTTATTAATTATTTTCTTAAATTTTCTTATTTTGCAGGTTCATCGTGCTTGTCAGTGGGTTGCAAAAATGGTGGTACATGTATAACAAAACAGAATGGTGGCTCATATTGCAAGTAAGTGAAAAAAGAATACAAAAAATGTATATTTTTTATTATTTAAAGTTTTAAGAAAGTCTTTATATATGTAAAACGTTGGTATTTATTTATGTATTTATTTATTTTTTTTGTTATTACTACGTTTAAAAGGTTTACGGATATAATATTTTTGCTTATTTTCTTTTGAATAATTGTGCCATAAATTCTGTTTAATAATTTGTTTGACAGCAGTCTTTATTTGATTCATAAATTTTTTGTTTATATCTTGATTTTTGTTTATATCTTTTTTTATATAAATAATCTTCACCGTGTATGTGCCTGGAATTTTTGAATATATTTTCTTGTTTTTAATTTAAAACGTGATTAAAAATGTTTTTAATTTTGTTTTTAAAGATTTTTTTTATTTCTTTAAAAAAGTATTTTTAGTCTTAGCAAAAAAAGGTAGAATTGTAATAAAAAAAAATCATTTTAATTTTAAACTGAAAAAAAGTGTTACAAGGCATTCAACATTATATTTCTTACTTATTTATTTTTTTTAAAGGGTAGTTTTTAAATTTTTGGAAGAATGCAAAATCGTTGTGTTTTTTCATATCTAAAATTAAAATAGAACATAAGGTAGCTGCTTGCTAGTAGATAGGCGTTAATAATTGCTAAATTATTGTGAAAATATAAGTTGCCCTATAAAGTAACAGGGAACTGATTAACATATGGAAAATTTAAAACTTTAAAATCGGGCAAAATTAGTTTTTTCAAATGCAGCGTTTAATTGTAATAATGTATAATGTACTAACTTATGCGTTTTACTATTTCTATTTTGAAAAAATATTGTCTAGTCATTTGAGCTGACCCAGCCTAGTAACCAAGGGCCAAGGGTCTTACTATCGTATAAGCTTACGTATCGAGTAATTTCAATTTAAATTACTAAATATTGGGTCCGCCAAATAAATCAATTTTTGTGAAAATGTTATAAAAAAAAAAAACTACTGAATATTTTCTTAAATTTCTTTTTTTATTTGAAAGTGCAATCCTTCCGGTTAATAATGGAAAACAATTTCATTCAAATGGCTGCTTTGGCTGGCCATGCAGTAGCCTACACGATCGGTCCAATTTTTTAACACATTATCGATTGTGTGCAGCTGTACTTCACCAATGGCTTCACGAATATTGTCCTTTAAAGCGTCAATTGTCTTTGGCTTGTTGGCGTAACACTTATCACTTATGTCAAATCGCAGCTCCGAGGTGGCCAAACGACATCAGCTCTGCGGCTGATAATGCGATCTTCACAAACATGGCGCGAAACATCGAGTGTAGCTCCGGCTGTGTGGCACGTAGCGCCGTCCTGTTGAAACTAAATGTTGCTAATATCCTCCTCTTCAATTTTTGTGAACAAAAATTCGTTCAACATGGCCCGATAATCATCGCCATTGACTGTAACTGCCACTCCTTGCTCATTTTCGAAGAAAAATGGCCCAATTATGCCTCTGGACCAAAATCCGCAACAAACAGTGACTCGTCTTGGGTGTATCGGCTTTTCAATGTATGCGTACGGGTTTTCTGTGTCCCAAATGCGACAATTTCGCTTGTTTACATACCCGCTAAGATCAAAATGAGCTTCATCTGAAAAGGTGACTTTTTTGGCCAACTCGGCATCTCTGTAAGTCGATCGCAGGCCCACTTAGCAAAGCGTATACACAACCATATTCGTTCAGCGGAAGGGTAAAACTAATTATCTGTCAAATCAGACATGAGCTAACTGTTACCATTCACGAAATAAACAATAGTTGAAAAAAACGTTAGATGGCGGACCCTATATTAAAATTACGATAGAAGATTTCGGCACTACTACGTGCACAAAAATGTATGAAGCAATATCACTGTGCGACATGTCCTTGATAACGCAACCTCTGACGTTTAATGCGTTTTTCTATGTCGGTATACAATTCATACTGAAGCTTTCTCTCGAACGCCATTGAATTAAAAGTTTCATTTGCTTGTGCATGAACCCATCTTTCATCGTCATATAATAGCACGGTCAATATCAGCGCCATATAGAGGTAAGTTTTGTTTGTCGAAAGAGGACACCTGTTGGCAAATATGATTCTTCGTTTTATCTCAAAACTTAAGTCACTAGTTTTGGTTACGACCATACCGCGGTAAATAAACTCTACAATCTAAAAGCTGACTCCACTTTGATATCCGCAAAGACAGATGTTACCCTATGATATCTTCAGTATACGCGATTAGTATGTATGGTCTGATAAAATTTGTGCTTGTAGTATGAACCCCTGAATCCCAGATAATTTTCTGTAACAGAATGTTGAAAAGATCGCACGATAAACTATCGCTCTGTCCTATTTCTCGGTTGGTAGTGAACGGCTCACATAAATCCTTAAAAATTCTATTTGACGATGTTGTTTCATCGTTACCAATTATGTTAGGTCAGAAGACACTTAGCAGCTTACAGAATAATCTGTTAATAAAGACCTGCACAGAATGTGTACTTCGAGCCGTGGCATTCCATGATTCGCAGGCATAAAGCGGAACAGATTTGAGTTGAAAATTCTTAGCCCCATTCGCCTATAAATGTATGAAGATTTCAAACTTTGTCCAGGCAACCGAATTTATAATTCTGTTCTTTACATCTGTTGTGTTGTCAGTGATACTACCGAAATTGTATAACTTAGTCATGTGCTTTATGAAAGTGCTTGGGAGTCAGGTTACCTGCGGTTCAGTGTTAATAAACAATACCTTCGTTTTGTCCACGTTGATCCGAAGATCTGATTACATTACATTGTTTGTTTGCATATGTTATTTGATAAGCTGTATGATAGAAGACATAAGTCGTCGGTGAAATTCGGTAGTTCGTTGATTTAGTTCAATAAAACGAGTGAATAAAGAGAGTTGGTCATAACAATGCGTTTTTTTTTTTTTTTGGCTCCATAGTATGTTTATTTATCGTTTGTTTTTATTATAAACGGGGTGTCGAAGCTTTTGAAATCAGTGTTGGATATTTCGAGAGCGACCTAGTTCAATCGAAGTATTTACACAAGAAAACTGATCATAGCCGGTTTTTTTTTAGCTCCATAGTTCGTGTTAATTTTTTTCATGTTTCTCCTTCATTCAGTTTTATTTTTCGATCAAGTATCTTTTTCCTCCATGTTTCTTTGGCACACTATTTGAAAAAAAAGTGTCGGTAATGCCAACTCACAATCTGTGTAAGTGAAATCTGCAAAAAATCAACGTTGCACTGAACGGTTGAACTAAAAGAACGATCTGGTTCATTAACATGCACTGAACCATAAAGTGCGAGCACTAAGACTCAACCTAGTCAAGGCTGCCAATGAGAGACCAGATTACGACCATATTTGACGTTATTACCTGTCTCATAACATTGTCCACCACTAGGTTGAATAAAAGGGAAAAGACTACACATCTCTGAATCACCCGTGGTTAAACTTCTATACAATTACTGACTGCATTTTCTACTCTGATTCGACAGCTGGAAATTTACAAGTTTGACTATTTTCTTAGGCACGTTGGCAACGTTGGCGAAAATCGGCATGTTGTTTTCTTAATAATATCGGGTTTTTTTTTTACAGTTACACAAGTTTAAATTATAACAAAACAAAGAAATACATTTTAAATATCAATGAAACGGGCTTTCTTGAACAGAAAACTTTTTGTGACAATAATGTTTAATTATGATTTCGCCCATGGTGCCGTCACTGCTGGCGCGTACTAGATAGACGCAATCTGCAACATAAATTTTCGCAGCTTATGCAGCCGTATTTCGCCAATAACTCTTCTTTGATTTCCAGGTGTTCTATTACCTCTGATTTATGGACGTAGACAAGTACTTCATATACTCTTTCATCAAAAGTTTCTTTGAGTAAATCAATTGTAGCGCTTCGTCTTGTTGGAACCACATGTCAGCCAGATTAATCCCAGCTGAATGAGATACAAACAAAATTTCTAATCACGCCGCCCCTATATCGTTCACCATTGACATTAACATTCTGACCATCATAGTTTTTGTAGACATGTGAACCAATGACTCCGACAGCTCATAAAGCTTACTAAACAGCAAGTATCTGTGGATGTAATGGTGTTTCGCCAAAAACTACTGGATTATCCTCACTCCAAATGCGACAATTATGTTTATTTGCGTACCTATTCAACTAAAAATGCTTTGGTGTAAGTCTATCCATAAATAAATGTCAAACCAAACTAAACAAAAAGGAACTATCAGCTGTTAAATCGGTTGTCAAATAAAGCAGTGTTGCCAATTCAAAACTGTGAACCTCTAAAAAGAACATCCGATACTTGGCTCTGCCATAAATCATGAAAAATAGTTGGTAACGTTGAAAAAATCATCATGATATAAAAAAATAATTTAAAAACTAAAAAAAAATAAAACTGTTAGAGAGTAAAATATTCAAAATTTTAATGTGCAAAAAATTAAAACATTTACATTTAATAAAGAGAACAATTGGTTTTTGAATCATGAATGTTTTTAATTACTGGTTGTCTAAGAACTTAACTCTTTAAATGGCATATCAGTTTAAAAAATCATTTAATATAATCATGCATATATAATTTAGTTTTTTTTAATGTGTTTTAAGTATGTAATAGCTATTAAATTAAATTTGACGGTCATCAATTATCTTTTATTGTTTTCTAATCAGAAATAGTAGGCCTCTTTTTTCTCTTGGTAGCCAAATAGTTATTACTTTGATGACTTTGTTCGCAAGTAATTACAATGTTATGTTTTTAAAATTTCTTTCTCTTGCCGAACCAAAAAGAAAAAAGTTTTTTCAAAATTAATGTTGTCGGTCATTACTTAAAAGCTCGTATTTTGTTTAACTATTTAGCCAAACAATAAAATTTCATTGTCTTCGAAATAATTTACAAAGTTGTTGCACCACTTAGCGTTTGTTATATCTCGATTTTTTTTTTTTAGAAATTAAATGGAGGTTGTTTTTAAATACAATACATTTATAATTTACACTTTAATTTAGAAAAAAAATAAAAATAAAATGAAGTTAACAATTAAAATAAACCAGCTTTTGTAGGATTTGTTCGTTTGTTTGAAATTTCAAAATTTTTTGAGTAGGTGTGTTACATGCATGCACTGGGGTTTTAAAGAAAGTTTTAGTGGTTTTTTTTAAGTTTTTTTTAATGCATTTAATTGATTAAAAGCTAATCAAATGGTTTTGTTTTTGTTTTTGTTTTTTTTTTTTTCAAAGCAAGGTTTGTTTTTTGTGTTACAAAAATAATCTTTATCTGTCTAACGAGTTAAACATTTCATTAATTAACTTGTCGCTACTAAAGCTGTTGCTTTCGTTTGTTACCTTCTGCCCCACATGAATTGCATTCTGATCTCACAAACTATTATAGTCAGTCTATGCAAGCAACCAACAACAACGTTGGTTTTTGATTTGATGATATAATTTTTGTGAAATTTTAAATCCTTTCTATTTTTTTTTCTCAACAGCATTTCTTAAACAATTTTAATGATTTCGTTTTGTTTTTTCTGTATTTAATTCTTACAAAAACAAAAAACGGAAATGGCAAAGCATCATAGTCATCATCTTACTTGGTAGATATCGTCAAATGAAATCCAAAAAGCTCTAAGTTACATTTCAAAAATTCTACAGGAGAAGCAAATAACTTAGGTTAAGCGTAAAAACGTTGTTTTCAATTGTAAAAATTTTCAAATTCGTGGGAATATGTATTTCGAAAGAATGCATCATAATCATTCAAAAATTCGATTTCGAATTTTTAGTAACTTTGGGCTTTTTGGATTTCATATGACGATAAGTATGTATGTACATTATCATTAGGACAAACATTATACACTTATAGCGTTGCCAACATGCTCTTTCTGGTATCATTAACAGAACGTAGAAAACAGCGTTAACAACAACAATAATGTAATGTTTTAATGCACTTAAGTTTACATGCACACACACATACATACACTCACATTCTCATTGCTATAAAATGTTGCCAACAGACCATTTCACAAGCAAAATGTAAATGAATTGTGGAATAAGCTTATCATAAGAGTTTTGCTACCACTTTTTGCAAGCATACTTATTATAAACTTATTTAAATACAAAAAAATAAACAGTTTTCTAACACAGTTTTAAAAATGCTTTACCTGACAATGTCTTTTACAATAATACTTGCTATGCACTTAGCTTAGATAACAATTTAACAAATATAATTGTATATGACTTATTCTCGCTATAGTTTTGTGTTTTTAGGAAACAAAAATTTTTTTTGGCAATGTTTAAAAGAAAATGTTATTACATATAGAGTGTATCTTATTATTATTTTATTTATTTTTTTTTTGATACATTTCCATTCGTTTTATATTTGTTCCCGTCGTTGCAACATGTTCTGCGAAGTCTAACGTGACATTTTCCAGCCAATATTTTGCTGTTGCCCAGAATTTTTCAATCGGACCGGGCTTTATGCTGGCCAATAAATCAATCGCCCGAATTTTTTTTGTGCCATCCATTTTTTATATGTATATTTACACATATTATTAAGCTTACAAAAATATTATTATAAGCATGATTAGAAAACTATTTTTTTTCTTTGCAAGCTTATTCTATAATTAGACTTCTCAGCTTACTGTATATTATAGATAAGCAATATTATATCAAGGGCTTAGTTTTCATTATTAAGGTAATTTTTAAAAGGCCTTTTACAATAGTAAACTTATTACAAGTTATTTCTAAATCGTTTTGGTTTGTTGGGTATGCTCTTTTAGTTGTTTACAAAAGCAATTAACAGTGTTGCTATTGTAGCTATATTATGAGTAGTTTATTTTTAAAGAAAATAAGGTGGTAATTTTTTGTTGTCTTTATTAGACTTTTATTACTTTAAATAGTGCCGCATATGATTCTGAGATACTTGTTCATGAATACCTGAAGCTTTTACTTAATAGTGTTTGACATTTAAAACAGTTTAACATGCTGGGGCACATGAGGATATTGTGTCTATTTGATGGCGATCCCCTCGTTAGGATTAATAATCATATGTTGCCCACTTTAATGCTGGGCATGAAGTTTGGGGTCTCTCTGATGGTGGCATATTATACCAAACAAGGTGCGATATTCCCAATTTCGAAAATAAATTTTCCCATGTAGGGTAAATAGGTTTAATTTTTCGGGCGAAGGCTTCACTTGCGTTAGAGAATATGTGAGGAGAGAATCTAAGGTTTAAAGCCTTAGAGTCTTTGTCGTCGTGCGAGGTTAGTGCGTAGATTATCATGGACTTTCACGACATCTCGCAATGAACTTGGTATTTACAACAGGGTTATTCTATGTTTGGCCCCTTATAATGAGGGCCATCCAGGGAACAAAACTGCTGACATTTGGATGAATAGGTGAGCATGCCGGGTTTTAATTTGACCAAGGTGGAGGATTGATTCCTTGTCTGAGGGACAACTCGCTTGATTTTGAAAGTGCCTTCGGTATGAGATAGGCGAGGAGGTGTATTTCGCTTTCTCCCGGTATATCCTGGGTTCTATTGTTAATCAGTAGGAACGAGCTCGAGTACTATTGGGTCTATTATGGTCTTAGATACTATCAGAGTATCTTGAGAAGTGTTAAATTTGATTAGATTAGGCTCTGCACGGCCGATGACAAGACATCTGAACACGTACTTTGTAAGCGCCCAGCTATTTCGGACCAGAGGATGAGGATATTGCTGTGGTTATTCCAAAAGGGCTATTTCTTCTCTCACCAAATATGATTACGGGCTTTATTAGCAGCCTCAATCTGTTGTGGTGAACTTATATCGCTGCACAAGAAATCCTTCGGGTTGCTATGCTTTTTGGACCCGACCAACATAGTATAACACATGTAGAATATTTTTCGAGAGAAAAGATTAAATAACGCGAATTTGTTGCCTTTGCAATTGGAATATCCAATTTTGATAGCGCGTTAAGAAGTGAAGTTGGTTGCGAAATAACTGTTTTGCATTTGTCATTATTGAAAAGTAATGTTACTTTGCTTCTTTCAGGTCAATATAGTGATTATATCTCAATTTAGTCTCATTGTAGGTAAGTAAACATTACTGTTCATGATAGAACTTTGAAGCTCTTCTTTCAGTAACTTATTGAAGCATCACTGCTAAGCAAGCAAATACGTTACGCTTGACGTGCTGATTTAGGTTGATAGATAACCCAATTACAATTTAGGCCTTAACTTCCTGAATGTGGTAGGGGTGAAGATATACCTAAATATTCCTTGTGTTAATATAGCTCTTAGAACCTACTTAGCCGTTTGATTTCAAATCAAGCATTTCAGTGTACAGTATCTTATAGTCGAGCTTCGTCGTCTGTAATTACTAGTTCATGATGATGCACCTTTTACAACATTTTTTAAATATTTTATCAAGTGTTTGTGTGTGTGCAAGTATTTTTTTTTTTATATGAATGAAAGAAAGAAGAGAAAATAGAAGAATTTTGTTTAAAACATAATCCTAAATTATCAACAATTTAAACGTTTTACATTGTTCTGTTATATTTTCCTGGTATTTTTATTTTATTTTCTTTCTTTTTTCTTTTTACCTGACCATTTTTCTAATATTTGTTTGGCATTTAAAAAGGCAACTACACAGGTTGTGTGTGTGAATAGAATTTTTTTCAGGTGTTTATGATGCGCAACATCTGTCTATTTTAGTTTTAAAATTCATTAAAAACTAATCATCGTATGTGCATTAAAGTGAATATGATTCCAAATGATATTTGAATTAAAGAAACACAATAACTCCAAGGCCAGAATAATCAAATTCGTCGTATATTGGACGTATAACTTAAAACTGAAATATTTTTGGTAAATTCTAACTCACAAATTCATTAAATTTAAAATTAGTTTGCTATGTATTTTATTTAAAATTTTTATACAAAACTAGCTGCCCACATCTAAGTTATCTTAAATCTTCCGGTCACAATCCAATTATTTCTTTCTTCCAGAAAGACACTGTAGGCTATGCATTTCTTCCGCTTTTTGGCCAATGTGGATAGATAACGAAGCTTTCACAGTTGTCGTTCTTCACAATCCAATATTTAGTGTGAATGGAAGGTGCCATGCCCACCCATCACATATCGCCCAGTTATTGACTGAATGATGATGTATTGTCACGACACTGTTTGAACCTACTTTAGAAACTTGTACTATTACCGTTCTCAATATATACAAAAATATTTACTTTGCAGGGGAATTACCACGCACACTTGTTCAATTCCGCCCACTTTTTGCCTGATGATTTGTATTGACAATGAAGTCATTCAGACCAAATTCGAAAGCTTTTGCTTTAATCGTTCTCAAGATATACATAAAACAATATTTAGTTTGTATGGGAAGTACCACGCCCACTTTTAGATTGATGATTGACTGAGACTTTAGCTTTAACCGTTCTCAAGATATAATGAAATTAATATTTAGTTTGTATGAGAGGTACCACGCCCAGTTAACCAATTCCGCACACTTTTTGCCTGATGATTTGTATTGACTATGAAGTCATTTAGACTAAATTCAGAAGGTTTTGCTTTAAATGTTCTCAAGGTATATAGAAATCAACATTCAGTTTGCATGGATGGCTCCACGTCCAATTGTCCAATTCTACCCATTTTCAATCAGAACATATTCTGAAACTTTAGCTGTAACCATTCCCAAAATATACTAAAATCAATATTTAATTTGTATGGTAGGGACCACCCCCACGTGATCAATTCCACCCACTTTTTGACAGGTGATTTGCCTTGACTATGAACCTACTTGGACTAAATTTAGAGAATCTTTCTTTCACCATTTTGAAAATATAGACAAATAAATAAATGCTTAGTGTGCGCGTGGCGCCGCCCAGCTGAGATTTTTTAAATTTATATAGCCTATAGTTCCTTCCAAACATACCGAGAGAGAAACTAAAAATTTCAAGAGAGTCAGTTCACTGGTTTAGCTGTCTATAAGGCACAAACCAATAAGCAAACACACATCCATTTGAATATATAAGATTTTCTTATAAAATAAATAAGTAAATAAGAATTTAAATATACAACGCTCTTCGTCCAGTTTTAAACACTTGCAGAAGGCTCTCCTACTGGCTCTGTCCTGTGCCATTTGACGTATTTGTAATTAGGATAGACCTTTGATACGGTGTTTGGCCTCTACTGATCTACGTCAGGTATTTCTTTGGCGGTCCACATTATGTTTGCCTTGAGGATTCTACTACACACTGGTCTGTGCAATGTCTCTAAAGTTTCTTGCGGAGGGTATGACCGAAACATTGGCACAATATATTTTTTTTATCATATCAGCCATCGTTTGCTTATGACCATCCTTTCATATTTCTGGCTACATTTTTAAAGCCAAAAAAGAAAAAAGTCAAATTTGAATACCCTGCTTCAAAATGAAGCATATCCCAATGAGAGGATTTTGTAAAAATCGAAACAAATGGTTGTTGGAAGGAGTAGGGTTTGGACTTTAAAGCGGTTAGTAGGCTAAACCTCCCAAACATAGGGTTCATGTCTGGTCCCATACTCTGGTCGGTTTCCAATGAATGCTGAATTCAAATTAATCAATTGTGTTCATTAGAACTCCCTTGTTACTGATAGAATCGATTTATGCAGCTCATAAATGATGAGGCACATCTGGTTCCACCAAATATAGATGATTTTCTTAGCAACATGGATATTCGACTTTGACGTTGCTTCGCCTAGTTGGACAGGCTTCTCCCAATGCTACATGCTGTCACAATGTATCCGTTTTTTATTGCTAGTAATGATTCGAAACAAAAATGACTTATATTCATGCAACCCTACTAATTGCAAAAATATTAAAATTATTACTTGAGTGTTGGAGACTAGTTCTCGCGTTGGATGTACACAATTCGACGAAAAAATTAAAAATTTTTAAATAATAGCATGATCTTAAAAGTAATATTCCGCCAAGTTATTAGCTTATAAGTGCATGAAAGTCGGAAAAACTGGATTGTTATCCGTAACTCGAGATTTTGGAAGTATTTTGAAAATTCCAAAAACAGATCCTTGTTCTACTCGATAGCGCCTATCTGAATAATAGTATCACTTGTCAGGTATTTTTTTGGCGCATCGTGTAATTTATAAAGTGTTATAAACCTCGATGCATTGCTCCGTTATAATTCGCATACTACTCGTATTTATGTTGAAGATTCAGGAACGATTTTGGACTGCTTGTTGCTCTCGAAATTGCGTCAGATCAACGATACGACCAAATCAATATCACTTCGTTAAAAACTTTGCTCGGAAACTGAAAATAATGCTATACCTCTCTAATAATTGCATCATGCAATTTTTTAGAACAAATGTATTTCTTAACCCGTCCAATGGTTGAAAAGTAATACATTTTATTGCTTCTTCTTTCTCTTAAAGGATTATGAACACTTTTTTTGGTTTTTCTATTTATACTTCCATTCTGAATCAAATTTCATACCTTGTTTTTGTTTTTGTTTCTCTGTGACAAACTCTGTTTTATGTTTTTCCGTTAATGAGTTGCCAATTATAATTTTATCATATTGTATAAATACAGCGTTGCCTCATTCGTACGCATTAATTAGTGTTGCATATTTAGCGTGATTTTTCAATAGAATGTCTTTTTTTAAGAACGTTAATAGCCATTATAAGTGGAAAAATTATTAGGCTTTAAGAAGAAAAAAAAGAAAAAAACAGTTAAAATGAAATCAATTATTGTGTTATTTTTGTGCTTTTATGCCTTTTACCTTTGTTGCCTCTTTAGATGATTCATCAAATCTTGTTTTTTTTTTTTTGAAGAGAGGATCATAAAATGTTAAAATAAATGCATTTATAAGACAATACATTACAAGAGTATGTAAGTATGTATATGTGGCCAATATCTTTATATAAAAAATATAAAAAAGTTAAACTTTTTGATTCTATGTATGTTTGTTGAAGTGTGTCTATGTTTGTTTTGTATGAATATACCGGGAATATGTCATTCTCTGCCTACTTTTGTGGTGCTGTTCGTAGTGTTGCCAATACCAAGTTAAAGTTGGTATCTTCTTATTCTTCGCCTTGACTCTCTTTCAATCTCTGGAGATATAAAATTTTTGTCGAACTTGTTTTTTGCTTTTCTTTGGTTTTTTTTTAGGTTGTAGGCTAATTGAAATTCTCCATACATACGATGATAATATACGTTATAACAATCATACATCATATACGTATAAGTATATACATACACACACGTACCTACTTACTTGCTATTTTTATATAAAAAAGTTTAATTTCTGGTATCATAAGGCTTATTTGGAAATTTTGTTTTTCGGTTTTTTTTGTTGTTGTTGTTATGCTGAGATATGTAATCTCTGGTACATGCTTACTGCCTTCTTTTTGTGGTTTGGTTTTCTTTGTCTTTAGACTTAAAAAACTTTCCTGGTGATTATGATACATTTGTACCGATAACCGTGTAAATGCAAAGACACGGTTTGTTTGTTGCTGCCTTTTTATTTTTTTATTCCGAGAGGGGTTTTCTTTTATCAGATCCTGTAATTGTAAGACAAAAAAAAAAAAAAAAAAATAGAGATTTTGTTTTTTGTTTCTGTTTAAAACTGTAGTTTTATGTACTCGTCGCCGTATGCAAAGTTATTTCATTTGGTTTCAAATTTTTTTCTTACCATTTTTCTATTGCTAATCTAGGTTTACTACTGCTGCCATTACAGCCATTAAACAAATATTGAAATTAAATTTGTATCTTTTCGTTAAGCAGTGAGTTCGTCTTAAAAATGATTTCAATTTATGATATATTGCTTTTGTTAATGGTTTTTTCATTCTCAATTTTAGTAAATCGTTAACCTAAATCTAAGAAAAGTTGAAAATAATTGATTTAAAAGAAATAAAAAATTCCTGACATTTTATAAACCCGTTTAGATTAAATTCAAAAAATATCACAGTAAGAGTTCAACTTAATAGTTTACTAAAACTACCGCCTAATAGAAGTTTTTTCGGCACTCTCTTAGTTTATGGAGAGCATGATTAATCACCATCTTGTGAAGTGTTTAGAGTCCAACAATTTGCTGAGCGATCGACAATATGGTTTCCTTAGGAGTCGCTCTACTGGTGATCTGCTGCCGTTACTCTCTGAAAGGTGGAATAGGTCCATTCATGGATTGGTGAGATTAAGGCTGTGGCCATGGATATTTCCAAGGCGTTTGACAGAGCCTGCCACGAGGTTTTCATATCCAAACTTATTTCTTTTGTGTCGGTAGTCACTTCTCTCGATTTATATCGGGGTTTTTCAGAAGTCGCCTAGATGGGATATCATCCGATGAGTTCAGGTGTACCAACAGGCTCTGTGCTTTCCCCAACTCTATTTCTAATATTTCTTAACGACTTTCTTCTCACTTCAAATCCCATCTACACTTTTGAAGATAACAGCAACATTTGTCATTCATATTCTTTTGATCGTAGGCCGAGCCTTTTGAGAATTGGGATGAAAAGGCGGAATATGAATGACAGTCTTACAAATGACTTCGCAATAATCTCCGAGTGTGTCAGTGCACATAGGGTCGAATTTAATGCACGTAAGACCCAATGTTGTTTTCTGACACACAGACGGGGTGGTGGGTTGTCATCTATATCTATGGGTAATGTGAGGAATCAGATGTTCGATGTTCTTCGGATGAGAATTCACTGTGACGTTCGTTGAAACGATCACATATTTCTTAAGCCGGTCCAAGCAATATTTCACTCCATCTGACCTCCTCAATATTTACAGGACCTGTATCCGACCTAAGACGTAATACAACTCTCTCAATTAAATCCACTCGGGGTTTTGGGTTTTATATTTAAAAAACCCGGGTGAATTCAAACGAAGTAATTGCAGTTTGCTGCGATCACCGAGTTTTAGCAGCTCATAGTACACAATGCCGCCTTGATCGAACTAAAAGTGAAAAACTACATTATATGTAAATACGAAAACAATATAATTGTACTTACTAGGGATGCCAATCGGGAACGGTTTTTACAAAACCCGGGATTCGGAATTATTAAATAAAGCCCGCAATACCGATTTGGAGATGCCGGGATTTGTAAATACTGAAGTAAATGTGCTAAAATTCATACAAAAATGTAACGACGTACGTAATTCAATTGATGTTATAAACAACTAAATCGGAGACAATCAAACAACCTATAACAGCAGTAAAAGTGTCTGAGTTGTCAAGAACCAAAATCAGTTAGTTTTGATTTTTTTTATCGCTAGGTGTTCTTTTTTTTGTAATTTAATCATGTGAGCCTATTAAAGAAAATTGTTATCGGATAATTAACTTCGTTGTCATAGTCTTTGGGTTTATACTCCAAAAAATTAATTTCCTTCATTTTTGACCAAGAAAATTTAAGCTTAATTTTGAGACTGACTCATTCTGTTTTAAGTGAGTATTCGCAGTGCTAGCATACCGCACAGGTGAATTATACGTCTACCACCGCTTCCCACCTGTGATGAAAATCATCAGTGAAATGTTTGGACACAAACCTTCACACCTAGATAAAGTGTTGGACACTAAACTCCTGTCCTTCTATGCGTCACGGCACCCGGTTAAGAGTGTAACACCACACCGAGCTCACACTCTGCCTGTAATTTAGGTTTAAAACCACAACCACCCTAAAGCTCCCACAAAGTGGCCTACCTAAAGTCAGGCAGGGTCCGAAATCCCTGGGGCTCCTGATTCCCGTGGCACCAGAATATCTCTGGTCAGGCTTATTAGCATAAATTCTAATGCCAGTTGCAAACGGCTCTGGACTGGTCACCGGGAATGTGAGAATGACAAAAGGATTGTTCATGAGCGCCATCCGGGAAACGCTTATTATTTAGCAAACAGGAAAATCCTTCGGATTTTTTATTAGGCCCAAGCCATTTTGTCTCTGTGGGATACGTGAGGTGGACGATTGACTCCTAAAAAAGGTCTGTTTTGAAGGATTGCCTCCAGTATGAGACAGGCAGGAGGTTTATTTCGCTTTTGTCTGGTAGAACCAGAAGGTTATTGCTGCTCAATAAGAGCGAGTTCAGAGTACTAACGGGTCTATTTACCGTGCAATGTGGTCTTAGATACCATCAACATATTATGGGAAATATTGAGGTTTAGCGGTGTAAATTTTACACGACTTATAACGAGACATCTAAACACATACTTTGTGAATGCCCATCTATTTTGGTTCAGAGGATGAGGTTTCTGGGGGATGCTGCGATAACTCCAAAGGGGGAATTTTTTCTCTAACCAAATATGATTACTTGGTTTAATCGTAGCCTCAATCTGATGTGGTGAGCTTGTGGGTTTTGATTCTGATCAACATAAGTGTGCCGCTGTGGTATGGTAGGTAAGACACCCGCCTACCAGCCAGAAGAGTATTTTAAAGTGACATTTATGTTATGGATATTTAATATAAAAATAAAAATAGCATGTTTTGGAGTCAAGAAAAATTTTTTAGAGGTATAAAACCTTACGCAAAAGAAAAAGTAATCTTTTAGTGACACGGTGATCCAAGCCAGAGCGCTAAAATTGTCAAAGAATAGATGTTGCAACAGAAGTTTTAAGCAAAGTAGTGATCACCGTAAAGTTCTAATTCCAATCCAATGGATAATTTTTGAACAATAGTAAAAAAAAGACGCCTGCAAAAATATAATTGGATTTCGTGGAAAATGTTAAAGCTATGGTAACAATTTCTCTTACGTTTTTGGGTAGTATTGTATAGACTACGTCTAAATTCTCAAAAAACGCCACAAAAAGAGAGTTCTAAGAACTTTTTAACCATGAATAAATATGTGAAGTTTTGTATAATTTTATTGAGTATTTAAGTTTTTATAGCAACTTTTCAGTTCAACATCAAAACATACATTTGGTTTTGCACCCCACTGTATGTACATATCATCCACAGCGTTAATTAAATTGTCATTACAGTAACAAACTTACTATTATTAATTTGTTATACAACAAATATTTGTTATTTATAACGTAATTTTAAGTTACAACAAAGAATACCCAAAAATAATAATTTTTATGCAAAATAAAATGGGATTTATAAATCGCAAAAATCCCGCGATTACAAAATTTAAATTTCCCGAATGTCACGGCATTTTCGTGAACAAGAACTCCCGATTGGCCTCCCTAGTACTTACTAACAAACAAAAAATATTGGAGAACTGGACGAAACTTGGAAGCAGTTATAAAATCTAAAAAAAAACAATAAAACTCGGAGGGTTGGGTTTTTTTTAAACCCGGGTTTTTGCCAACTCTGGTACGCCGTTTTAGATAGGAACCGTACTATTTTTGGATTTATTAAAATAGTACGTTTAGTTATGAATAAAATTATACTTCGTTTCTTAAAATCGGATGGAAATTAATAGAGTTATAGAGCCTATTTGGTAAAGCACTCCATGAAAAAATCATGTGATTATTAAAAAACATAGAAAAATATTTACAACAACTAAAGCTATGCAACAAAAACAAAAAGTACTTATATTTTATGGATCAAAAAGAGTAAAACAGACGATAAGAGATCTATTTGTAAGATCTTAATATGGGTGTCTACTTAGTTTTGGCACTGATAGTAGACGGTGCCGATGATCTGCGGATTTTAATTCTTTCACCAGTTGCACCTTATATGGGAATAATATAATACTGCACCGCAGTGACGTACAAGCTATCCCTAGCTGAGCAGAACGCCTTCTGGTAGATGTTTCTGGTGTTTCCTTAACACTTTACTCTACTCATTCAATATTTTGCGCAGAGCGAATTAAACGTGGTCTACCAGTTCAAAGCAATTAGATATGCCGTGCTATGTTGGTGGTGACGATAAATTAAGCAACGAATCATTGTTTAAGGGGGCGAAATTCAGACTTTAAAATGTCGACGATATGCTTTCTGCGTTAAAATAATTGTTCGCTGATTTAAATAACAAATTTATATATTCTGGTGACTTTTAGCTTATTCTGTACTTTTTTCAAAAACAAAATATAAATTTGCAACTGAGGGTCATAAAAAGAGATAGCAATATTGTGTTATAATATTTGCTATCTCATATTCATATTGTGGAGTAAAATTTCATACACTGTAGTAAAATTTGTTGTATGGTTGTTATTTTTGTTGATGTGTTGTCACCGTAGTTTTAATTGAGACAGAAAATCGAGAAAAGTAAAGTATGCCGTTCTCAGACATAGATCCCATACCATTGGGTCACATAATAGTTTCCAGGTCAGCTTTATCTCCTCCAGCTGAGCATTAAAATCTCTTAAAAGGAGTACCCATTTTACGCTGTCATATACTGTTTTTAGGCTTTTATAGAACTGCTCTGTTTGTTCTGCTTCAGTGCCTTTTGGTGGTGCATAACGTTGCATACTTATATCAATACGAATACCTTTCAATAAATTTTAGAAAAACTTGAAATTGTTTATTCGATAAGAAGTTGTAAAAAATTCACACGCATTCGTCATATTTTTAAACTATTTGATCATTTCAATATTGCGGTTTTGATTTCATTTATTTTTTTTTTTTATTTTTTCAAAATAGCACCACTACTCACTGTATAAAGCCAATGAAATTTATTATTTTATCATGTTCATATATAATTTTTTTTTTTTTTACAATTTTTTACACATTTTTAAAAGTGTACGGCGGCGACGACGACACGAGTATGTAAATAATAATTTTTCTCATAGAATTTGCCTAAGATATCTTTACACAAATAATAGTTTTTTCTTCTTCTTATTTCTGTGGTTTTTGGAATATACCACGCATCTCCTTCATTTTAATTTTTTTGTTTGTTGCTTGCTTCTATACAAAATCCAGTCTTTACATCTCTTTTGAAAATGTGGTTTAGTTCTCTAATAAAGAAATAAATTATGGGAATTATAGGATTTTAAGAAAAAAAAAAAAATGTGTAGTGCATTTGAAACACGTTAGATTAGTTAAATCAATAGTGTTAAAGAGAAAGAGAACGCATTGTTGATGGCGTTTTATTCAATAATAAACTCCCAACCCAGCTTGTAAGTCTTATTTACCATGGCTGGGATACATTAAAACTCATGTTAAAATAAAGCGATTAAAATCTTAGAAATGGCAGAAGAAAAAAACGGTGTTTATAAGTAAAAAAACGTTTTTTTTTTTCTTTTTTAACTTATACTTTATTAACTGATCGATCTACTTTAAAAAAAAATAATAAATAAAACGACGGCCAAGAAGAAATAATAAAAATTAAAAAAAATTGAAACAAAATC
This sequence comes from Wohlfahrtia magnifica, assembly GCA_023159175.1. Classification (NCBI taxonomy): domain Eukaryota; kingdom Metazoa; phylum Arthropoda; class Insecta; order Diptera; family Sarcophagidae; genus Wohlfahrtia; species Wohlfahrtia magnifica. The sequence goes on along the minus strand of JAKWBJ010000481.1, from coordinate 5,010,552 downwards.
AGCACATTTTTCTTCATTTGAGTCCATAAAGTGCGTGATTTATGCAGCGTTTGTTGCAAGTGAAAATGATTAAAAAAATATTTTATGTTTTACCAGTCAGTCAGTCACTCCGTCTGTGCGTTTAACGTCCAATAACTTACGGTTAATAACGTGTATGTAAGTGCGTGTATGTGTGTGTGTGCTAATACAAATAGAAACATTAAATTATTTAAAATGTTGCCGTTGTTGCTATTGGCTAACTGAGTGTTTGGTTGTCCACCGGCCGCTAAGTCTCTCTTTCTATAATGGAAGCTTTTAAAGTAGCAATACAGTTATCTTTTTAAAAGCAGAAAAAAAAAATTAAAACAAAAATCAAAGAAATCACTTTTAAAAACTGGTCTATCGATTGTTGTTAATACTTGTGGCGGTGGTGGTGGCGTTAGTAGGGGCAGAGTTGTCAGAAAGCAAATGTTTTAAACTTGTAAATCGTTGTCGTTCAGTTTCTATTCAGTTTTTTTTTTCTTCTTTTCTGTTTCTCTAATAGTGCGTAGTAATTTCAACACTCGAGAAAATGTGATGAGTTAATTTAGGAAAATTATTTTAAAAAATAGGTTGATTGATCTATGTGTGTATGTCAGCAGCTGCCAATTTAAAAAAAATGTATTATTAAAGCTATATGAGTTAATCCGAATTTACACACTACTATTTTCTAAGCATTCCATACTTTCTACGCTCCTTGTAGTTTTCACGCGCCTTATTCTTTTTGTGCATTTTATACTTTCTATACATTTTATACTTTCTACGCATCTCGTACTCTACTCATTTCATACTTTCTACGCATTTCGTACTTTATAAGCATTTGCTACCTTCCGCGTATTACGTACTCTCTATGCATTTTAGGCTTTTTTTTGCATTTTAATTTAAACATTTCATGCTTGTTAAGTATTTCATACTTAGTACGCATTTTATTTTCTCTACTCATTTTATACTTTCTATGAATTTTATACTTTATACGCACTTCGCATGTTATAAGCATTTGATACCTTCCACGTAGTTCATACTTTGTGGATTCTACGCTTTTTTGTATTTCAAATTAAACATTTCATACTTTCTACGCATTTCGTACTTTACGAGCATTGACTCTTTTCACACATTTCATACTTTTTTATATGCATTCTAGGCTTTGTTTCACATTTCAAGTTCATATAGTGGTTTTTTTGCGAAAATCATTTTTCGCTTTCATCAGCTGTAGTAAAAGTTTGTTGTCAAACGTAGACAATTTATGTCCTCCCTTGGTAGCAAAAACACCGTATCTGTGATCACATGCTACTGTATATGATGCATACAAAAGTAAAAAATAAACTTAAATTTCACCTTCTATTCACGTTCCTGCTCTCACGTTCTCTCTAACTTGCAAAGTACAATTTCATTGATTAAACTTTTTTGCAGCAGCGTAGGATACGTATAACCCGTCGGCTTCTTACATACTCTTCGTTAATATTTTGAGTGAGTTTGTACTTCTTCAGGACTTAAGTAATTAGGAGATACCATGTAACGAACGTAAAAAAGAGATTCATCTTTAATCTAAAGATTTGCTTCGCCTTTTTTGTGGTTGATCTTAAACCTTCATTTCTATGGAAAGTCCCTTACATGTTGATGAATTATGCGATCTGGTGAACGTTTATCTCGACATTAGTTCATCACTGCGTGCAACCTGCAGCCTATATTAGGGAAATCAACGGCAACAATCTTCACCACTTGGGTGAAGGAAGTTAATTTAATTTGGCGTCGTTGTCGATGGAATGCAAATTCCGACTGTGCCCCAAACAAAAATTTTGGTATTCACATTTGATAGCCTATTACTTCCTCAGCTTATGCCACTGCAATCACACACAATTTACTAAGTTGAAACAAGTTCCTCAAAGTGCTAGCCGACAGCACTTTGGGCATGAATAAGGAGCCGTCATTTAACTGTACGTCCCTTTCAATGAGTTTAAAAATAGAATCGGGTGCAGCTCATTGACTGAGAGAAAAGCCCTATGTTCCTTCATCGAATATTATGGCAATTAATAATATATTTAAAAAAATTTAATATATTTAAAAAGTCCGGTTTTTTAGGTCAAAAAAGAAATGATTTTACAAATTTAAAAAAATAAATATGTATAAATTCACTGCTTACATCTTTTGTCCACCCACAATGTCGAGTTCTGTCTCAGAAAAGCTTCTCGTCTTTTGAGGCAATCCACTCCGAAGCTAAATTTATATTTCTACAAAGGAAGTTATTTGGTGACATGCCAAAAGATATTGTATCTGTCGAAACAGCCAATAGTCAGAATGAGCAGTGTTCAGAGAATACGGCGGATGAGGCATTTGATCGTTTCTAACAATTGCGACGTGACCCCGAGCTTTGTCATGCAAAAGGAAAATTTCATTTGTCTATCTGTCTTTATATTCCGGCCTTTTTTCTCATAATGCACAGTTTAAACGAAGTAATTGCAGTCTGCTCCGATCACCTAGTGTTAGCAGCTCATAGTACACAATGCCGCCTTGATCCAACTAAGAGTGAAAAATTGCATTATATGTAAATACGAAAACAATGTAATTGTACTTACTAGGGATGCCAATCGGGAACGGTTTTTACAAAACCCGAGATTCGGGATTTTTATATAAAGCCAGGAATCCCGATTTCGGGATCCCAATTAACATCGTGCGTTTGGGTTGGACTACCCTATATTTGTTTTGCCAAATGGTATATTTCGTTTTACTATATCAACTTGACATCCAAGACTCATTTGATTTCTGTTGCGTTGCCAACAAAGAGGTCTATAAATAAACCGTTAGTTGTTGTTGGCTTTCAAACTCTGCAGTTCTTAAAAGTAAGCGAATTATATAGATAATGTCGGGTATGTAGTACTAAAAAGAGTGTAGCCAACTCTGTCTACAATAGAACTTGAATTAGCTATTAAATTGGTATTTTTTCCATGAGTGTTTTTACTTTTTTGGAAATTTATCTAATGCATGTTTAAATATCTGTATCTATATCTGTGTGCACTACAAAAGATTCATCATTTTTTTAAACTTTGTAAGCGGATCTGTTTGAGCTTTATGTGCGTTTTTTCTTTCTATTTGTCGATTTATTATTTCTTGTTGCAACTTCTTGCTACTTGTCTATCGCTAAAGAAGGAATGGCATGTAACATATTAACAAACAACAACAACAGCAACAACAAATACACAACCATTTAGATGATATACATACTGAATAGCAGCAGCAGGCCTTAGGAAACTTGTCTACAAAACCGAAACCCACGTTACATTAGCATCAATGTTTTATTAAAAACGCAAAATGCTACTACTCTTCTCGTTGTTGAGTGAATGATGATCGTGATGATGATGATGACGATGACGGTGATAATGATGAAGTCGATGGGGAGATTTTGCCAACTGCTGCTACTACTAGTACTACTACTACTACTACTACTACTGATGTATTGCTACTGTAATTTATTTTTTAAAAGGAGTTAAACAAAAATATGCTTTCATACTTGCTTTTATTGGTGTTCGTTCGTACAGAGTGCGTAGATTAACGAATAGTTGTGTGTTGTTGCTGTTGCTGTTACTAGTTCCGAGGAAATCATACCAAAACGTTTTATAATTAGCGTTGATGATGTTTTTCTCAGGAGTTATTAAACAATTTTATTTCATTTTTTTTTTTTTAATTTTGCTTCTACATTTTTATTGCAATTTTCTCCACTTGTTTCATTTGAAATGAAATATTTCGTTTAAAACTGGTGACAGTGTTTCATGTATGTACACTAGTCAGAAAAAGTTTGCGTACAATAGTTTTTATTTCATTCACGACTCTGTATTTCTTAGATTTCGCAACAAAGCTTAAACTTTTTGGTCGTGTAATATGTCCTAGATCCCTGTAATATATTATAACCAAAACTTGTGTTTGAAAAGAAAGTGGTTTCCTTGCTAGGCATCATAATTAAAAAGGTGTATTTATTTACTCAGAAAAGGTCTGCGTACACATAGAATATTAATCTATTATCCGTTGTTTTTTAATTTATAGTTGTCGATTTCGTTGTACTCGTGTTTTTAGTCAAATTTGTGTAATTGCTGTAAGAGAATTAAGTTCAATTTGTGAAATAACATTTTTTTTTTTTTTGCAATGGGTCAACAACAAATGCATTTATCCTGCGAAAGAAAACTTATTATTTTTCTCAGAAAACAAGGAAAAGCCATCAAAAAGTTGCAGAAAAGGTAGAGAAAATGCGCTCCTCTATCTAGAAAACCATCAACTTTTACAAAGTAACTGGAGGCTTTGTTTCAAAACCTCATTTCTGGCCGTCTTTCAAAATTAATTTCTCATCAACTCTGTGCAGCAAGATCCCAAAATAAAAGCCTCAGAAGTGGCTAAAAGTATTAATTTAAAATTGAAGGAGTATATCGTCGTATGGAATCCAAAAAGCCCTAAATTACAAAAAATTCGTAGTCGACTTTTTGACTACTATAATGCATTCTTTCGAAATGCATATTCCCATGAATTTTTACATTTTTACAATTGCAAATAACGTTTTTGTCGACAATATTCTAAGCTTAATGGTTTACTTCGGATTTTAAAAAGTTTTTTGCTTCTTCTGTAAAATTGTTGAAACGTAACTTAGGGCTTTTTGGATTTCATATGACGATATGTGATAATAATTTCATAAATATCTTAAATCGAAACTGTTTTTATGCTCGTATAGAACGTGAGAAGCTCTTTATTTCATTAAAAAGAGTCGAATAAAAATGTTGTTCGGTAGAGAGCTGTTCAATAAAGCATTAGAATTTTGGAAGAGGATTTTATTTTTGGATGAGAGTAAATATTTATTTTATTGCATTTTTATAATAGCAAGTCGTCAATTCGTGTGGAGAAAATCCGGTACGGCACTTTAAAAAGTTATTTTGTGCAACACGCTTAAACACGGTGGTGGAGGTGTAATAGTTAAGTGGTATGTACCGGCGAACTGGGTATACAATTTGCAGATTATTGAGTAGTCTACTGTGGCCAAGAGAGCTTACCTAGACATTGTAAAGGTCAACAGGAGGCAAAATTTAACGAAACTGGGTTTTGGTAAACCTTTAGATGCTTTATAATGCTCCAAAACAGTTACGTGTGTCACTACATTCTCCAGATCTCAATCCCATTGATTATTTATGGAAGCGGTTGGAGCAAAAAATTCACAATCTTGTTTTAATATCAAAAATTATATTAAAAAAGTTTTGCCAACTGAATGGGAGGAAATGTCACAGAAAGTCACCTCAAAACGGGTTTAATCCATTCAAAAAAGAATGGCTGTGGTTATGGCTGTGGTTCTTAAAAGAACAGATCATCCAACTAAACACTAATTCATTGCTAATGCTGTTATAAATATCCAATAACAAGATTTTAAGAAAGTGCATACACTTTTGTACGCAGACTTTTTCTGTACATTTTTTAACACAATCTTACTTTTTTGTAATTAATTTGTATATAATTAATTTTATTTGCTGGATTTTAATATTTATTAAAACTTTGCAACAAGATTAAATAAAAAAAATTAATTTCATATTCTTAAGAGCTGTTGTGGTTTTATACCCAGACTTTTTCTGACTAGTGTATGTACGGCTCATAAACGGCCCGTTCTCTCAATAATTAAATAGTTTTACGTACGTTCAACTAACAGCAACATTAAATACATATACATACATACTCGTACATACATACAGGCGCACGCATAACTAACAGACCCACTAATTGACAATCGCTAACCAATGTGTTGTGTTTTAAAATAAAATTGCTCGTATATGCCAATGATTAAACGTTTTGGTATTTTACTCTTCGAACAGGATTTGATTTTTCGAAATAAAAATTAATTTTAAAATATTTTTTGTTAATGAAAGTGTATGTAGATAAAATGTTTAGGAAGAAAATTAATTAAAAACATTTTCTAAATTGTTAAAATTTATAATTGAACGTCGCCTGTAACCTAATGCCATGCCACCTGTATTGTTAGTAATACATTCTTATATAATAGCGCACATAACAAAGTGTTTTTCAAAACAAATTATTTGAAAAAGAAAAATATTTTTATGAAACAATGTTTTTGGACCAACGCATAGACAATTAAATATTTAAGGTTATTCATTGGCATGAGAAAATTGTGTTGACAAACAATAATAAATTGTTAGCGGGCCTATCACTCATTATTTTTATTTATTTATTTATTTATTTATTTTTTTTTGCTTGAGCACGAATTCTTGTGTGATCCGGGTGTGCTTTACAAGGTGAGTATTACGAATAAAACTTTACTTAGTGGGAAAAAGTACACTTATTTCATTATAGTGTCGAAAGAAGCGAGCAATTCAAGCTACATTGCTGCAGTCTTATCATTATATAGCACCTTTTTTTAAACGCGGTGCAGAAGTTCCAAAATAGGCTATTTGGCACTGCTAAAGACCGGTACATTGCTAGAAAGAAACAAGCTTTCTGTTAAATAAAAGCTTCTTAGATCAGGCCAACACTCATCAGGTGAAAGTAGATAACCATATCACATGACTGGGTTGACATCCATATCACGACTAAACTTCTACGATCCTACACTACATAAATATTTAAAGTGAAAAGGTTACGTCCAACGTGGAAGAAAGGCATTATTGTAAAGCTACCAAAAAGTTTCTACTTGAATATCTGCAACAACTGAAGAGGAATTACTCTGTTTAACACCATATATAAGATATTCGCAGTCATAATACAGGAAAAGCTTTAAAGCTACATAGACTGTTATCTATCTTTCAAACAAGTAGAAGTTATCTAGATCAAACCACCACTCTAAGCATCATCAGAACAATCTCTAGAATGGTATATCCTATGTATATCCTTCTATCATTTATTGTTCATTTACTCAAGAAAGCATTTCACACCATGAAACGGACTGTCATATGGTAAGCAATAAGAGGAAAAAGAGGAGAAGTGATGTACGAAAATACAGAACAACTAAGAATTCTTCTTCACAACGGAAACATCAAACAACCATTCTTCACCAAAGCTGAATTAAAACAAGATTGACCATTATCAGCTCAATTATTTATTATCGTGCTCTTAAGCCAACTCAAAAATTTGATGACATTTGTCCACTTTCGCATAAGATCTCCAATATACAATAAAAACTGAATGACAGAGAAACTGATTAGCAATGTTGGCCTTGAAATAAATATCAAGCACACCAAGGCCATCAAAATCAACAATACTGGCACGGAAAACATCATACTACAAGTTCAACCAGAAGCTATCTAGGAAATCCATGAACTACTACAAACAGCGCCGCAGAAAATGACGTAGACAACAGGCTTAATAAGGCGAAAGCGGTATTCGGACGACTTCAGTCGGTACTGAAAAGCTTACATATGTATATCCAACTAGGCGAACTAAGCTCAGTATATTCAACTCATGTGATTTAAATAACTTCAGCTGTACGATAGCGAAACCTGGCATGGATCGAATTATATCGCACAAAAGCTTTAAGTATTTCTGAACAACTGTCCTTCCCGCATACCTCTGGCGATGATGACAAACATCAGACGAATGATCAGGAAGTCAGACGAATGATCAGGAAGTCTGATGTTTGTCATCATCGCCAGAGGTATGCGGGAAAAACAGTTGTTCAGAAATACCTAAAACTAAAAAAATTGCAAAATCATGTTTTCGGATGAGCAAAGCAAAATTGCGGTATTTATTGCTCAGAAAATCCAAACATGGTCTTACAGAAGCCAATGCACTCGTTAGGAGTGACTGTTTGGTGCGACTTGTAGAGCGGATACATCATTGGCCCATATATCTTTAAAAATGAGGACGGCGCAACTATTACGGTAAATAGAGACACCTACCGCACCATGATAACCCATCTTTTGTGCCCGCTCTTCAACAGGATGATGCAACTTGCCATACATGGCCGTTTAATTAGCCAAAATGGTGGTGTCAGTTGGCCGCCAAGAAGCTGCTATTTGACACTGTTGGACTATTTTGGGGTGCCGTTAAACGCAAGTGTTATGCCGAGAAACCAGAGACAATTGAGCATTTGAAGGACGTGATGCCATTTGCCGAGGTACGACCCCTTACACTCGAAAAAGTTATCGAAAATTGGTCCGATCGAATGGGATACTATGAGGCAAGCCGCGCCAGCCATATGAATGAAATAGTATTTCATTTCTAACCGGAACAATTTTACTCCACAAAATTTGTATTTTTAAATTTAAACTTTTAAATGGCCTACCCTATGTAGGTAACGTGCTATGATTACGGATTTTTTTTTTTTTTTTTTTTTTGTCAAATATATACAAATTGGACTTAGTTGACAAGTGGTTTCAACAAAACGGTGCCACATGCCACATGACGTGGGATCCCATGAAAACGGTAGTTTGTGAGCAATCCATTGGCCTCAGACTCTCAGGGATAATCCAGCCACAATTCGACCCCTTGAAGTCATCATTATAGCTGCTATCGGTGAGATACCGTCCGAAATACTTTAAAAAGTGAGCCAAAAGTGAAGTTCACGAATTCACATGAATATGAAATGGAGGCTTTTCGGTCACAGCATCCAAAAAAATCCCGACAGTAAGAATGGAATCCTCAAGACTTTAGGAATAGTAGTAGTAGTGTTACCCAATATATGTATAAAGGGCTTGGCCTGTTACCAAATAAATATGAAGAAAAAATGATATTGCCAGCGGCTAAAGGGTGAATGTCATTAAAATTAAAATCTCTGTTCTAAATATAGGAACAAATAGGAGATAGGGGAATCTAACGGTATCCCTTAGCTTATCTTAAACCCGCTAATGAAATAGTACATAAAGTTTTATTGAAAAATTTGATAAAAAATGATGATAATTTGATAAAGAATAGGCCATCTAGGAAAGGCTTTTAGAAACTAATCATTCCGAAAATTAACTGGTGGTATAGCTGAGTTTTTTCACGTTTTTTTCTCGTACGCTCTAAATATTTTTACAATTCCAAACGTTTGTATAGCACCACTCAGAATATAAAGCTATGACGTAAAAATATTTTTTATATCGTTTAATCGTTAACCATTAATTATTTATTCCCGCTTTCCTTTTCAATTACAGTTGCAGTTCAAAATTTGTCGGCGATTATTGTGAATATCCTAATCCCTGTTTAACCGGTCCTGGACGTTGTCAAAATGGTGGCACCTGTCAAGTTTCCTATCGTAATGATCGTTTGGGCATTTCGTGTATATGTCCACTCGGTTTTACCGAATCTCTGTGTGAAATTAAGGTACCAAATGCCTGTGATTCATCGCCTTGTCATCATGGTGGCACTTGCAATCTTAAAACTTTGGAAGACTACACTTGTGCTTGTGTTAACGGTTATACAGGTAATTATTTTAAATATATTAAATAGTTTTTTTTTTGAAATTTTTATACACGAGTGCTGCCATATTTTATTAAACTATTAAAAGAAACAACAAAAAATTAAGATTTTGAAGTCAGTTTCATTCTGCTACCATAAATGATCATCATCAATGAAGCAATTAAATTGGGCCACATTCTCTCAGTGTAATTTTTTATGACCGTGTGAATTTTTGGATTTATTTAATAAATTTCATGAGTTACGTATATATTACTTATACGTAATGCGCAATGCTAAGTAAGGATCAACACCACCACAACTTAGCAAGGATCTTCACCACTACACACAATCATATGGAGGCGAGCTACAGTAGATGAATCATATACTTAGCTTGAAAATCGACTTGATTACTGAAACTGAAACGAAGTGATGGATGCTTTGTGGGAAGCCAATATGCTCCGTACAGGAGTGACGGAGAAAAAAATGCGCATACTTGTCCCTAAAACAAATAATTAAAACACGTCAAATCATATATGATTGGCTAAGAAACAAGGGCCAAATTTTACGTACTTAGTCTTACTTTTAATCATATAAGAGTTCGTATCGTTCATTTAAATTAAAAATGTCTAAATTACGCTCAAAGTTGTCAGATCACGAGTGCGGCGTTTTGGGTCCAAGTCTATTTCGTGAAATAATCGCTTTTCAAAACGGGACCATAATAGACCGATTGTACCGTACTGTTGGCTTACAAGCTGAAGAAAATAGTCAATTCTTGTGAATGTTGTATCACTTTTGTTTATCCCAGATTGTTTTTAGCTCATCTACGGAAATTTCGCTTGCTATGCCTCAGAAATAAATCACTTTTTCCATTCCTCTAATATTCCGCTTGGGAGCATAAGGCTTCAACAAGAATTTTCCACTTTATTCTATTTTGATAATAAATTTTAAATTACTCCCATGACTTATCGTTATTTAAATGCAGCATTGTTTGGCCTCGGCGGCGACTAACTTGATGGCTCCTTTCCATCGTTTTTCTAGTTATGCTTAACAGGGATTTTCTTACGGTATGTCCTACCCACTTCCATTTGAATTTGTTCCTCTTCAGCTAGGCTGTATAAGTTGACATTGCTTTTGGTTCGTGACCAATAGTAGTTGAAAATATTTCTCAAGCATTGTGTGTCATATTAGCCAGCTTTCACAACCACAGAGCAGTTTTAAATTTACACATGCAAGAAAAATACGCGTTTTATACGTACAACGCCAAGAGTTCCGTAATCCTGGTAACAAAAGATGCTGACGTGTTCTGTGCGTTGATTTTTAATTGTAATAAAACCCGAGCTGTTGCTGTTAATACGAATTCCTTGTGTCTTCTTGATGTTTACTTCCAGTCATACGTCCTTTGCCAACTCGATAAACTGATTGGTCTTATCCTGCATGCCGCTTAGTCTATCCGACATGATGGTTGATGCCTCATTGAATTTTTCTCTTCTTTTAGCATAATTCAGGTTTGACCCCATTGCAACTAAAAGTGGTGAAAACGGGCATCCTTGCCTCAAACCAGCATTAGTTATAAAGGTTTGGCTTGTCATTCAATTATGAAGTACACGCATTTCACTGTCCTCGTACGTGTTCTTGATGATTTCCATTATCTTGTCTGTCATTCCTTTGTTAGCTTAAACCTTGTTTATTGCGTTACATTTGATCGAGTAGTCTTTTTTAAAGTCTACGAAGAGTAAGAAGAGCGGAGATTGCATTAAATAAACTGTTCCATTATTATTGCGTTTATAACTGTGGACCAGTATTCTGCAAATCGTATTAACAGCGTGGTTCTCCGCCAGTTATCTTCGGGATTTTTGTTATCAGTCAAGTTAGCCACTATCTACATGGTCTCCCTCTTATTCATGATCTTCGCCTTTGGTCTTATCTTGCTTTAGATTCAATATGACACTTTTTATTTCCTGCATAGTTGGTGGTTCTTTTGATATTCAAATATGAGGGCGAAAAGGTTTAATGTGGTGTAGCGGTAGCAGTTTTCACTTTTATGTTGCTTATCTCTTCAAAGTGTTTGATCCACCTGTTAAGCTGTTGATCATTGCTCATTGCTAAATACGATATTCGGAAAAGAAGAATGAATTTGTTTGTAGGTGTTTGTGAAACCAAAAATCGAACATACGTCTTAACCCCGATGATCATTAGACTTTAGTTCTTGAATTTGAATCGTATATGGCTGAAAATTATGATTTCTACATAATGTTCCACTCTGTGGGCAGAGAAAGCTTAAGATGGTGACACTAGCTATCAGGACAATTGTTAACATTCCACTGTCTTGTAGGACGGGCCTAAAAATAGCATCCTTTATAAACTTTATTTTTTAATTAAACTATCTTATTCTATCTTTTTCTTTTTCAGGAAAACACTGTGAGACCAAAAATATTTGTGCCACCTCACCCTGTCGCAATGGCGGCACATGTACCTCAGTAGCTGGTGGTACCAGTTATAAATGCATATGCCCGACTGGCTTTAAAGGCACTACTTGCATCGACGATGTCGAAGAATGTAATAATAATCCCTGTAAACATGGCGGTACTTGTCTCAATACTCATGGCTCCTATCAGTAAGTATTTAGAACCATTTGTTTGCTATTTTTTTCTCTTGCTATACCCCTTTAAAAAGCTACCGCTCTGTTATATGGTTCAGTTAGAAGCTTATAAACTAAATTATTTTGTTTAAATTAAATGTCAATAAAAGTCGATAATATTTTATAAAATTTAAACAAAAATATATTTGTATATATAATATACATATTTATATACATATGTAAATAAATTTAAAGAGAAGAGAAGATCAAAGAATTCAAATTGTAATGAATGACTATTTAAAAGCCATTTATCTTATCAATGTTTCTCTTCGTTTTTTTTTTCATCTTCACTATAATATTTGCATATGAATAGTAATTTTATTAACAATAAATATTTAAACAAAAAAGATGAACAAATCGTTATACATTTTATTGAATTTCTAAAAATAAAAAAAAAAGTTCTTGAATGTTGTTTTAACAAATCGACAATATTCAACGGCACGACTAATTTATGGTCCACACACGTAAAGTCTTTTGTTAAAAAACCCATACAAAATATATTTCTAATTTATTTGTACGAGTATTTTAAATTTGTGAACAACTAATTAAAATAAATAAAACATTTTAAATAAATCAGAAAAAAATTAAAACAGTCGATATAAATTGCCAACTCAACAAAAAGAAACGTTAATTTAAATTTAAATGAAAAAAAAATTAAATTAAATTGATTCATCCCCACAAAAATCACATAAAATTTTGCAATTTCAATATTGGATATGTGTATTGATTCTTAGCGTTTTTATTTTTTAAGTAAACGCTAAATACTTGTTTAATTCAAAGTGCTGTTCATTTAAAGCTATAGTTTATTTATATTTCGCTGATCAGTCGCGAAAACCAATTATATCTTTTGAATCCAGCAACGAATCAGAGCATTTTTTTTTTTGGTACTTTTTTCTAAAATACAAAGTGTTTTATATATACTTTGGATCAACCAAAACACATATAACTAATAAATGTAAATGTCTCCTCTAAATAATAAATGAGACATAATTTGTCTCTTTCATATATTTTTTTTCAACCCGATATATAGGTTATCCATTTAGCATAAGTTTGCAGTTTACGAATATTGATCGTTTATTAACTAAGTAACGCGTAAAAATAGCTAAAAACTACTACTAAAGTGGTGATTTAAACGCGGCCGAACTTTCGAACAAAATTTTCTTCTGCGAGAAGCTCATTTCACACTCGTTGGTTACGTCAACAAGTAAAGTTTACCCATATGAAGCTCGGAAATGATTGTGGAAAAGCCATTGCATCCGGAAAAGGTAACTGTTTGCTGGAAGGCATTGAGGCTGAGGCTAGAGGCGGTCGTTTAAATGGCATTGTATTTCATAGATAATTGCAAGGTCCAAGCATTATAATGAAGCAAAAGTTTCATCGATATCATATCCTCATTGTGTTTTATTTAACTTTACTTTTGAAACCAAAAAAAATTGATAACCCTGTACTGAATGGTACAATCAGGCCCCATAAAATACAAAGTAGGTAGGTAGATAGTTACGGCCTGTAAATCAAAGGAAAGATGACAAGACGCTTCTTCACTCAGAGACAATATTATATCCTTAGTAGATCCCCTCTAAGAACAACCTATTCATCAAAGTTTCTCCGTTCTGATTCTATTCTTAGATTGTTTATCTTGCGCGTTGTTCTTCCACTGAATTCCCCTGGTAAACTTAGTAACGTTACCCAGACCAAGACCTGTGACGTCTCCAAGTCAATCGTGTAATCGAACGTACAACACTGATGTGTAATTGAATTTTTTTGTATAAAAAAAAATTTTTTTTTTTAGAATACTTTTTTGACAACAACAGTAACAAATTTTATAAAACAAGAAGATATTTTCATGAGTTGCTTCCCCAAAAAACATAATAACTCAGCCAACTTCCAACGTATTTTCTAGAGCAAAGTAGTATTCTTAGCTAAACGTAGTATAGGTTAGGTTATTCTGGCAGTTACCATTAGCTCTCACTTTGGGTCCCGTTGTGTTACTATGTGTTCATTACCACACTATGGTTCTCGCAGCTTCTGTCTGGCAACAGTTAGCCATTCAGTCTTCCTAATGAAGGCAAGAATTTTGTCCAGATCGTACGTTAGAAATAGACCTTATCGTCGAATCAAGCACAGATAGCCTCAAATTGTCGAATTCTGGGCAGTGGCAAAGAAGTTATTTAATAGACTCTTCCTCCTCTTCATTATTGCAACTACTGCAGAGATAATTATATGGAATTCTCATCCTTTGAGCATGTTTACCGAAACCCCAACAGTCAGTAATAACCCGCATAAGGTTCCTCGTATCTACTGTAGGCAGCCTTATTTTCCGGTAACCCAAATATGCCAAGATCTTTCTGGTCTCATATCAAGTGGATGTGATCGTCATTTGGCGAAATTTTCAAGACCAACAACCGTCTATTGTGCCCAAGACGAGCAAAGATATTTATAATCGATCTGTTCGGATCAATACTGGTATTTGCCTGCTAATGTACATCCGTCCTGCAGTCATGTCCATGAACCCAAGTAATAATAACCGTCAAATGTCTCGCTATGTTATCCAAAGACATCCGGGGTTCATGAATAATTCCCTACATGTTATGTACACGATCCAGGGATCTTATGTAAATACGGAGATATCCCTATGGAATATACCGTAATACCGAATACACCGCGTGACTATATTTCTATTGCTCCTATTTTCATATTAGAAGCTTACAATCGGTTAATATTTAGCTAAGTTATTAGCTTATTAGTGCATGAAGGTAAGAAAAACCGATTTCTTACCAATAACTCATAATTTTGAGGTGCTTTGAATATTTAAAAAATAGATTCTTGTTGTACTCTATAGTGCCTATCAGCAAAATAGTATGACTTTCCACGTATTTCAACTTCATTCATTTTTGTCACATCGAGTTATCGTCATTAGTACTAAAAATAAATAAAAACCGGAAAATGCTGAAATAAAGGAATGGAAAAAATTTAGAAATAGGGAAAACATTATCAGCATTTTAAATCAAATGCAGCCAATAAATAGTAATTAAAGGGAAGTTGAACCACCTTATTTTGCAAATGGTAATTTTTACTGGAAAATTATAAAAATCCGAATCTATTTAAACATTCGGATCTATTTAATAAGTACAATGCGAATCCTATCAAATATTATCTAATATCTTGGTGTTTCATTTATTTGACTTTGGGTTCGTTTCTCTTACTTAATCGATTCCTACGCACAATTTTTATTATTCTTATTTTAAGAATGTAAAAACTTCTATTGACGCCTCTTAGCTTTAGCGCTTGCTTTTGTAAAAACCCAAGTGCTTGTAATATTTGGAGATTGTTTAAAGTCCACATGGTGGATTTTTGTATCAACGCACTTACATATAATTCTTGCGCATTCTACGCCTTTTACACGAAAATGATTTTTTGCTTTGATCAGCTGTATTGTAAATTTGTTGAGTCAGATAGTAGCGATTTGTACCATCTCCGTCAGTTGATGCCGTTCTGATGAATATCATCCCTCTTCACATGACGCGTATGACGGCTTACATAAGTAAAAAGCAAACCTTTTTCTTTACATTCTGCGCGTCAAAGCATCCCAGCCTCAGATGCCCTTTAACTTGCAACATACAACCGCATTGATACAATTTTTTTTAGAAAAAATGTGTAGAGCGTGTCTTTTCTTCACTTTGGTCGCTTTTTTAATACGAAACTCTAACAAAATAACACGCAGTTACTTTCACAAATATCTTATGTAAAACGGTGGAATTAATGCTTATAACTTATAAATTAAAAAATAATAATAATAGAAATTTAAAATTTATTTGAAGCATTGTTAAAAATCTTGTTTATTTTGGTTTTTTAAACATGATCGAACATGCATAAATAACATATCAACACATACTTTATTTTGCTTTTTTTATTTGATTTTTAAACTTTAAAGCCAAACCATTTCCGGTGGCTGATTTAATTTTTTTATTTGGTTGATTGTTTGTTGTTCTCTCGTTTTTTTATTTAAATTTCAAATATTTTTTTTTTTATTTTTTGTTACGTTTCTCCTAAAACGAGGCATTATTTCATTTTCAAAGTGTTAAACTACACATGTTTGTGTATCTCGATCCGCATTGCCAACATTGTGGTATGAAAAACGTTAAAGTAACAATACATACAATAAAGTATCCCACCGAAAATATAAAAATTTGCATTTTTAATTCAAATTTTTCGTTTTTCTTATTGCTGTTATTGTTTTTGTTTTTGTCTTGCGTCGAACATTTTGTATAAATTACACATAAATTTAATTTTGTTTTTTCTTCAAATCTTATCTTATTTTGAACTATTTTTTTTTTGTCTTCTAAAGTCAAGAAATTTGTTATTTTTTGTTTGTTTTGTTGTTAAATTTACTAATTTTTGTTATTGTTCTCCTGTCTTCTAACCGTGGCTGTATGTCACTGTCAATGTTGTTTTATTTTTCTATTTGCCAAAGTCTGTGTCACCACCTTCTAATGTTTTGTTTAGGAAGCGCACACACCCATGACTAGTTTTACAGCAATAAAGGCTTCAATGATGTGCTTGATGTTGCCAAGGCTTGAGAAAATGTATAAAAAGTTAATATGGCTGCGATTCTAAGGGAAATTAGAAAAATTGTAGTATTGCCATTGCCAGTATGAAAATCTAGGAGCAACAATTTTCAGTTGATAAAAAATATTTTAAAAATGCTGCCAACCCTTTGGCTATAATTTTTAACGATTATTGCCAACTTTATGAGTTATGATAGAGAAAACTGTTAAGAATATGAAAATGATTAAATAAAAGGCTTAGCAGATACTTTAACCTAGGCCTCGTTCATAAATGGGTACATTTTATCATTTTCTAGAAGTATCAAGTACTGGACTGATCTAGATAAAAGACTGCATATGCAAATAGAGAAATAACCAAAGCAAAGTCAAGTTTATTACATATAAGGATTACAATCATTTGACCAAGGGATCACCGAGAATGATTTAGACTTAGTCAGCATTCACTGCTAGTCACCAGAATCTGACTATAAAGAAGCTAAAGGCATGATCAAATTGGTAGTAGTTTAAATTTGTGTTTCCACGTTAAAACAATTAACTTGAAATTAAAGGATACAAAGACTTGTCCAATTTGAGTATAAGTCTGTTAATAATTTTTCTATAGAATAACACAAGTCCTGTCTTAAATGGACAGATTTTGGATTTTTCGTTTAGTGCAAGGCACTTGGGAGTTGTTCTGGATTGTAAACTTAATTGAGAACTTAACGTAGAAGAACGACTGAAGAAGGAAGAAATTGCTTTGTATACCTACAGACGTATGCTTGGTAGAAAATTGGGAAAACTACGTCCATTTTTATCCAATGGATCGGTAGTTTGGTGGAGGGCCTTGCAGAGGCCTTATAATATTAAATTACTTGGCAGAATACAGAGAACTGCAGGTGTGTGACGCTATGCGCAACTAGGGAAGCTCTTTATGTACTTACCCACGTGATCTCAGTTGATCTTTATATTAAGAAAATGGCGACTGTGCTAGTCTATTATTACGGCGAACTCAGTACACTAGTTGGACTGATTACACTATACCGGCGGTGACGTTCAATAGGAACTTTTGCACTGCCTTTCCCTAGAGAAAGAATAAAGAAATTCCGTGGGGGTAATTCGCTTAACAGCTTTTATACTACGGTCTAAATGGGTAGTTCTAAAAGGGGCTGTGATGTTGGAGTAGCCATCTACTCTTACAGACTTGGAAATCAAACATCTATGCCGTTTCCCAATACTTCCAGTGTCTCTCAGGCGGAAGTGCCGACGATAGGAGAGCTTGTAAACTGCTTTGTGCGGATTTCAGGTTTAAATATAATATCTCCATTCTCTCGGATTGCCAAAACGCAGTCCTGGCACCGGACTCAGCTGTGATCAACTTTAAACTCTTGAATTAGAGCAGAAAGAGCCTTACTAGATTGACAAAAACCGCAACGTGCCGGGTCGCCAGAATATTGAGGGAAACAAAAAGGCAGACAAACTGGCTAGGCATGCATCTACCATAGACATCACTTTTGTGGAATCGATTTTCCCAGCAATTAGCATGATCAAAGGAAAAATTTCCCCTATAGAATCACAGCAGTGAAAACTGGTTTTTGTGGCTATCGAAAAGCAGACGGGCAGAATGAATATTTCATACAACACACAATGTCATATTGTAATCAGCCGGAAAAAATGGAAACTATATTTCTCTTCCTCTGTGAATGCCCTGCCTTATAAAAGAAGAGAAGGACTTAGAAAACCGCTGTACGAAAAGCTTAAGGAGCTGTCTGTTTTGGATATTAATTGACTGATAAAGTTGCTCAATTGCACGAACTTGATAACTGTTTAACTAGTTGGTAGCGAGGAAGTGGCAACGAAATGGCGCAAAAGTGCTTATTGAATTCTTTGATTAATCAATCAAACCAACATAATCCATTTCTTAACTGGTCATACTGTGTACGTAACTTGGAACGCGGCTAGAAAAGAAATCCGTTGGCCAATCACAGCCGAGGTAGACTTGCAAACACCTTGGGAAGGTTAATTAAAGTGCAAGCAATAGAAGCAGGGCAGGGTAGTAAACTGCACAGAATTATTTAGAATTAATTTACTACTGCCCTATGTCCCTAGGAACATAGTGCAGGAATAGTACAGCCAATCGAATTCGAAATGTGGTGATAAGAGCTCTAATTGGATTGATATGAAATAAATAAACTTCTGAGGCCGTACAAAGTTGCATATATGAAATTCCATATAGTGAATAAAATACGCTGAAATGTGATTTCAATTCTGCGTAAAACAAGTTATAAGTGCTTGTATTTAGTTATGCCCAATAAATTTGTAAATTTACTAAACGGTGGCTTGATTAAATTGTTTGAATATGTTAATGATAGCAGTTGACATTTTTATGTAGTCCATGTAAATAATTAATACGTTTAGAAGAAGTTTATCATAAAATAAAAATGAATCATTTGACAAACAGCTATTTCTTTTAAAAATGTCAAAGGCTTAATTTTTTGACACTAATAATTATAGATGAAAAAAAAAATTTATTTCTCAATATAGGCTCCTTTAACCTCATAACCTTATATCTACAAGTTTTACACTTTTTTTTAATTCATTCCTAATGGTAATATCTCTTTATCAATATAATGTTGACAACACTAAGGTTAGAAATACTAAATTGCCTTAAGAAAATTTCAAAGGTTGGCAACACTTTGTGAGTGTGTTTCTTTTCCTTTAGGAAAAAACTGTTATGCAAGTACAAGGGTTTTTCGAATAAAATTTTTTAAAGAAATTTGTTTTCCATCTACTATAACTAATTCATTTACAAATAAACAGCATTAACAGTTACATGTTCATTTTTTACAATAAAAATCGATTTGATTATTCAATACGGTTATACACAAAAAAATTTTACAAATTAATTTCGAAAAACAAAATAATTAAATTTATTTCACAAAAAATTTCTCATCAATATAATAAAATTAACAAAAAAAAAACCTAATGATTCTCCTTTTATTAATTTTAAAATAAGCAATCGTCTATAAATAATTAATGTATTATACGAGTATTTTTTATTTACTTTTGTTTTTGTTCAAATTAATTATAAAAACTTATTTCCCATCACATTCATCACCATCATCATCATCAATATTATTTAGAGAAGGTTTAACTAAAAGTAGATAAATTTGATACGAAAAAAAAAATCCAAATCTTTTTTTTTATTAAGTTTATGATTTTATAATTTTTTTAATCTAATTTATTATCATGTTGCGATAATTAATGCCGAATGAATTAGAAAATTATTAGTTTCATGGTTTCATAAACTTTTATCATTTTTATTAATTATAAATATAATGAAATTAATAGTAAATAACAAATCTAGAAAGAAAATCTTATAGTCGATCACAGCCGACCATATAATATCCTATAACATCTTTGTTATTATGTTATATATTATAATAATTTTCTTGGAGAGTATGAACGGACTTAATTAGGTTCAGTGTTTACATTGTACAAACGTATTCCACTTTCCTGAAACATTGAAATACACTTAGCAATTTTGATTTACCTTCTACGCTTTATTATTTCAAAAGTCTAATGTGGCTCTAATTTCCGTAAATTGATTTCTAATTACATGGGGTTGCATATCTCATCTCAGTCCGATTTAACTAAAAACTTGTACGACTGTTTAAAAACGAAGTTATGGACCAAAGTGCTGAAGTTATTAAAATAACCATAGCTTTAGCTTTAATTAGAATTGATTTAACGCAGCGGATTAGTTTCAACTTTTGAGAGTTATGCAAAGGCAATTTTTTAACAGACCGTATTTCTTAAAAATGCCTAAGAAGATACTATTATCGTCAATTGTCTTAAGTATAGAACCATGTTAACCAATTTTTTGTAGCGAAATCTTAATGTATAGACTAGTGCGAGAATCAAACAATCTCCGTAAGAAACTATTTTGACTCCAAAACAAATCTCGCAATAAGGTTACCTTCATTTTGGAAAGTTCAGTCAAAGATGACAAGAAGTAAGAGGTCAAAAGCTCCTATCATCTGATGGAAAGAAATGAGCGTTTACACGTGATGTGGAAGCATCATGCGAAGTCTATCAAAATGCCTTCCAATGAGACAATGGGTCGTGAGGACAGCAAGAGTGCGATAAATGCAATTCAAGGAAATAATGATGTCGCCAACGAAATTCTGCCTCGCCATACATTAACCGAAAAATATCCAGCCTAACCGAGGCAATCGAAACACCAATTTTCGGTTCCCATTAAAAAATTGCAAAAGACTCAACGCACACCAACTACATCTGGTTTCAACAGGATGCTGCAATGTGTCCCACAAATCATGCCATATAAAGGGTGGGCAAATTTGGAGTTAGGAAGTAAATTGGCTTAAAAGCACATTTTTTTGAAAAATTCAGGTTTATTCATAGCAATATAAAATAAAAATATGGAATATGATGTCGGGCAAATGTCCGCTCCTAGCATGTCGACAGACGTCCGCTCTTTTCACAAAATTCTTAACCACATTTTGCAGCAAAGCTTCGCTTATATCGTCAATGCAGCGTCGAATTTCATCTTTCAGGATGTCAGTTGTTTGTGGTATGGTTTGTTCACGTAAACCCGGTCAAATGCACCAGAGAAAATAATCTAGCGGCGTTAAATCACAAGAACAAGGCGGCCAATTGACATCGCCAAATCGAGAAATTATGCGACCGGGAAATTTCTCATGCACTAACTGAATTGTTTGGCTGGCTGTGTATCTTGTGGCGCCGTCCTGCTGATACCAAAGATCACTGATGCCAATATTAGCCAATTTTGGCCACAAAAAATTCATTATCATGGTTTGGTAGCGCAGAGAATTCACGGTGACGCTGTTTCCTTGCGTATTATCGGAAAAATATGGGCCAATGATACCGCCTAACAACAAACCGCACCATACGGTCACTTTCTTTGGATGTAATGGTTTTTCGAGGACTGTTTGCGACAATTTTGCTTGTGTACATAATCGCCTAATTGAAAATGGGTCTCATCACTAAAGATGATTTTGTTGAAATATGCGTTGTTTTCGTTCCGTTTTTCGAATAGTAAATTTTCACAATTAAAATTCTTTGTTCAAGAGTGTGTTCAAATTTCCCAAATTTTTACTAAATAAGTGTCAAAGGTTGACAACTCAAATCTTGACATTTCATCATTTGACAGCCAATTTATTTCCTAACCTCAAATTTGCTTACCCTGTAGAACATTCTGCATGAGCGATTAATGGCCATTTGATATGAACTAGCCACCGAGATCGTTCAATTTGACCCGTTAGACATCTTGCAAAGCTGCAACAGATATTTGTACAATGTTGGGTTCAATACATTACCTATGTATCTTCATGACATCTATTATTATTATAATTCATTCGTTCAAATTAAAGATAGTGTTGGGACTGTTGGCGAAAGAGCTACAATATCAGCATAAACACCTATGGTGCCACAAAAGAGGAAAAACCAAACGAATTACCAAAAATATAATGTTTATTACACTTTTCCATATTTTCGATTGATTAGCTTGTATTGAGGTATTTGCTTTGCTTAATTAGTATAAAATAATTGGCAACACTTTACCAAACCAAATATGCAAACAAAAGGAGAAATAAAGGAGTTAATAGTGAAGAGTACTGTTATTGATGTGTATTTAAATAATTAATGGTGTTTGTTAAAAGAATAGGGCAAATGGGGAAAAGAGGTAGTAGTAGTTTTTATTTTATGTTGTTGGCTTTCTCAATAATTTTAACTGCTTGTATGCAAAAGCTAAAGATTTTTAAAATGTTGTACGGTACATGAGTTTATGTGAAAGTTTGGCAACAAATTTATCCTCCGGTCATATTAAAGGTTTTAATTTGAAATTAATTAACTTTATTATTATATTTCTGTGTATATATGTATATATTTTTCTTTATGCAAGTCTTTTCACCATTAATTTTAATAATTTCATCATATTTTGTGTTCGTCGCATGTGTTGTAACTCAAGATCATGAAGTTTTTAATTTTATTTTAATATTCGTTTTCTGTTTTTTTAATTTTAATTTCAGATGCATGTGTCCTGCTGGTTATACTGGTAAAAATTGTGAATCAAAATATGTGCCATGTTCACCGTCACCATGTCAAAATGGTGGCACATGTCGATCAACAGGTTTAACGTATGAGTGCAAGTGTCCAGAAGGTAAGTACTTGTGGCGCGATGTTAAACACCTCTATTTGTTTATTTATTGAAAAAGCAAAAAAAAGAGAGAACAGCAACAACTTAAAAAAACCAACAAGATGTTGAAACTTTTTTATTAAAAATCAAGAGGAAAAAACGTCAAAAGCTATACTGTGGGAAATTAAATTTTTTTTCTGTTATTAAAGTGAAATGAAAAACAAATAAAAAAAACGCCATTCGAAAGGCATAGGAAAAAACGTTGAAGAAAATTGCCATATTGGTTAAATGCAATCAATATACATACATACACATACACATGTACATAGATATGTATTTAAAAAAGAGGACGATATATATTTTCTTAGTGTTGTTGTTTTTGTTTTAAAGCCTTATTGTAATAATTGGTAATTGCAATTGCTTTCAAAATGTTTGTCTTTTTATATTTATCAATGATTTATTTTATTTTTTTTTTTTTTCTTAATTTATTTGACTTTTTTAAACTTGTGCCCTTTTTTCCTCTAAACTACTAATCGTATTAGTATGTTTAAAGGTTATCTTGTATCGGTTTTGTTATTGAATAGGTAACCTTGTTAAGGAAGATATTATTTTCGTAATAACAGAAACAATTTCATTTTTTAATAACAGGTTACTTTATTATCGGCGTTAAAATTAAAAATTTCATTGTTTTGGTAAACCTTTAGCCATGTGATGATTGCTGTACAGCACTGATACAACGTTTTAGCAAAAATGGTAGCTATTAATTAAATTTGTTTACTTGTTTACTTATTTTTTTATGCGCATTTTATGATTATTTATCATATACAAACAGTGATGTGAAGGATAATAAGGACACTAATGTGACACAATGAGATTTGATTAGAAAGTACGTAAAATGAGAAAAATACAGATAAAGAAGTGTACTTATTTTTAATTAACATATTACAGAAACAAATTTCATTGCAGTTTTATTAACGTATTTTTTTCTATTCTAACATTTTTATTCAATTAAAATTAAAATACAAATTTCCCATGTGTAAAAAATAAGGACTCTTCATGTTATTTTCAAAATAGTTATAAAAAAATATAATTTAATAATATATTTGCACGAATTACACTTCCAGAGTGTTGTACTAGAGTGTTTAATATTTTGTTTAGAATCCGTGCTTGTTTAAATTTGCCTAAAGTCGTCTAGGCATAGAGTCGACAAGATTTTGGCCTACTGAATCCGATAAATCATACCACTCATCCTGAATTAATTCTCAAAATTCATAATAATTTGTGGGACACTTTCGTCTGGTTGCTGTTTTTACTACATGCTACAAATTCCACATTGCATTAAAATCTGGTAACCGTAGGTACCAGACTAACACAGTGATATTGTTATTTTCGAACCCTTTCTTAGAACACTGCAGTGCAACACCCATCAAAATGGCTTATTCTCTTCGGGCGAAGGTAGTATACAAGTTCGGAGGAGTTATTATGTTGAACTCCTGCTATGTTGCCACCATGCTCTACAGTCTTAAGAGTTTGAATGAAAATTTGTTTTATAAACCCTCAATTAATCGAAAATAGTTTTTGTGAATATGGGAGTAAGCATTTAAATCATTATTAAGATTATCGATAACAAGAAATACCTTAAGTTGAATGGGGAAAAATACTAATTTTTTTAAATTAGCAACAGCAACGGCATTAACCACATCAGTATTAAAGAGCGGTTTACCTGATTACCACCAGCCAATCATCTAAAAATAATTAAACACCTCTTTACCCTGGTTAACCAAAAAAGCCGATCTGTTTACGTATCATATAGACGCTTACAAAAGTGAAAAGTTAGCCTATTCACATTCTATGCGTCAAATAATTTTTGGCTTTTCTGCCTTGTAACTTGCAACTGGGGTGGCGTGGTGTAGTGGTTAGAGCGCAGGCATAATAGTACAAACGTCTCAGGTTCGAGCCCCAGCAGAGGACATGACGAAGATAAATTTTATTTTGGTTTCGAATGTTTAATAAAGAGGCTTCAACTTCCCTCCAGACATCTAAAAAATAAAGAAGTGGCGATGATGACAAATATCAGACGAAAGATCAGGAAAAACACGCCACATACTGGGAAAAATACAATGCTAAAGTAAAGATCACCACCAATTAGCAAGGAATTTCACCACTACGTCAAAATCATATGGAGGAAGCTATAGCAGATTAATCATCTACTTATCTTGAAAGCTCAAAATTGATTAAAGAAACTGAAACAAATGCAATGGATGCTTTGTGGAAAGACAATAGCTCCCTAGAGGAGTGAGGGAGAAAAAAATGCAGGCTTTCTAGGCTTAATTTGGTAGCTACTTACAAGTCTCTTCTGCACCTAAATTTAAAAACTCAAATGAAAGAACGCAGATGTACAACGCTATTGGCTTCATTCACTGTCGTCCAATGAGTAGGTTCTATACTGTTACCATCCTGCATCCCCTGTCCACAACTCTCAGTCATCATGTTTATTTAATAAGGGCTGTCCTTGTCATGGAATCTTCTTTGGTCAATCAATGCTAGTCTTTAAAGTTCTCAAATCTAGTGCAATGACAGAGAAAATGTTCAGCCGACTTCTTCTTTTCATCATTATTACAGCTTCTGCAAAAATTATTTTAAGGGAGGCCCCTATGCAATCGGGCTCGATCGAAGACTTGGTCTGTCTTTTAATGACTACTGTTGAAGCTGTCAAGATGAGGAACTAGAAGAGACGGTGGAGCCTTTCAGAGCTGACTGATGTAAATGTCGACGGGTTGTATTCTTTCATACTTGCATGCGGTAATTTAGGTTCACCTTTATACGATATGTACCTTCTTCTGGGCATCGCAGTAGACTGAACATATGGGACCAAGTGAGCTGGACACGTAATATCTAGCTGCCAGTCGAAACTTATTAACTAGTATAGGATTATCAATTTAATTGTATCAAACCCGCCGGTCTATCAAGGCTGTGAGCTGTTAAAATCTGTCATCTGAAGTTTCATTTCTTTAGTGAGGTTTGCCATTTATGTATATGGATCGTTTAACATCCGGAGAAGTTAAAACTTGCGACAAAAGTGGTGATTTATGATTTTTCGAACAAAATTTTCATCAGCGATTTGTTGGTTATGTCAAGAAGCAAAATTGTTCCATAACGGGTTCAAAGAATCCAGAAGTGATCGTAGAAAAGCCATTGCATCCGGAAAAAGTGACTTTTTGGTTCACGTTATTGCTTGGAGCTGTCGTAGGGCCGTATTTTTAAGAGCTCTTTGGCCGTATGATAACCGACTTTTTTTGGCCTGCAATTATAGATTATGAGCTGGATGTGGTTTGAACAATATGATGCCACGAGCCGCACAACAAAACCAATTTTGGCTCAATAGATCTGAAATTTCCTGGTCGCATGATTTTTGATTTGGCGACCACCAATTTCATGCAATTTGAAGCCGTTACACTTTTTTTTGTGGGCCAAAAGACCAAGTCGTTTACGTGGAAGCATTTGAAAACCAAAATTCGTCAAGTTTTCGCCAAGATACCGCCCGAAATGTGCGAAAATTGTTTATTTTTTAGGGAGACTCCATTGGTTTCAAATGGTTTATAATGCTTCAATGTGGCACCTACCTGTGCTATTTCATACACTACTTCACTTAGGGATAACCTTCAAAGGTCTCGCTGTCTCCGCCCGAAACCTCACTCTTTTAAAGTCACTTTTTGCTAAATATGTTATCTACATACTCCCTTCTGAGATAGGAAGAGTGCTCGAATTAAATTCGTTCGTAAATCTATTCATCTTGAGAGCCGAATTTTAAGAGAATTTCGGAATGCAAACCGAGAAAAAGAAAGGAATAAAAACGAGTTGAAAATGAGCAATTCTTTTTAGTAAATGTTGTTTGTGTAATATAAAACATACATGTGCGTGATACATATTAGTCGCTGCACACAAAATATACACACATACAATTGCATGGTATTACGCACGAGTTAGAGAACAAAACTTGTAAGCACAAATTTTATAAATTTTAAATTTGTACTCACGAGTCAAGCAAATAATATTTTGAGCAAAAAATATGATTCGTGCTCACGAATTAAAAAATAAAACTCACGAGCACGAGTTATAAAATGAGCGAGCCAAAGAAAATTCTGCTCACGAGCGAAGTTTTTACGTACTATGTTAGGGACCCATTCCGTCCTGCAGCGGTCGAGTTTAGGCCAAAGCAGAGGAGGCTAAAGCAGGAAGCTAACATTTCCACGTTTTTGCCATATATCGCTTACATTATCAAGAAGAAGGAGATCATTTTCACAATATGATTTACGAGTATCTAGAGTACTTCATATCTCTAATGAAATCTGGAATATACGAATCGTATAGTTATTGTTGGGTTACAATTGACAGTTGCATAACCACTGCATATAGTGAAGGTTAAAGCAAGAGTTACCAAATATATGCGTATTACTAGTGAATAGTAAATCCCATTCCTGCATTTAGTTCAACGATCGTTAACAACAAATGTTGCCAGATTCAAGTTGGTATGATTTTAAAAATAAATTTGAATTGATTTAAAGGTTACAAAAGATTATTCAAACAAACAAAAAATAGGAAAATAAAAGCAAATTTATAGTTTTTTATAAATAATTTTAAATACTCATACTAATGCTTAAGTTTATTTGAATATTTCGTGTTTTTGTTTTGTGATTTTTTTGAATATTTTATTCATTGTCTTTTCTATTTTTGACTACACCCTCTGGTTATCACGTTTATATTATGATTGGCCAACAAAAGGCCATTTTTTTGTTTTTCTTGCTTAAATCGTAAAATCAAAAACGATTTAGGCCTAATAAAACCAATTCGCTCATTCATCATTCACTTACTCACTCACTCACGATTTAAAATCAAATAAAGGCTTTTAATAAGAGAAGAAAATTAAAAAAAAAAAAAAAAAAAAAATCCTTGGGAAAAAGGGAGTTTCTGGAGGCGAAATAAAATAAAAGTAATCATTGGAGAGAGTAAGCATTAAGTATTAGGAAATCATTAACTTGGCCCTAGTGATGATAGTGTGTGAGAAAAGTATGAGAGAAAGACAACAAAAAAAAAAGAACTTCTAAAAAAAATGAATGAAAATAAGTCATGTTGATAGCCAAAGAGCTTGGAAAGGAATTCCATTAAAGCTAAATTAACCATGATTATCCCGTATATTAAACCTCTGCTGCATTTGACTTTGTCAGCCAAAAGAGTTCAGAACCACAGATAATCACAGTAGCCATGAAAAGCAAAATAAAATCTCTGTTTTCAACTTTAAGCCATCGATAGCACAAACAAACAAACGAACATGGTTTTATACCATACACAGCCAGTTACATTACTATTACAACTATTTAATGGCTACGACGACTGGTAAACGTGGACGATTTTTCTTTTCATCATCTTCGTTGTTTTCCTTTGTTAAGAAAACGTTTAATACCAATTCCACTAAGGCTCTCTATGCTGAGTTTCTTTTTTACTGTGCATACTCATTGAGTTTGTCAGGCCTGGGAAATGGCCACAAAAGATCTTCCTCCGCCAAAGGTTTTTGTTTTCAAACTGTTGCATATTTTAAAAATAAATCCCTCGGGCAAATTTATAAAACCGCCACATATATACCACACACACACACACATACTTATGCACACACACATACAAATACCATATAATCTTAAGAAATACAATCACTAAACGAAGGCACAACAAGTACCACAAGTACAATAAAAGATAATAAGTTACTTGTCAAACAGAGAGCGGACACAGGGGTATAGCAGAGTAGTAAAGCAGTAGCAACAAGTCAACAGAAAATTACAAATAAATCACATGGCCAATCATTCATCCTCAAATAGCAACAGCAACTAACAGCACCAGCACCATAGCAGCAGCGGTTTAGATGATTACCACCAGCCACCCAACCATCTAAAAACAATCAAACATTTCTTCTTCTCTACCCAAAAACAACCAAAATTCAAACACAGTTACACCTTCAGGAGGTCATACACCAATTTTTAGTGACGTTTTTTGTTGCTGTTGTCTTTTTCCAATTTTTCAATTTCATAGTCATATAGCAGCTGCTGATGCTGCAGCTATTAAATGTGTGATTTCGTTCAAACTACTTTCTTGAATTTATATCAGAAAAATTGAAAGAAAATGTACTCAAATTAAGATTTGTGGTTAACACCTCTAAGACAAATAGCTTTACATTTCCATTAACAAAACTCTCTTAGCGTCATAGCTTACCTGATGTCGTACTCATAAACCCACGTCTCGTCTCCAGTAATGATTCTTTTGATGAATGTGGGATCGGATTCAGACTAGCAAATCATGTCTTTTTCGACCTCAACACGGTCAAAATTTAAAA
Organism: Wohlfahrtia magnifica; assembly: GCA_023159175.1. Classification (NCBI taxonomy): domain Eukaryota; kingdom Metazoa; phylum Arthropoda; class Insecta; order Diptera; family Sarcophagidae; genus Wohlfahrtia; species Wohlfahrtia magnifica. Next base: position 4,981,444 of record JAKWBJ010000481.1, on the reverse strand, counting down.
AATCGCCAACACACATAGGGATAGATGTTCTCTGAGGTACGTAGCTTTCGCAAATGTCAAGTTATGACGCTAAGATTTCGCGGGAATATCAACAACAGATGTACCAAAAGAAAAAAAAACTCAAATCGGAACGATGGGGCCGCCACACGGGGGTTATTCCCGAAACTTTTTGATCAATGTAGTATTTAGGTTTCCGCAAGATAGGTTTGCTTACATCTTCTATAAAGCTCAGCTTCGGAATGATTTCTTAGAGTTTTTACTGAATTAGTTCTTTTAAAGTTATCCACCACACTTTCGGTAGGAGGATTCTGACTACCGTAAAATGGTTGGAGCGCTGCAAACGTTGCTAAAATGGAACATCTAACAATTTTTTTTATTTGCACGTGTTGATGAACGCTATGATCAACTCGAAAAGCATAACTTCTACAATATGGCTGCTATAGTGTATCAAAATTCCGAAGTTCCTATTGAAAGACACATTACTTAAAACACAGCTTACAATCGACGCAGGCTTGAAAGTTTTTCAGTTCGTTCAGCATGTGACTCTGTTTGATAGATATCAACGCAATATAATCAGCATAAGTCAAGTCGTTCAGGTGTTGAATCTTTAAAGCACCTTGTTTATTACTTACTTGAATGGCCTTATGTCAACGGCATATGCTAGATCTTTCAGGTGATGTTGGAGGTTTCATCGGTTTCCACGGTTTTCACCATTATCGATTGCTTGCGTTAGGACATCATCCAGAACTATCAGGAACAATAAGGGCGACATAAAACTACCTTGACGTACTCCAAAGATATGCCTGATAGTTTACCATTATAGAGAACCCTGCAGTTAAAACCGACGTATTGTGCCTTATCAGCTTATGAGCTACACCTCTCCGCCGTAATGCAGCCTCTATATGTGCTATCAAATGCTGTACTGTAGTCTACAAATACCAGTTGCAGGCTGTTTTCCACCTGACTAACTGCTCAAGGATGATTCTCAGTGTGTTTATGTGGTTAACACAAGAACGTTTGGGACAAAAACCAGCTTGCTGTTTTTGTATGAATATGGTCGGTTCTAGTTTATCGTTTATACGGTTAAGCAGTATTCCAGTGAGTATCTTTCATGGAATTGGCAACAACATGATAACTCTGTAATTTTTGCATTGGCCTAGATCGCCCTTTTTCAGAATTGTGATTAAAAATCTTGGACAGGCCTTTAGCATCTCAGCCGATATATTGTCACCTACCGGGGATTTATTATTCTTCATTATCCCTATAGCTCTCATAATTTCATCTATTTGCGGTGATTGTGAAATTCGCGTTATATCCCACCTGGTAATCCAAACGTTCGTTGTGAATAAAGGTGACCGGGCTGATAAATTGGGGTTATTTAAAGTTTTCTAAAAATATGTTTTGAATGGCTGATCGTATATATCCATTATGGTATTGCCTAGTCCAACCTTTAGTGGCCGAAATTGGTGATGATTATAGTAATGTCGTACAAAAGTTTCATGTTCTTGTTTTTAGCTGCATATTCTATTCTTTTTACGAAGTTCTCATACCATTTGAATTTATCCCTTCTACATGATCACTGTGTAGTTCTCTCATTGTATAGCTGTCAAGCCTTAATTTCTCGTTCTTTGTCCTGGCTGCCTCTCGACGATGTTTGAGAAGAAGTGGCATAATATCTTGTGTAGCGACGAAACAAAAATTAATTTGTTTCGCAATGATTACGTCCGTTAACGTACGTCGACCTCCGGGTAAAGAATTTCACACCCGGTCTACAAGAAAGACAGTCAAGCACGATGGTGGAAAAATTATGGTGTATGAATGTGTCTTAGTATGGCGTTGATCCTAATCATCGTATTACCGTAGTTATGGCACATTTTGAGTTCAAAAACATACCAAAGGATACAATCTTGTCATACGCAGAAGAAAACATGCCGCTCAAATGGAAAAAAAAACACACAAAACATACATTTTGCATTGTCAAAGATTGGTGCCGTGCCTTCGCCTAGACTGGCGAACTCAGTCACCGGATCTAAATCCAACTGAAAACCTATGGCGGATTTTAAAATAAATAAGTAAGTAAACATTTCAAAATAAAGACCAACTTTAGAATTTTGACCAAAAAACGTGGTATGAAGTCGCTTAGGATACATGTCGTAAACTAATTACACTATGCAACAAGCAAAAATACTTTTGATATTCAATATATTTTTTTCATGCACTATTGTCGGCTAACTTCAAAAATCGGCTTTTGTTTTGTGTTCTATGATTTTCTGAGTTTGATTCTCTTATAAGGAACCAAATAAATCTCCCATCATATTTTCATTCCATACTCCCTGATAACGATGATCCATGGTCTTAAGTTGTTGTAGAATCGTTTACCATGCTCGTCGCTTACGGAACCCATGTTTTCCGGAAAGAAGTCAAAATGCGAATGTAAGAAATGTATTATGAGTGACATTTTTACATCTAAAATAAGCAAATCATAACAAATAAAATTTCATTAATATTTTCCTATTTTTGAAAAGTTTTCAAGCAAATCAAGAATGATTTCTTTATAATTTAAACTTCTGTAGTTTCCTAGAAAGTTCGAAACAATTTGTCGAATTATATTCCAGGCAGCTTTCTCATCTGTTGATAATAACTTTTCAAATGTGGGGCTTAGGAGTAGTTTCCAGACTTGTGGACCATCAAAAACGCCTTCAGAAATTGTTGCAATCAAATGATTTGGAAATATCGTTTTTAAATAAGCATTGATTTTTTCGATCTCGACTATCCCGGAGATAGAGAAAACCGCAATATTTCGTGTAGCCATCTTGGAGGCCTGTTAAAAAAGCAATAACTTTTAAATCGCAACACTTTCCAACTGTGCTTTTCATAATTAATATTTTTTAATAAACCGGCCATAGCTTCATTTGTTTCATTCATATTCACGCATGTGCGATAGGTATAAATATGGCTTCTTGTTGCCGATATGAAGTAAAACGGCCTTGCTTTACTACTATCAACGAATAGTCGCTACTCACTTGCGACACAATTTTTGGCCGAGCTCCTCCAAAAGACCACTTATGTCGTAACAAAAACACATATTCACCCTTATTCCAGTTGTCGGCATCAATGTCGCCGTCATTTTTGAGACAATATCACTTTGTTTCAACGCCGTTAGCAATTTATTATTCTATAAGAAAATGACGGCGACCTTGACTATTTATCGTTTATGTCAACAAATCAAATACACTTAAATATTTTAATCAGCTGTGTGGATTGATTGGTATTAAAAAAATAAATAAAATTATTAAAAATTAAAAATGCTTTTGTTTGTGAAATAAATTCAAACTCAAGTGGTGACGAAAAACAATAAAAAAAAATCTTATATTTGAACGCAAGCTTCTAAAACAGAAATGTAATATATTCAACCTAACAGACAGCAAGTAAGAAACAATTTCAGTGTATTACTTTAATGATTGTATAAACGTATAACTTATTTCTTTGAAAGGTTTGAAAGCTATTTCAGATTAAATAAGACTGCTTTTAATTATGTCTTAGAAGCAATAACACCGAATTTGAAAAGCGAAGTAAGATCTACATTCATTTCCAAGACAACCAAGTTGACAGCGATGTTACGATTTTTGGCACAAGGGTCATACCAACTATCGCAAACAATGTTTTCTAACATTTTGTCGAAAACACTGGATGCCTTGGAAACGACAGTTTGTCGGCTTTACATAGCCCAACAGAAAGTAGTCTAGCGGTGTTAAATCACAAGATCTTGGAGGCCAATTCACAGGTCCAAAACGTGAAATTAGGTGGTCACCAAACGTGGGTTTCAATAAATCTATTGTGGCACGAGCTGTGTTACATGTTGCGCCGTCTTGTTGTAACCACATCTCCTGGACATCATGGTTATTCAATTCAGGAATGAAAAAGTTAGTAATCATGGCTCTATACCGATCACCATTGATTGTAACGTTCTGGCCACCATCGTTTTTGAAAAAGTACGGACCAATAATTCCACCAGCCCATAAAGCGCACCAAACAGTCAGTTTTTCTGGATTTAACGGTGTTTCCACATACTTTTGAGGAACCTTCACTCCAAATGCGACAGTTTCGTTTGTTGACGTAGCCATTCAACAAAATTCGCTTATGAAAATCTGGAACAACGGTAATCTCGTTTTGGGCCCATTCGGCGAATCTACGCCGGGCGTGAGTCTATTCATGATGAATTTCCAAACCAAACTGAGAATAAATCAACTCGGTCGCCATCTTGAAAAGTAATGCCAACTTAAAGTTCTATACCTCTATAAAAACACGCATATTATTCATCAAGATGTTTATTAAGCAGTTAAAGTTCTTTAAGGCTTTTAATTTTTAATTCGCTTTCATGGATTTCTTCTTCTCTTTTATTCCTTTCTCTATCAATTTTATTTCTTTCCTCCAATAATTTCATTTATTTTTTTTTCTGTTTCAACGTCAAGCAACTGTTTTTGACGCTTGTCAAAATCCCTGAGGCTGCGTTTTATAGATCCCAGTAAATTGGAGATATCGGTTAAAAGTTTCGCTTGCCCAGTACTATGTTAAAGTAGAATTGTTATTCTTAATATTGTTATCCTCCAGCGAAGGTGTTAAAGGTGGACTTGTTCCTGGAATTATGATGGATGTTAATCATTAACCCCATAGAGCGCACAATTTCAAGGTTTTCTATTTTGCGTAGAGGTATTTCTACTTCTGCTTCCATTAATTTATAAGGAACATTTTATATCAGACCTCCCAAAACATCTCCCTCAGGGTATAATTGTTTTTGAAATTGCTGCAGATTTGCAACAGCTTCCTCTAACGGGCTAAAAGTGAACTGCTTAAATATCCGTCCATTGCATGACACTCAGTTTTGTTGGCGACCATTTTCTTCTCAACTTTGAACTTCAAGTCTCGCCAAACCTATTAATAAATTTAATTTTTTATTGAACTATTTAAGCTTATTATTTCATACCTTTTGTCATCCATCTCCAGATCTTATCGGCGGGCCAAGAGAATTTAACAACTTGCCAATATCTTGCCACTGTTCTTTAAAATTGTTGGGAGCAGTGACTCTGCGAAATCCCACTGCAAGAGAAGAATTCTTCTGCAATTCCTCCACTAATTTTTCCAACTGGGTTTTAGTTGTTATTTTTAATTTTTCGGTTTTTTTCAATTTCTTGCTTTAAGTCAATCGAAGTCGTTACCAAAAATGGTGTGGATGAAATCAAAGTCGTTTAAACACAATAACGTCGTCACATTTTCTTGTAAAATGCAAAATATATTTTAACAGTCATCGATAATCTTCGATAACGACAACAAGAATTACAATCTGAAGTAAACAACTCAAAATAATGTCTTTTTGTTTCGACGCCGACAACTGGAATAAGGATGATTGTCTTGCATTGTATTAAAATTGGCATATGGCTTATATCGATTCCAATACTCTGTTGTCTTAACACCATTTTCTAAGAAATTTCTGTATCTTAAGCGAGACGCCAGGAGCCCTGATTTATCTTTTGTTAGTTCAAGGTCTCTGATAAGATCATTTAGCTCAGGTTTTAGGACATCTGATGTACTACAGAAACACCGTTGTTCGGCAACTACAGTTTTTTTCAAATCTGGGTACTTAACTTTATTAGGAATAAAATAAGTATATATTTACCCATCGATTTTCATGAATTATTGTTTATTTTATTTCTATTATATGCAGCTGTATGAATAAATAGTAAAAATGGTAAATATTTGCTGCCGTCTATTTTTTGTGAATTTTTATAAATGAAATTTTATAATTTTTCAAAAAAATAAAATAAAAAAAATTTTAATATGTTTCTTAATATCTCCAAAAATATTGCTTACATTGAAAACTGATAGGAGAATGATTTAAAGCTGGTATAATTCGGAATTTTTTAACATATGGCTTAACGAAATCGATTAAATCATTTCAAAGTTATCATAAGATGTATGAAGGCAGCCTCTTCAAAAACCTCACATTTTAGAAAAAAAAAAATTCTTAAAAAAAGTTATTCATAGAATTTTAAATGTTGATGATTTTCGAAGTAAAGCGACCATAGTGTATCAAAAAAAAATATAGTGGTTATCCAAGGTCAAAAAAATTTTTTTTTTCATTTGTTGCATTGTGTTATCAGTACGTTAAGATGAGTACACAAAACTATTAAACTATAACTTTCAATTTAAAGATTTACACAATGTACTTATTATTTTGGTACATATTTCATCGTGTTTTTAGTAATTACATCCAGGACAGAATAAGCTCATTTGTCTGTTTTTAAATTAAAATGTCCTTGTTGAACACAGAATACAATGTAATCATAGCAAACGGTTGTTAATATGTACATACATATTAACTTTATTAATTATATTTCCCCCCTTTATTGCAACATTTTGCTATTTTTTAAATAAATACCTTTTTTTTAATAAATCATTTCAGAAAAATAAAAAAACCGCCATATTTTTTATATTGGCATTCCTTTATATTTGTACATACATAAGTAACATTCGGCCAGCTGTTCCAACTCTCTAAACCTCAACACCCTAATGCTAAATGAACCTCAGTTCAGCAGTCAATCTACATGTAAAAATAAAGAGGAAAAAAAACTGGAAACCAGTTAAACGAAAATCCATTAAAGTCGCCTACAGAATTCTTTAATCCCCTTTTTATTTAAAAGCATACTCGTACACAGTTTTCCGTGTCTGTTTGTCTCTCCTACTTAAGCCTTAGTAATAATAAACAATTTTTTTTTTTTACCCAAACAGTAAAGGCTGCAACAATCAAAAGGGGGAAAATTTTTTGGTATTTATTTTTTTTAATGTTTTATGGTTTAATTTTTTCAATAAGAAAAAGAAATTAAAAAATAATTCAGAAGGAAATGACATTTTTAAAAGGCTACTGTTTATATGGCAGACAACAACAACAACAACATCAATAAAATCGAGGGTCATCGTTTGGTTGATCTTTCAACGAAAAAAAGATGGTTTTTATGTATTTTTTTATATTGGCTTGAGTTTAGCCTTAAACCCTTTTTTTAATTTTTACATACTTATACGAATATAGCTGTGCCTGATTGCCTTCTTCTCATGCTCCTTAAAGGCTTTGCCGTAACGAGGGAAGTTTTTTAAAAAGGTTTTTATATGCAGATCAACACCATTATTTGACCAACGAGCCAATCAGCCTGCCAAGTCGATCGAGTTCTTTTGTTGTATTTTAAATGAATTGTAATGATTTAATAAATATTCTCTCGGGTTTTGTTGTATTTATCGTTCGTGTTGCTTTTTTATTTCTACTTTCCATTTTGATTCTCTTTACTCGTGTGTGTTTTGTTGTATTATTAGTGCCGTGTTATATGGCATGTTGTGTTGTGTACATCATCCAATATATATATATTTTTGTTTTCTTCTTATTTTTCTCTGTTTTGGTTCATTTAACCATTTGTCTGTCAGTTAGTCAGTCAGTCTGTTCGTTCATCTGTCCATAGTAGGTCCGTCTTAACTCTGTGACTAACCAAAAGATAAACTACCTACAATTTTGTACAAAAGCAACAATAAAAAAATGAGATTTTTTCTCTGATGTAGCTGTGTTTGCTTTGAATTTCGATTAATGCCAGTCCAAGGCATAGCATACTGCTTGCTATGCCATCATGCCACACCATAAACCGGCTTTTGTTTTTTAGTTGTTGGTTGAGGTGCCCTCGCTACGATGACGACGACGACGACGACGACGACGATACTCTGATTGTGTATATTTGAGCTCGACTTTAAGCTTTGTGTTAAGTAACAAACGTACGTCACTAGTCTCCTCATCTACTCTTTGTTATTTTTCTTTCTTTTCAATTTTATTGAAAATGTAATAAAAAATAATCATTTTTTCCTTTCCAAACGAGCATGTTGCTATAGTGAACATTGGAACACTGAAAAGAATATAACGCGAGACACAAGTTTAGTAGTAACAGAGCACAGAGCAAAGCAGATCAGTTAGTTTTTAAGAGTTAAACTTGATTTTACATTTTGTTGTATTTCTATATTCTTAATAAATTACAACAGCAAAAACAACAATAGCAACAATAATAATAATAATGGTATAATAATGAAATATGTTTTATATTTATATCCATACACTCAGACACATGCACACACACATACACATACAAAGCAACATCAAACACACTCTCCTTTAGATATAAACTCTCCTTAGAGCAATAACATCAGCAGCAACAACAATCTCACCAATTCTCTAAACAAACAATTCTTAACATTGCCAATCGCTTAGCACCAAACAACCTCAACACACAATGCCAGACAGACTTAGAGTTGTCGAGTCGTCGTTTTAAAATATATCGAGTCGCGTTAGTTTTCTTTGCCTATTCTGTTGTACAATGGCAATGTTGTAATTTAATTTTATTGTTGCTGTTGTTCTTCTTACCGTTGCTGTTGTTGTTTTAATAGTGAGGAGTGGCCGGCCGCAAATATAACGAACACAGGCCAAACTGCAGTTCTTTTTTGTTTAAATCACTCTGCTGCTCTGCTTAGCTTTTTAGTTAAGAAGTATTAAACAACAATCTTAATGCAATAAAACAACAACAACAAAAATAACAATGCAAATATAAAGCAATATATTGCTGAAATGTATGTAAACATATCGCCAATATTTTATTTAAAAAAATCTTTTTACACAAAAACGTGTTCACACTGGCCGCTATTTAATGACTCATTTTCAATTGGAAAATGTGGCTGATGCCCTCTTTTTAAAACCGGAAAATTGTTATAAAATTCAAATTTTTATTGTTGATTTTTGTGTAATAATCAATTATTTTTTATTATTATTATTTATTATTTTTTATTATTTTTTTTTTTAAGCTATCGAAGTTTATTTTATTATTTTTTTTTTTGGTTTTAAGCTATCGAAGTGTTCAAAAATAAAGAGCGCAAATAAAATGTATCGGAAAATTTACGAAAAAAAATTTAAAATCGTCCATAATTTGTGATACACAATTTTCAAAATACCGCTTTTGATATTCATGTTCATTGATACTTTCAGACATGGACGTTCGCTAGTATAGTTTGTCAGAGTTCGGCTATAGAATTCCTTTTGAATAAACCACTGAAGGTCAACAACTGACAAATATGTTGAAGAAGTTAAAAATAAGTTAAAAAGGTTTCCAATCACGTAAGAACCTTGGTTTTCTTGTTCATTAAAAAAAATTTGGATATTTTAGGAATAAGATTCACAACTGCTATACTTTAAATATCGCTAGGGATCATAACAGGCAATAATGTCAGCAGCAAAGTCTAATCTAGTCGAAATTCCATTAACTATCAAGGTTTTGCTTGCGGTTTTCTTCGATTACCTAAGCGTGCAAGAGTCGGTATCTCAATGTCGTGTCCTAATTATGGAATAAATGAATTTGGAACGAAATTGATTAAGCTTCTTATGGGTATAATTACTGGGCACTATATGATTACACATGTTGTGGTCACTCCGCAGGCGCAAAGGCTAAGACATTCTGGCACAAGTCACTTTCATGATCAAAATGAGCTGGACACTTATCTGGCTACCCATTAGAACTAATCAACTATCGATAGGTTCTTACAGAGACCATAACAATTTCACAGATTAGGTATAAGGCAATTTCACAGATTAGGTATAAGGCATATGGACAAAGAAGGTGGAGTGATGTAACTTCAGTACAGGCACAGGTGGCAGTACAGCCACCCACCGTAGCAAAGATGTTCAAATATGAGCGTAAGCTAACCAGGGCAAAATTCGCGAAAATTACCGTCTTGCGGATAAGAAGAAGAACTTAATAAGCTCTTCTGAGTATAGCTCCTCTGGTTAGTACCACATATTCTACTCCCATTCATACGTGAATTTTGAGCAAATTAAACGCTGCCACATACACTAAAGAAGGTATAAGCAGAACACACTACACCGTTACTCTCCTTTCCGAGATCTGCTGCCTTCTTAATGAACACCAGCAGATCTAAAATCATAAACGTGGATATGTCCCCAATGAGACCCTATCTCTCCTTAAACATTTCCATCTGAACCTATCAACAACCCCGCATTCGCACAGTCTACAAACATCCACATCTGTGACCGGCATCCTCTTTAGTCCCCAATGTCCAATGGCGCATACCTTGATAAGAGTTGGTTTTTCGTTTTATTTATAGGTGACTGACTGCCTTTTTATAACTGCTGCCTTCCATGATACCCATCCGTTTGTGCTAGTGTAAACCGTTTATATAATTTTCCCAGTTATTTTCCATATTGCCACTTTAATACCAGCCTGATTTTATTATTTTTCTATTTTACTCTAAATCTTGTTTTTTTTTTTCTAAATAGTGTATTAATCGATCAGTGGCATGTCGGTTGTTTTATGTAAACCTCTATTACAATTTCTCATTCATTATTAAGGGGATTTTAAATACGAAGGGAAATGACATTTTTTTAAATTTTTTTTTATAATTTTATGCAGATCTTAGAGGCTAAAGAAAAAGTCAACGTTGTCTTACTTACAATGTTTTATAGATCGACAAGAGGAGAACAGAAAAAAAGAAGCAACAACAACAACACCGACAAACAGGAACATAACAATTTCATAGATAATGGGATGCAAGCCAGAAATGCATTTACTTTTTGTACAGGCAGGCAGGCAGACAGACAGACAGACAAATAATAAAGAAAACGGTGATGATGGTAATGTTGTGATGGCCATGCAAGTAACAACTTGCAACCAAGAAAAAGTAGGCAGAGTTCGATAGAAAACCCAAGCAAAATAGGCAGTTTTTTGCCTTCTTTCTAAACATCTGTCTGCAATATGTTTTAAAAACAACAACAACAGCTACATCACAGATGACAATGTAACACACGACGACGACGTACTAAAATCCAGAAGTGCCTGTTGCACATGTGTAATTTTGTAAGTGGCCATAGAGACTAACATATACATGAAATCGAAAAAGATACACCAAAAAAGTAAAGAAAATTATAGGAAAACCCTAAACACACGATTTTGACAAGTTTGTTTGTTTTGTTTCTGTTATGTTTTGTTTTTGCTGAGTGTCTGCTCTCAACTTGGCGTAGCCTAGCCAAAACACACAAACAAAGTTGTCTGTCTGCCAAATAGCAAATAAATAAAAAGCAAAATCTATTGAAATACAACAGCAATAGCATGTGCGTGTGTAGTAGCAAATACAACAAAAACGACAACAATATAGTGCACACTCATATAACAACACAAAACCCAGTCACATAGTGACCTTCGCCATACAAAATAAAAAAATTATAGGAAAATCATTTAACACAACAACAACAATAAAAATACATACGAAATAAAGATTTTGATTTTTTTTTTTTGATGTTTTAAGCTAAAAATTCTAAATATATAATGAAAAAAAGTTGGTACTGCAGCCAGGGAGACTGAAATTTTCCTTTTTTTAATTTTTCTCATTTTTTTATTATATTGGCATACGAATCTAAAGAGAAACTGTATTGCCTAAAGTTATTTATTTTCCTGCAACATATATTAAATGCCGCAATTTGCCACTTTATTTACTCAGCAAAACTTTGATAAACCAGTTGTCGTTATGCTTTCCATGGTAGCGACATCATTCCTATTACAAAGTTACAAAGTTTGTCTGGCAAGTGGATATTGTTGCTAAGGCCACTTAGAGAACTCGATCTCTATACCATATGATACTACTCGTCAAAGTAAGCATATTTAAATATAAAATCCACCTTGCAGTGAGATCAGTTTTTATAATGCGAAACTAAAAGGCTACAGAAGTAGAAAAAGTCTTTCTCATACGTAAAGATGACAAATTGCGGTAGCAATAGCTGCCATGAAGAAAAGTTGTAACGAATTGAAAGAGTGAAAATAGAGACACAAGATATGAGACCATATGCTCCGTCTAAAACCCCCGCTTAACAATGTTAGAGTCTTTTTGTAGTCGTCTTTAAAGCTATATTCAGACAGTTGTCATATTTAATAATATTGTCAGAACTGGCAATTTGCTGACAACAATCAGATAACGGAAAATTGTCAAAATTGTCACCACGATATATATTGTCACACGATTGTAAGAAATTTGTTAGAAAATCTGACCATACATTATACATATGGTTTTTCTGGCAATGATATCGTTGTCAGATATTCATAATTTGGGAATCTGACAGTTCATACGGTTGTAAGACATTTTCTGACAATATTGTTAGATCTGACAATCGTCTGGATAGAGCTTAAGTATTTTTATACCGCCTCAATGTCAATTCTGTCCAAACTTTCAGATTTACAAAAGCCCACAAGAATTTTTTGGTCTTTAATTAAAATCAAGATCAGCGAAAAATTAATGGGAATGACAGATATTCTGCCGAACCGATTGCTTATGAAAAGTAGACGACTAGAAAATACAAAATGGCAGCCGGTGTGACTGTCGCCTAGTAGCAACTCGACTTTAGTTCTACAGTGTAAAGAGGAGATAAAGCATGTACCCTTTTCGCGATTTGAGTTCCTGAACACAGGGACATCGTTGTAAATGAAAAAGCTGATGAACTTGCTAGGATGGCTTCGTCTCTGACATCTGCTGTACTAAGGCTGTAGTCAATGGGGAAATCTACAGTTTCTTCCGTGAGAAGGCACAGAATAGGTGGAGTTCTATCTCCTCTTGTGCTATGTCAAGAACGCTGTGGCCTCGGTACGACAGTGGCAGGACACTGAAAATTCTTAGCATTATACATGGATAATTGGATGCTTGGAACGCACGTGGATAAAATGGGTTTGCCTTTTAACCTTCACTGCAGAAGTTGCAGAAACCGTTCTGAGAAGGAGACAATCCTTCCAGTAAGGGCGTTCTGCATCGATCGAAACAAATGGTAGTCAGAAGTGGTAAATTCAGGACTATAATGCGGATGAGCCAAAACTTCCCATCGACTGTGTTCCAAATGGCTTTCGACCGGTCGAGCGTTGTCATGATGGAATTTTATGGCCTCATGTCTGTTCGCGATTGAAAAAATATGTGTTTACACTTCGACGTCTATCGAATACTGAATTATAATGACAGATGTTTTCCCTCCAAAATACCATATTTGTCATATGTTGTCCAAATCGACGTTATTAACTTGTATACCCACTATCATTCGAGCGAGAGTTCCGCACCAGTAAATGACAATGGATCGGGCACGCAATCCAAAAGCCCGGCGATATATATATATACATATATATATGTATATACATGTATATATATATACATATATTTATATATATGTTCGACAGGTAGTTTGTCGAACCGAGTGTTTCAGTTTACAATCTAACAAATATTTTGAAAAGTTAACGAGAATTTGCACTTAAATTTCAATAATCAATTGCTAATCGATTGTTTGTGGATCACATACCGTATGTATGTAGTATGAGGGTGGGGCCCATTTTGTTTGAAATAGTATTGTCAAGTTTATTTCCTGTAGCGTCTGTTGAGGTGACCAAATAAACGTTTTGTACTTGTATCTTGTATTGTTTGTAATTGTTTAATTATACAAAAACAACATGAAGTTTAACTTACATCTGTTAATGTAGCCTGCCAGTCTATTTCACACATTTCTCCAGTTACTTATTGCACTGGAGAGGAGTTGTGTTGTTTAGTTTTAAGATACTCATGGATATTGTTTCATATTTCTAAGAATCCATAGATTAGATTACAAACAGAAATACTTTAAATAAGAAACAAATTAATAAAAAAAAAACCCAAGACAAGCTTGTTTGCCTTGTATTTTGTTGTAACCGCACCTAAAACTAATCAGCTCTTAAAATTTTCATATGGCAGTTTTGTAATGAATAACTAAGCAAATGACGCAAACTCACCACACACATACACACTCTTTCTCTTTTCCATGGTTTATGCACAAAAAACTTTAAATTGATCATTTTGCAAAAAAAAATAATAATAATAAATAAATAAATAATAAAAGCCCAGAGATCAGCATCAATTAAAAAATTGTGGTGGCGGCTGGCTAACCATTTGTACAGGGAGCTATCCAAATAGCAGCAGCATTAGCAGTCAATATGCTGTTACAGAGAGAGAGAGAGAGAGAACGAGATGCTCGTTTTAATAAGTACAAGAAATCATACGTGAGAGGGACGCTTAGTCAGTTAGACTGACAAACACTTAAAGCTGCACAAACTGCAGGTTTTGAACTTTTTCTAATTAATGCAAATAAAAACTAGAGAACAAAAACGAAAATGAAAATACAAAAAATAAATTGCAAACCACCATAAAACAACACAAACAACGCGATTTATTGTTGTTACTGCTGGCTTGCAACTCCCGCGCATTTCAAATGCTATTTACCGCGATATGATGTACTTTGCTTTTCTTTGCTAGTTTTAGGTTGTCATTTGACCGTTTGTTTTATATGCGAATAAATGCTGAGTAAGTGGAAAATATTTGCTAAACGTACACACACATATATATTTATACAAAACCACCCGTTCGTTCAATGCAGCTGGTCTTGTTATAGTAAAACCAGCCGCGTTATGTTTGTATTTGTAAAGTTTGTTTCCAAAGTGAATGGGGTTGAATGATGATGTTGATTTTGTTCAATTTGTTTCAATTATATTCAATTTAATTAATTTACACAAAAAAAATTGCATTTCATTTTCATATATTTTTCAATTTTTGCACTGTGTCATGTTATTTTTTTATTTATTATTTTTGTAAATTTAAAATAGACATACCCATACTAAATTGTCTAGTTCATTTTATTTAACATTTAACACTTCCCAGTACTGGCGATTGTCTAACTGTATATTTGCATAAGCAATTGTGGAGATTTTAAGAGTGTTAGAGAGAAAGAGAGAGATAGAGAGAAAAGGTCGTTAGAAGTTGGAAACGATTCAAATTTTAACAAGCAGTTCAAAGTAATTCACTTGGGAATGATAACCTTCAACGAATTATTGGTTCTTCTTTGCTAGAGTAAATATCCTTTAAGTTTTTACTTTTTTTCTTAAAGTAAACAACGTGATTTTGAGTGACTACTCTCGAACTGAACGCTCCAACATATCGTTAACAGTTTACGAGTAATAGCCGATATATAGACTGTTGACATCTTTAAGTGCACTATATTATATGGCGTAAGTCTGGCAGGAATGCTTATTATCTCCGCTTTTATATGTCTAATGGTACTTGACGCAGCCTTAAAAAGAGCGTACTAAACCTAAAGGATTTATTAGAATCGCTGGATTTTGCTGACGATAAATATGAACTTTCCAACAGGCGCAATGATATATAGACGAAAATTTAGGATTTAACTGGTGAACAAGTTGGTCTAAAGATCAATATTAGTAAGACGAAAGAAATGCGACTAAATGCACGATATACACAACCAATCACTATCGACAAGCAAGTACTAGAAAACGCCTTCTTGAACGAAATTAACAATTTTACAAATTAAGCGGACAGAACGATTGGTAATCTATCGGAGTTGAAGGACATTGCTGATAGACACTTTTAATGTAGAATTCTTATTGAGAGACTATGCCCACCATGGGAAAGCTTGAGAACTTTTTCATGCAAGGCTTATTATTACTACGAGTATATCTTATGAACAGGCATTACCATCAATTCGTAGCTTCTTCTTCTTCTTTATTTAGGATAACATCATGTTCACAAAACTACACTGGTTCAAATTTTTGTTGTCGTTAAATCATAAACTATTCCTCAACCGAGGTTGATGTTTATTAAACATGTCACCTTTTTAAGGTGCGGGCTCGGCCCTGGATTGGAGTATTGTAGATTTTAACTTCGAATGTTGCTTTAGCGCGATGGTTTAGAGGCATTCTTTTCTTCTTCTAGGCTAACCTAACCTCTTCGTTTAATTTTCTGTCGTACTTTGCGTATTCGGCTATAGTTCTTAGAGTATTTATGTCGATAGTTATAGATACACATTTGCTTTGTAGCAGCGGTTTCTGCACGCGTTTCGGATGCATACATATATTATAAACTGGTCTAACGCATGTTTCATATACGAGTATTCTAATCCTGCTATCCTATACCATTTCTAAGGCATCCCAATAATGTTGCAGCTTTGTTGGCTTGCATCTTCGATTCTTATTTGATATCTCGACTGACTGTTATAAGAGACTTGTTCGATCGATTTATTGTTTCGTAGCTTAATGTGGGCTATTTATCGCAACAAAGAACAAGATCGAAAAACTACATCAAATTCGACAAATTCTAAGTAGTGTTATCTTGAAGGTTTCGTTAACTTGAAATTTCCAATTCTTAAGAACTTAAGGTCTCATGAGGTCTAAGATTTACAGTGGAAGTGGAATGGAAGAACAGATATAGGCGGGTTGTATAGAATTCGTGAAACCCACCCTAAAAGGACATTATTGTTCTTAGCAAATAAAATGTATAATTTTCAGTTATAATATAAGAATGACTATTCTTATGTCAAAAGTTAGCAAACATTTTTTTTTTTTTGGCAAATCAAACGCTTTGTATGTACGACCTAAATTTCAAACATCTATTAAGACAACAACTGACATTTTTAATTAGTCTATATGTACCACATATTAACAACATGCATGCCCAGATTATTGATATTAAAAACTGAAACAAGAGTAAAAATTTAAATTACGATCTAATAAAAAGTGAAACAAACAAAGTAACAACAACAGTAACAAAATAATAAAAATAAAAGAAACACGTTCATTTTTTTAAATGTACATAACGTACATCAATATTGTATGATGACGACGACAAGCACACATGTTTAAATGATATTTCTTCTTTTTTTAATTGTTTCAAAACTAGTTGGTTTATGAATAATAGCATTTTTTTCTAATTTCTATAAAATAACATTTAAAAAATATGTAAATGTGGATGTAATTTAATTTAATTTAAATTTACACAATGAATGTAATTAACATTTTATAGTAAAAGACAAGTAATTATTTTCTTTTTTTGTGGGCTTTCATCAATACATATTAGAATTTATTTACGTGGTTTTTTTACAACTACGACAGACTGTTAAACACACAAACACTAATGTGTTTAAAAATGTAAACACATTGATATCAATAGTATTGGTGTAATATGTAAGTGTACAACAATAACAACTGTGAAATGTAAAAGAAATCAAAACATAATACAAGTACACAACAACTGTATAGAGAGGGGGAGGAGAGATATTAAAAGATAAAGTATTGATTAGGAGAGTAGAGTGCATGCATGTATAAGTATTTGGTAAAAGAAAGAGTGCTAGAGACAAAGGAAGTGTGTTGTTTATTTTTCTTACAGTGTTGTTGTAGGTACTTAAAAATGCAAAGTAGGAAATTTAATACATTAATATCCTTAATACACAGAGAAAAATACCAGTGCTGATAGTATATTACATTTCTGCTTAAGTGTGTATTAAATTCCATAACAACTGCCATATTTATTGTATGTTTATATTATAAGCTTTTATACGCAAGGATCATATTGCAAAAGTGAAATTATTGCTACTTTTTTTTCTAAAAATAAAATAAAATTTCGCAAAACTTTAATTTTGTATAAGAAATATTCCCTAAAATATTTGTATGTAAATATGATAATTTTTTGTTTCTTTGTTTTTTTCCGAAAACAAAAAAGTATAAATAACGAAAGCTTATGAAAAATGTTACCATAGGTATGTACTCATTCGTGCATACATATGTATGTATGTAGGTATGAAATTTTAATAAAAAGGGGAAAAAAGAAATAAATTTGTTTGAAAATCAAAAATTTTTTTTATTAAAATACAAAACAAAAGAAGAAAAGAAAAATCATCAATATTGCTGCTGGCAATAAATACAAAAATACAATCAATAAAAATAATAAGAACAACCCAAAAGAAAACGAAAAGAGGAAAAAAGAGCCATTTCGATCATTCAAAAAAGGGCAGAGCTCCAAAAGAATTCAAGGATAAAACACAATTCTTAAACAGATGTCATTAGAACACAATTTTTTGTTAACTTGAATACACATCAGAAAAATTTGCATGTATTTTGGCCATACATACAATCACAAAACATACATTTCAGCTAAAATGTTTGTGCCTGTGTACTTATCTTGTATCATTTTCTTTCAGGTGGTATTGACATCATCAAAGCTTCGGTAATATTACTTGACTAGCTTTTACAAAACATTGCCAACAAGTTTGATTAACTTTAGATCTCGGTCTCGGTTGGTAAATTTAGTTTTATTATTCCGAAATACAGGAGCAAAAGTGATCAGTACAATTGGACTTGTTATTTTCCTTAAAAATAAGCCGATTTCCTAAACCTAAGCTTCCCACAAACTTTTTTAGTTTTATTTTTCCGTCCATATTACCATCGACAACAAACAAAACGTCATAACTTATAAAATCTCTGCCTGGTATAATGTTTTTCAAATCATATATGATTTTTTCCAAAACAAGCTTACTTACGCATGTAAACTCGGTGATCGTGACAAACTCTGCAATGGTAAATTATCGATGAATGACGATGGCTTTTCTTTGGTTTCACACATGATATTTTGAAGCAATTGTCTAAATTTTAATAAATAACAAAAGTTGAATTTTTCTTGCAGACATCTGTTTATTAGTGAGTCCTGGCAATATTATCAAGAACCATTAGTTCTTCATTCGTTAACGGGGTTGGATATCAGACAAAATGCTGCATCGTTCAGCATACACGGTAGCTAAATTTCAGCTTTCTTTAGTATGGTAACATTACAATGAAGTTTTTTCATTTACGATAATTTCATACAAATTCCCAGTTGTTACAGATCCATCGATGAAAATAATATCATAGTGACAATGTCGCTCAAATTCGTCACCGTGTGTGTACATATAACATTGATAGATATGCACAGAGGCTGCAAAACCATGTCCTTTTCGACACCGTCGTGCAGCCAATTTTTTAAACATATTTTCTGAAAGTTGTAAAAAGGTTTACCATGTATGACTATTTGTGCAGGTGGCTGGAAACGTAATTCTTCTAAATCATTAGTCATTTTTAGCTATCTGGCAATTTCAAAAGCGCATGTTGAAAGTTTCTCATCAGCTGCTTAACAATTCAGTTTCTGCGTACTAGCTCGCAAAAAGTGAATTTATTTTGCGTTATTTTTAACTCTAATTCGTTTTATCTGACTAAGAAGACTTGTGCCCTGAATCTTCATACGAAGGTAAGCATTTTGATTTGAAGAGTGGCCCATAGGAAATGAAATTGTATCCTGTTCAGCCGGTTGTAGAACCGTCCCTCTAAGTCTCGTAAATTGATTGCATTCCGTTTTTGAAAAATTCATTAAAGTTTCCTTGTTATCTACAGGTTTGCGGAGACATGGCATATGACGCTTCTGAGACTGATGAGGATATAATGATATCTGAAGGAGCTGCAATTATGAAGAGGTGGAGAAGTTTGTAAAACATCTTATTTGTTATATGCCTACTTAGGAGAAGATTTTAAGACAAAAAGTGCTTTTTGTATGACAGGTAATTTTGACAAAATTCACCTAAGCCTAACGTAACTAAGGCTTGATTAGCTCCACAACAAAGCTTATTTCGGTTCAAAGTGTAGGTTCCATTGAGTTTACATGCGTTTTTACATCTTTTGGCCTCTTTCCGACAGTCACCCAGCCGATTTTCTGAAGGCGTGAATTTTGTCCAAATTACCTGTTACACAAAAAGTGCTGGTGCTGTTTTCAGAAAAAAGAATCAGTCACAAATACCGTTTTCTGTCTAAAATTTTATTTTTTAAATTATGAAATCTATCTACATTAAAATTAAAATATTGGTCACTTTCTTCCTTTTTTTAATTTTTTTTTTTTTTTCGAAGAATAAAATGCAAAATATAATAATTTTATTTAATAGTACACGCTATTCCTTTATAATTCAATGAACTTATTACTTTACATGACTGTTTACTCAAAGCAACATCAGCAACACAAACAACGTATTTTATATAAACACAACATACGTATACTATACTTACTATACATGGGTTTGCCTGAATATGTGTTTGTATTGTTGATATCATTGGGGTTTTTTTTTCTTCTTTTTATTTTTTAATATTATGAAGAACGATGGACTACGAAATCGTAACGAACTACGAATAAGGTTTACATGTGTATGTACGAGTGTGTGTAGTAAAGTAAAATATAAAAATAAGCATAAAAGAAAAACAGCAACAACAACATACTAAACATACAAGATATGAACCGTGGGAAAGAAGATCTCAAGACGACGTTTTGCTTTTATAATTTTTTTTTCGTTTTCTTGCCTTAGCACTGTTTGTTTCTTTATGCATATATCTATGTATGGTTCATAGCTGTGTTACTGTTTGTATGTTTGCACGCTTGTTTCTTTTAGCTTAGTAAGCGAAGTGGGTAAATGTTTGTGGGGATATTTACGTACATACATATGTATGTATGTAAGTATGTATATTTTTGTTTTATTTTGTATGAAATAGTTGGTTGGTCGATTTTGTTCGTTTATATTCGTTATTTTTTACGATCCTAAACGATTCGCTACGTTCATCGTTGTTGTGACTTGTTGTTGTTTTGTATTTGGTTTTTCTTTTCGTTAAAATTGTCGTATTTTTGTTTTTACATTTGTATTTGTTTCGTATTCTTCTATTCGGCCTTTTCAAGTTTGTTTTTCTTTTGTTTTTTGAATGCTATTTATTTAATGTTGTCGTTAGTATTGCTCTAAGTTTGATTTACTTTGTTTTTGCGTTTTTTATTATTATATTGTTGTTGTATTGTTGTTAACTTTCTGTGTGTTGTCTATAATTCCTTTCTTGAGAGTTTGTATTTCTTATTGGTTGTGTGTTGTTATTGTAAAATGACCATATACAGTGGTGTAGGAAAAGCAAAAATGTTGGCAAATATTTTCATTTTACCATTTTCAATATTATTTAGGGTAAATAGTGTTTTTACAAATTATGATTTTTTTTAAAGGTAAAAAATAATTGATATGAGTGTATACCTATTTCATTGGAAAATAATAATTCATTGAGAAAATGTCCACATTTTTAATTCATTCATTATTATTATGGTATAAATATGTATTTATGTATGTACTAGAAAGTTTTGACCAAATGAAATAACAACAGTGGTGGACATGGTTTTAGCACATTACCTATAGTCCTGTTCAAAACCTAAGCAACTTTTCTTGTCGAGGCAATTAAGACCTCGTATATTACCAACTAACAGATTTATTCAAAGTAAAACATTTAATTCTTATTATCTTAGGCCATACAAAACAAAGGTTATTACACAAAGTACTGAAAGTTGCTTGAGTTTCGAATAGCTTGGTAGAGATTGAAATTAAAGTTTTGTTATTATAGTTATAATTTAGGTGCCTAAGATAGTAATATAGAAGTCGTTAATTACCTCGACAAAAAAAGTTGTTTCAAACAGCACTGTACGTTATTGCAGTCAAAATTTCTCAAAAAATCATTATCTTTTCTAAATATAAATTTAGAATTAAACGTATTCAAAAAAGTAGAAAATAAAAATTTTGATATAATAGGCCTGTTTGCGTACTACAAAATTTTTAAAACCTTGTTCAAATTATTAAAAGTTTTTTCTGGATTGGTAACACAAATACACAGTAAGGAGAGGAAAAAATGACAGTTCGATGCAAGAGAACTTACTGCTTTTTACTGAATAATTTTTTGCCAGCAAAAATGTGTAAGTTAAATAAAAAACAGCTGATAGAAAAGCATATGTATGTGTAAAAAACAAAAAATCTCTTAAAATAAATTAAAATGTCCCTTTAAATAATAAAAAAGATAGTGTTATTTACAATGGAGAAGCTTTTTTATCGCACATTTTTATTTTAACTACTCGTTTATTTATTGTTATTTTTTTATTTCTCAATCAGCTGTTTTCACTATCTTACTGATTATAACTGCATTTCCGTTTGCGTACTTTTCTAGATATTTTTATTTTTGAGAGTAAATTTTGTCTTACTCTCTATAACTTCTTACTGAGTAATTGTTACTAGACTTTACTGGAAAAGTATCCAAACAGACCTAATGTTTCGTTATTTCTATTTTCCACTATAAAAATACCTATGACAAATATGGATTTGTTTTTATATGTACAGAAAAACGGGCTTTTTTAAATTTAAAAGTTGGTAACGCTTTTCCTTCCTATTATGTACTTTATTCTTTGTTTCTGTGGACGATAATTATCAGTATTTTTACATCTCTTTACATGTGTTAGTTTAAAACTTCGATTAACGATAATGATTATTAACGCCACATTACCCAACATGCTTGTACATGGCTATGTGTATATGTGTGCGTTTGTTTATTTTCCTTTTATGTTGAATGCGTTTTGTGTTCTATTATTCTTTAATATGCTGACTTTGTTTTTATTTCTTGTTTGTTTTTGTTATAGGTATTTATTTATATTTTTACAACGTAGAATACATACATACACACATATACGTAAAATTTACATACATTTGTATGCGTGCGCGTATACTATGTAGCGGTGAGAAATAAAACGTTTCTTTTATTTGCGAGAGATATTTTATGCATTTTTTTACTGTTGTTGTTTGTGTTTCAATTTATTGTTGTTTCAAGCCGGTTTTATTATTTTCTTAACTCTTGTTGTTGTTGTTCTACTACCTGTTTTTAAAGAAATAAAGTATGCATATTGAAAGAGAGAAAGAGAAAGAAAAGTAAAAGAAATGAGAGCGTATCTATGAAATCTAATTTCCTTTTTTTTGGTTTTGTTTTAATTTTAGGTTATCAAGGTAAAAATTGTGAACAAAATATTGATGATTGTCCTGGTCATTTGTGTCAAAATGGTGGCACTTGTATTGATGGCATTAATACCTATCACTGTGCCTGTCCACCCAACTACACAGGTGAGAATTGTGAAAAGGATGTCGATGAATGTGCCATAAGGTGAGTTTTTCGCACAACCTCAAATTACATATTTTGGAAAACGTATCTTTCTCTTTTCCAGGCCTTCCGTGTGTCAGAATGGTGCTACTTGCACAAATTCTCAAGGATCATACTCCTGCATTTGTGTAAATGGTTGGACTGGACCAGATTGTAGTGAAAATATTGATGACTGTGTAGCTGCGGCTTGCTTTTATGGTGCCACCTGTATTGACGGTGTCGGTTCATTCTATTGTCGATGTACTCCTGGTAAAACAGGTTTATTGTGTCATTTAGATGATGCCTGCACCTCGAATCCATGTCATGCCGATGCTATTTGTGATACCAGCCCCATAAATGGTTCCTATACCTGTTCCTGTGCTACCGGTTATAAGGGTATCGACTGTTCTGAAGATATCGATGAATGTGATCAGGGTTCTCCTTGTGAACATAATGGTGTCTGCGTTAATACTCCGGGATCGTTTAGATGCAACTGTTCGCAGGGTTTTACGGGGCCGCGCTGTGAAACGAATATCAATGAATGTGAATCGCATCCTTGTCAGAATGAGGGCAGCTGTTTGGATGATCCTGGTACTTTCCGTTGTGTGTGCATGCCTGGTTTCACTGGCACCCAGTGTGAAATTGATATTAACGAATGTCAATCGAATCCTTGTTTGAATGGTGGCATTTGCAATGACATGATTAACGGCTTTAAGTGTTCCTGTGCTTTGGGATTTACTGGTTCTAGATGCCAAATCAATATAGACGATTGCCAGTCACAGCCGTGTCGTAATAATGGCATATGTCGTGATTCCATAGCTGGCTATACCTGCCAATGTCCTCCTGGCTATACTGGTCTATCGTGTGAAATTAACATCAATGATTGTGATTCGAATCCCTGTCATAGGGGCAAGTGTATTGATGGTGATAATCGTTTTACCTGTGTTTGTGATCCTGGTTTTACTGGCTATCTTTGCCAAACTCAAATAAATGAATGTGAATCTAATCCTTGTCAATATGGTGGCCACTGTGTGGATCGTGTGGGCTCTTATGTGTGTCACTGCTTGCCTGGTACATCTGGCAAAGACTGTGAAATAAATGTCAACGAATGCCACAGTAATCCTTGTAATAATGGCGCCACTTGCATTGATGGCATCAATAAATACACCTGCCAGTGTGTGCCAGGATTTACGGGTGTGCACTGTGAAATCAATATCAACGAATGTGCCTCTAATCCATGTGCCAACAATGGTGTCTGCATGGATTTGGTTAATGGCTACAAATGTGAATGTCCCAGAGGTTTCTATGATCCCCGTTGCCTTAGTGATGTGGATGAATGTGCCTCCAACCCCTGCATAAATGGTGGCCGCTGTGAAGATGGAATTAATGAATTTATTTGCCATTGCCCTCCCGGTTATGGTGGTAAACGTTGTGAAAATGATATTGATGAATGCTCTTCAAATCCTTGTCAACATGGTGGCTTCTGTGTGGATGAATTGAACGCCTTTAAATGTCAATGTATGCCTGGTTATACGGGCTTAAAATGTGAAACAAACATAGACGATTGCATTAACAATCCTTGTGCTAATGGTGGCACTTGCATAGATAAGGTCAATGGCTATAAGTGTGTGTGCAAGGTTCCCTATACCGGTCAGGACTGTGAATCGAAACTAGATCCTTGTGCTACCAATCGCTGCAGAAATGATGCCAAGTGTACGCCTTCGCCAAACTTTTTGGATTTCTCTTGCACTTGTAAACTTGGCTACCATGGCCGTTATTGTGATGAGGATATAGACGAATGTAAGCTGTCTACACCCTGCCGCAACGGTGCCACATGCCATAATGTACCCGGCTCGTATAGATGCATATGTGCCAAAGGCTATGAAGGTCATGACTGTGCTATAAACACCGATGATTGCGCCCTGTTTCCCTGTCAAAATGGCGGTACCTGCTTAGATGGCATAGGTGATTATACGTGCCTGTGTGTGGACGGTTTCGATGGTAAGCACTGTGAAACGGATATCAACGAATGCTTAAGTATGCCTTGTCAGAATGGCGCCACTTGTAGGCAATATGTTAACTCTTATACTTGTACTTGTCCTTTGGGCTTTTCCGGTATCAATTGCCAGACGAACGATGAAGATTGTACTGAAAGTTCTTGCATGAATGGTGGTACTTGTATTGATGGCATAAATAGTTACAATTGTTCCTGCTTGCCTGGTTATACTGGTTCGAATTGCCAGTATAAGATTAACAAATGTGATTCCCAACCATGTCAAAATGGTGCTACTTGTCATGAGAATGGCGATGAGTACACGTGCCATTGTTCGTATGGTTATACAGGCAAACAGTGTACCGATTATGTTGACTGGTGCACAAAGTCACCCTGTGAGAATGGTGCCACTTGCACTCAAAATAAAAATCAATTTAATTGTCGTTGTGCTCCCGGTTGGACTGGTAAACTGTGTGATGTGGAAATGGTCTCTTGCAGTGATGCGGCTATACGTAAAGGTGTCTCCTTGGAGCAGTTGTGTAATAATGGTACCTGCAAGGAGCATGGAAATATCCATCGGTGTTATTGTAAACAAGGCTATACAGGCAGTTATTGTCAGCAGGAAATTAATGAATGTGAATCTCAACCTTGCCTTAATGGTGGCACTTGTCGTGATCTAATCGGTTCTTATGCTTGTGTTTGCCGCAAAGGTTTCCAAGGCCAGAATTGCGAGCTAAATATTGACGATTGTTCTCCAAATCCCTGTCAAAATGGTGGTACTTGTCACGATTTAGTGAATACCTTCAGTTGTTCTTGTCCTCCCGGCACAGCCGGTTTGATATGTGAAGTAAATGAAAATGACTGTAAACGGGGCTCTTGCCACAACAATGGCACATGCATAGATCGTGTTGGCGGTTTTGAATGTGCCTGTCCTCCCGGTTTTGTAGGCTCCCGTTGTGAGGGCGATATCAATGAATGTCTATCCAATCCATGCTCTAATGCTGGCACCTTAGATTGTGTGCAATTGGTCAATAATTATCACTGCAACTGCAAACCTGGCTATATGGGTCGCCATTGTGAAAATAAAGTGGACTTTTGTGCGAACTCACCCTGTCAAAATGGAGGTATTTGTTCACCCAAACAGGGTGGACATCACTGCCTGTGTACCGAAGGTTTCTATGGGAAAAACTGTGAGTTTTCAGGTCATGATTGCGATTCGAATCCTTGTCAAGCTGGCGCTTGTATAATAGACGATGGTGGCGGTTATAGATGTGAATGTCCTCGGGGTACTGAAGGACGCCACTGTGAGCGCGACACTATGGATGAATGTACACCAAATCCTTGCCTGCAAGGTGCTGCCTGCGACAATTTGCTGGGAGACTTTGTCTGCTTCTGCCCTGCTAAGTGGTCTGGTAAACGTTGTGAAAGTTATGATCCCAATTACCCTGGCTGGGTATTGGATCCGTCTCGTGGTGCCTTAAACAAATATACCAAAGATTTGGAATACCAACGTGAAATGTGTATCAAACGCGGTTGCGAGCAAAAGAAAGGCAATCATGTGTGCGATGCTGAGTGCAATACTTACGCCTGTAACTTTGATGGCAATGACTGCTCGCTGGGCATCAATCCTTGGGTTAATTGTACAGCTCCTATAGAGTGCTGGCGTGTATTTATGGATGGCAAATGTAATGAAGACTGTAACAATGCCGCCTGCTTATTCGACGGTCGTGATTGCGAAAAGAAGTTGCAGCCATGTAATCCCATCTATGATGCCTATTGCCAGAAGCATTACGCCAATGGTTTCTGTGATTATGGCTGTAATAATGCTGAGTGTAACTGGGATGGCTTGGATTGTGAAAATGCTGCTGAGCCACCTAACCTGGCTGATGGTGCTATTTCGGTTATAGTCCTGATGGATTTGAAACAGTTCCGTGAACAACAAGTAGTATTTCTACGAGAAATGGGTCACCATTTAAGAACCACCGTACGTATTAAAAAGGATTCCATGGGCAATGACATGATATTTTCGTGGAAAGGCACTCAGCCTATAAATGACATACAAAACACCGAATTTGGCCGTAAAAATAAGATCTTATTCACCGAACGTATAGGCCAGACGGGTATACAAGTGTATTTGGAAATTGATAACCGCAAATGTACTGAATGTTTCTATAGTGCCTCTGAAGCTGCAGAATTTTTGGCCGCCACTGCTTCTAAGTATACCTTATCAGCTAAATTCCCAATCTACAGCGTAAGGGGAGTAACCAATCCTGGCGAAGATGTTATGGAGTCACCCACAAATGTGAAATATGTAACTTTAGGCATTATCTTGGTTATATTGGCCTTTGCTTTGTTTGGTGTACTGGTAACCACTCAAAGAAAGCGTGCAGCTGGTATAACCTGGTTCCCGGAAGGATTTAGGACACCTACAATCAATCCTCAACGCCGACGCCGAGACCCTACAGGTCAAGAAATGAGAAATCTTAACAAAAATCCCTCCATGGCTTGCATGAGCAATGACGTGAATATGAATTCGGGTCATATGGGTCATGCTCCTCAGTGGTCGGATGATGAATCGGATATGCCCCAACCGAAACGATTACGCAACGATCATGGTGGCTATGCTAGTGATCACACTATGGTTACCGATTACGAAGAGGCTGATAACCGCGTTTGGTCTCAAGCTCATTTAGATGTGGCCGATGTAAGATCCTCCATAATGACACCACCAGCACATCAAGATGGCAAACACGATGTCGATGTACGAGGACCCTGTGGCATGACTCCCCTAATGGTGGCTGCTGTCAGAGGGGGAGGTATTGACACAGGCGAAGATATAGAACAATCCGACGATGCCACAGCTCAGGTTATATCAGATCTCTTGGCTCAGGGGGCAGAATTAAACGCCACTATGGATAAAACTGGAGAAACTTCATTGCATTTGGCTGCCCGTTATGCCAGAGCTGATGCAGCCAAACGCTTATTGGACGCCGGAGCAGATGCTAATTGCCAAGATAATACCGGACGCACGCCGTTACATGCAGCTGTAGCAGCCGATGCTATGGGTGTCTTCCAGATACTTCTGAGAAATAGAGCAACCAACTTAAACGCTCGAATGCATGATGGAACTACACCTTTGATTTTAGCAGCACGCTTGGCTATTGAGGGTATGGTTGAAGATTTGATTACCGCCGATGCTGATATAAATGCTGCCGATAATTCGGGTAAAACAGCTCTTCACTGGGCGGCTGCCGTAAACAACACCGAGGCTGTAAATATTTTACTAATGCATCATGCCAATCGTGATGCCCAAGATGATAAGGACGAGACACCCTTGTTTTTGGCTGCCCGTGAAGGTTCCTACGAAGCCTGCAAAGCTCTATTGGATAACTTTGCTAATCGTGAAATTACCGATCATATGGACCGTTTACCTCGAGATGTGGCCTCAGAACGCTTGCATCATGACATAGTAAGACTTTTGGATGAACATATACCAAGATCTCCACAGATGATTGCCATGACGCCACAAACAATGATTGCCTCACCTCCGCCCGGCAGTCAACCACAAATGATAACACAGCCAACAGTTATTACAGCTGGCAAACAGCCATCTAAAGCGGCCCAGGCAAAAGCGGCCAAAAAGGCAAAACTTTTGGAAGGAAGTCCCGATGGTTTGCTCGATAATGGAGGCAGTTTGAGACGTAAACCGAGTTCAAAAAAGGGTTTAGGTCAGGCCTCAAAAAAGGGCAACAACAGCAGCAGCAACCTTACGGCATCTCAGCTGCTGAATGGCTTGGCTGGTGGCCAGACAGTGCAAAACCCCGGCTCGGTGGACAATCAACAGCAGCAATTGCTGGATGCAGCACTCAGTTCAGTGGACTCGCCCCCACCAACAGCCCTAACAAGTCAACCGAGTCCCTACGATACGACGTCAATGTATTCGAATGCAATGACCGGCGGCGGCGGGCCGCAAGCCAACAGCAACCATCACAACGATCTGCTGGGGAACACCAATGTAAAGCACCCGCCGAGCTATGAAGATTGTGTAAAGGTAAGTTTGTTTTCGTTATCATTTTTATAAAATTAAAAGCATTTCATATTCCATTATCTAAAGAACGCCCAGTCTATGCAATCTTTGGTGCCACAGCAAAGCCATGATATGATAAAAATGGAAAACTATGGCTATTCCATGGGTTCGCCCTTTCATCAGGAACTGATGAATGGTAATCAAAATATAACCAACGGTTTAAACGGCAACAATTTAATGGTAGGTGGTCACGAGCAAGGCCTCAGTCCACCATATTCCAATCAATCGCCTCCTCACTCGGTACAATCAAATATGGCATTATCACCTCATGCTTATTTAGGTAGGTTTTCAGCAAACAAAAAAAAAAAACACTTTCTAAAACTTCCTTCACTACAATTCTATAATTGTTTCTTGTTTGTATTAATTTTAGGTTCACCCTCTCCTGCCAAGTCAAGACCTAGTTTGCCAACATCACCCACACACATGCAAGCCATGAGACATGCCACACATCAAAAGCAATTTTGCGGCAGTAATTTAAATAATTTATTGGGTGGCAGCAATGCTGCCGCATTACAAAATCAAAACTCTCCCAATAGCATAAATTTTCAGACACCCAGCAGTCAAAATTCACCCGTAAGTTTGGGCATTATATCACCTACGGGTAGTGATATGGGCATTATGATAGCCAATCAACAGCAGCAGCAACAACAACAGCAGCAGCAACAGCAAATGCAACAGCAGCAGCAGCAAAATAAAAATAGTGCAATAATGCAAACAATGCAGCAACAGCAACAACAACAGCAAATGGGTGGTAATAATAACAATGGTGGAGGTGGAGGAGGAGGTCCCGGTATAGAATTCAGTTCAGCCAGTTTGGACTTAAATAGTTTTTGTGGATCACCGGGTGAGTTTTTAAAAACATGAAGAAATATATATATTTTCTTATTCTATTTTTTTCTGTTTTTTTTTTCTGTAGACTCCTTTCACTCGGGTCAAATGAATCCTCCATCGATACAGAGCTCAATGTCAGCTTCATCACCTTCAACCGCCAATATGCTATCGCCATCGTCACAACATAATCAGGCCTTTTATCAGTACCTGACACCACCCAGCCAACATTCGGGTAGCCACACACCACAGCATATGGTGCAAACACTCGATAGCTATCCCACACCATCACCCGAATCTCCTGGACACTGGTCCAGTTCTTCGCCACGTTCCGATTGGTCCGAAGGTGTACAATCACCAGCAGCCAATAATCTCTATATATCAGGTGGTCATCAGGCCAACAAAGGTTCGGAGGCGATTTACATTTGACAATGAAAGAAAAAAGGGAGTTAATTTTCCAAAAAAAAAGCTCTCTTCTGTGTAGTTAAGAGAAACAATATGTGTGAAGAGCATCAACTGGGCATCATGTTTTTATTGGTGCATCAAATGCTAAATGCAAAGAGACTTATTATAAATATATTTTATATTTACATACAATAAATACAACATAAACATAATTTTAGGTAAATATATTTAAAACAACAACAAAACCATACTACGATATCAATACATATTTTATTAAACAAAACGAATAAAAATCTAAACTGTGTTTAGTTTGTAAGTTTAACACGATGAGAATCGAAATTGAAGAAGTGGTTCTTTTGTTTTTGTTTTAAAAACAATGACAATTGCCCACCACCAATCAATTAAGTATAGGATTGTATAGTTAACAAGCCATATTTTTAAGCTTAAAAAACACTCACACACACAAGATATGCAAGACAAAAGTGAATGTAGCATGTAATGGAAAAAGAATTTCAATTTTGTATAGAACAACGATTAAAAAAATGTATGAAAATCAGCTTAAAGAAATGAAACTCATTTTGAGAATCTCCATCATCACCACCACTACCCCTCTTCCCTGAAATTAGTAAGCTGCCGTGCAAAACAGTTTTGCAACTGCAGAAAAAAAAAACATGAAAAATCTCATTTTATTTCAAATTCTATTTAATTTTTAAATAGATTTATTTATATAGTTGTAATATTTAATATATAAATAATACATCTCACATGGTATTCCATTAAAAAAACATGTATTGTATAAACCAGGAGGCAGAAAAAAAAAAACGCAGGGGCTAAAATTATTTGAATATGGGCTGCAAAATTTATTGTTTAAAAAAACAACTTGAAAATTATAATTTTTAAATTTCAAGATTCCCATCCTGTACACACATACTCATCTTAAATTATAAAAATTACCAAATTGCTTCATTTGAAAATCATCCTGTATTTTTTACTTGTTACTTGATAGGTTATAAGCTTTAATAAAAAGGAGGGGTCGAAGCTTTGAAAGACAATGAAAAAAAAAAAATTAAAATTAAAACAGATAATCATTTCACATAAGATGCATTTGCGTTTAGGGAAATAAACACCGGTTTAATTATTAAAAAAAAACAGTTAACAGGTTGTTGACTGTTTAAAACCTCTCGGTTTTTCATATTTTAAATTTCATGTTCAAAACACCAAATTTTTTTTTTTTTATCGGTTAAGAGGTTTTTTACTTAATGCACAAACTTTATGAAAATCACCCAGTTACTTGCATTAAAAGAAAAAACTGTTTACCCTCTCGCTATTTTGTTGCCATACGACAACATCAACGTTTTAATTTGTGAATCTACATTTTTGTAATAATTGTAATTTGTTTTATAAGCAGAATCAGAAAACCTAGAAATATATATATATTGAGGAAACGAGTTTCAAATAACAGACTTCGAATGTACCTGTGTATTTTTTCAATAAAAATATTTTTTTTTTGAAAAAAAAAAAAATAAAAAAAATTTTTCAAAAAATATTTTTTTTATATACTTGACAATACAGGATTTTGTCTGCTATACTTTGAAATATCTGCTAGAGCTCACTAATAGACGGACGGCTGCAAGACAATGAATTTCTATCATCTATGAAAATTAAAGATCAAAAATTCATCGTAAGCCATCGATGATTTACTATTGTTAGCGTATTTTGATTCGAATCGAAATACCAAATAATGGTGAATAATAATTGATTTTAACTTTTAAATTGTCACAGACATCTAATTATTTGCCAAATCGAAAAAAAAATCTTTCAAAGCCTAACCCTTTTTTCAAGCTCGTCTGTTATTGAAATTAGAAAACTAAAATTATAAAGATGGCCTATTTCTCAGATACAATTGCTTTAGCGTTTTTGATTTTAAGCTGTTTATACTTTACATTTTCAAAATTCCTTACGAAATTGTATATTATTTGATTTAGCATAATAATGATTAATTTTTTTTTCTTAATTAAGCTTTAAATTAATTTTTTTACGATATAAAAATTATGTTTAAACAAACTGTAGAAGACAAATTCTTAAATTTAAAACTTTTAGTTTAAAAAGAATATATTTTTTAAAATATATATAAAATAAAACAAATTTTAATATTAAAAACATTTGAATTTATAAAAAAGAAATAAAATATTTAATTTAATATTAATATTTAAAATAATTAAAGTTAACTGTTTATTTTTTATTTTATTTTATGTTTTTTTTGTGTTTAATCCGAACTAATGCTTCCAATTTTTAAATATATATAATTTTTTTGTTTACTTAAAATACAATTGATTTCATTAAATAATGATAAAAAAGAACGCCAGTAATAAACAATCCTATATTTTAATAGATTTTAATTTATTAATATTTTTTATGTTTTAAAATTTTATTGTACTTTCGAGTTTTAAAGTAGAAGCATTTTTAGGAATTTTTTTGTTTTAATTTTATTATTAGAATCTGAAAAGCATGAATCATTTCATATGTAAAAAGTATCTCAAAATAAAAAAATTCAATAGTTTTTATATATGTATTTTAATTTAAGAAGAATAAATATTTTATTTAAACAACAGTAAAATGCCTTGAATATTATTATTTTTTATTTTTTTATTCTCTATAATAATTATGTGTATTTTTTTTTTTTTTTTTTTTTGTATATTGTAAAATTTTGTTTGTGTTTCTCTAAAATTTCAGATTTTTTATGTTTTAATTATATAGTAGTAATTTAAGCTTTATTATAAAAAAAGAAGAAAAAACAAAACAAAATCCCATTTTTAAATATAAAAGACATTCACCACTTAGTTTTAGTGATTTTTTTTAAGTGCTAAACATTTTTTATACATATTTTAATAATAATTTAAATGTTTATTGAATAAGTTTAAATAATTATTTTTTAATGCAACACTTTATACAATTTGATAATATCCATCATGTGTTTAATTTATCTACACACGCTGTATAATTCATAAAATATCTTTAAAACTTTGTAAAACATTGAAATTTAGTTTTTCGTTTTCAGTTTTTTCAAATACTTTATGTGTCTATCTCTCTATACCTAATTTATCCACTATGTCTGTCTTTCTACTTTTTATTTTATTTTTGCGCTTTATTATGCTTATTTTATAAATAAAAATAATTTTTTTTATACATACAACAATATTTGTACAGTATATTAAGACAAAAGCTTATATACTGTTTAAATAAAAATACAATATTATAATTGTTAAAAAAAAAAAAATAAACAAATTGTTGTTTTAATTTCTTAAGTGTTATACAAGTTCAATTTTCTATTTTTATTAAAGAATATCAACAATAAATTCTTAATACATATTTTTTTTTTTTTTTGCAGACATTCCATTACCGTGCCTGTTAACGACTATGAGACTCCATCAGTTTTAAAATAGATGCTTGTCAGGTGAAAATTGTTAATATATTAAGCGTATTACATGAAAGTAAAAAAAATTTCCTCACGCGTGGCTATGAGAAAAGATCTACTCTTGGTTCATAGCATTGAGAAAACATTAATGCCCCTAATGTCGCTCTCAACTCAACTCAGTTTGGTCGTCCGAAGCTCTTAGGTTTGGAAAAAATTTTTAACTATACAGTAACTGCATATAAAAGATATTATTGAGTTGAGTAGAGAACGACAACAGGGACATAAATAAACTTTTCTACAGAACATAATTTACTTTATGCAGTTTATTGGGATGATGTTATTTTCTCTAAGGAGACTAAAATGATGCTGTACTATAATATCGAGCCTCAAACAAAAGTTTGAAGGAAATCTCTGACATTACTAGCAAATAAAAATGTAATTTCTATGGTGTGTTGTGGTAGGTAAGACAACCGCCTACCAACCAAGAGGCCTTGGATTTATACCCAGGCCAGACCATCTGACAATTTTCAAGATTATCTAGCGATTGGTTATAAATATCACACTAATTCATCTACCGTTTGAAGCCGGCGTTAAACTGTAGGTCCCCTTCAATGAGTCTAAAAATAGAACGGGTACACCTCATTGAATGAAAGAAGTCCTCCATGGTACCCGTTGGAGTCTTGCGAGAATTATGTGTGTGATTCCTATAGTAAAGTTTAAAAAACTGTGAGATGGTATAACCACATACCATCCAGCAAGGGAGTTTGTAAATTATAATTTTGGAGGAAATAATGACCAAAGAAGTTTATCTTAAAATTTAAAAAAACGAATTGATCGCCAGCATTCGAAAAGTTGATTTAGCTGATCCGAAAAATACGAATTAGCTTGAAATATAAGAATTCGGTGGTGTTACCGAAGCCAATTGCTGTTTATCAGAATTGAAAATCGATTCCAATATGAATTTGTCATGGAATCGTCTTGGTTTTGACTTGTTTTGAACATATACAAAACCAATCTTCGAAATAGCTGTTAATGTTTTGTTTACATTTTGTTGGTTATGTTTAAGTTTTGTTAATATTTTTAAGTTACATTTTAATAATTTAGTAGTAGCCATTCTGAATCGAACATGAAATCGATAATATTGGAATCTGTGACACTAAAATCATTCTTTTGTCGATCTCAATTCTGATTCTGACAACAATCAGATTCTGTAACACCCCTGATTATCATGATAATAATGCTCAAGTTGGACATACAAAATATTAGCCACTCAAAACCCAGAAATGTGCAAGAAACAAAATATTTTATCAAGTATTCAAACAATTACGTATTTGTGTAAGTACTCTATAATACACTTCAAAATAAGTATTTCTTTAAATCCTATAATAATCATAGGACCATAACAAATTGTTGCCATCTTAATATATCTAAAGCTTGTACTTTTAATTTAATTTCAACTTTTGCTCTGAGTCGCCAAGCATAAGCCGGTCGACCTTGTCGTCTACTTTCTTGCGGATTTCATTCAATTGTAATTTTGTTGATATCTCCGTCAGATTTTCTGTGCTGCCTATACGAACTGTGGGCTTTTTTGGTGTAAAGAGTTTACCCTCAGAGTTTTTGTTGTAATTGAAGAACTGCAAGATGCATTTTTATACTGGCTTGAAACTGTATAAAGTATGATATACTCTCGACATTATGGACGCTGCAGAAATAGATTTTCAAAAACTAAACGCAATTTTGATATTTTATCTGTTGCTCTAATATTTTTATACGTTCTTCGCTTTCTATTCTAAGGCGTTCATTTTGCAATTCCATTTTTCTCAGATTTGTATTGTTTTTTTCTTTTTTCTTTTCAAATTTTAATATATTCATTTCAATTTGTGTTCTTTTTGCTTGAATCTCAAGTAATTTGCTCATGTGATACATTTTTTCTCCAACGCCAACGAACACTTATGCCTTCTGTTTTCGGATTCAAACTCCGATTAAAGCTTTTGGAGCTACTAGATATTGACGGGTCTTCATTTATAGGCGTATCCAGTATTTCCTCACTCTGTTCTTCATGAGCCAGTTCAGATTTAATAATAATAGCTTCATTTTTATAACTCGCTATGGCGCTTTGTTTGTCGTCATATTTTTAAAATGTGTGAATGAATCAGTGAATCATTTTCCTTTAATCCAGAGCTAGTATTATTGCGCCAAATGTTTGCTGAAATACAAATTGCTCGGAAATTCCTCATTTTGTTCTTGACTGACACCCATGTTATTGGTTTTAAAAGAACTTTCATTTCGATAATTTTATTGTTAAATGTTTGGCTCGTTGGTTTCTAAATAAAAAGAAATTGAAATCGAGAACTTTTATTACATGGTGCCATATTTGCATTTAATTTTCGAATTCGTAAACCGAATCCTTCAGGCCCCTCATTGACCATATTAGCGACCCCTCGTAATAAATGCAAAGTTTGCTCATCCGTCTACCCGTGAGTGAGTTTATAACGTTTACGCTGCATTTTTTTTATTGAATCGCTGAAATTTATGTTTAAACAAATAAATACATATAGTTAAAATTTATTTGCAAATTTTTCTTACCTCTGTCATGGCGGTTAATTAATTTCTGTTAATTTTAAAAGTTTCATTTAAAAATTACTTGTTTTTTAACAATTTGGCAACAGTGTTATCTTGGGTAAATTATTTTGTATGAAAAATGTTAAAAACACAAAATACCATCACGGTAGCCCCATCTCGTATATTTAGAAGACAATTTAAGAGCCCAAATTACTACTCAAAATTTTAGCAGCGTAATATACTAGGTTTCCATACATATTTTGCTACATTTTAAGAGCTCTTAAATACTTTGGGTTATAGTCATAAGAAATCAATTTTAAGAAAATTTTGTATAAAAAAGCAGAGGTTAGTTATTTAATTTAAAAAATAGCTGCTGGAGTTTATTATGCTTCAATGAAAAATAAGCGGAAAAATATGGCAACCTTTTCCACGATAGTAGGATCTACGCTCCGGAAAGAGCCGGCTCTCAATCGGCTATAGATTGTCAACTAAGCGATAGCTGTACCAAGCGAAAAACTCTAGTGAAATTCAGTGAGGTTCATGCAGCCATCTAGGGGATCTGGGTTATGCTAATGACATCTGTTTCCTGCCGAATACTTTCGACGACATGTGTGAAAAGGTGCGGCTTCTGAAAGCATCGACAACAAAAGCTGGATTAAAGATACATAAATCTGAAGAAACTAAGTCTATGTGTGTGAACACCAAAGTCAGAAAACACCACAGCGCTTGTAGATGTTGATAGTTTCTGCTATCTCGACAACATCATTAACAACTAGAGTGGATTGTGAGCCGATATCGAAATCGTATAAAACTTGCCCTTTTGGCTTCCTAAATACTGTTTGAACGCGACCCCTATTTATAGAACAAAATATTCTGCTGAAAACAATATCCAAAACCGACCTGTAATACAGACTAGAACCCACTGCAGATCGAGATTAAAAAAACGTAAATGGAAATAGTTGAGCTGCACTTTACGCAAGCCAATGGCTGATTTGACTCGTGCAGCCTTAGAATGTAATCCACAGGACAGCAAGAGGAGAAGAAGACCCACACATGGAGAAGCCAGCTTAAGGACAAAGCGGCAAGAATGAGGATGAACTGGAATGAAGTTATGCAAATGACTTATAACAGATCTGTGTGGAATACATTTATAAAGCCCCTATGCTCCACCCTGGAACGGATTAATGGCATTAATGATAAAAAAAAAAATAAAAAACAGATGTAAATGATGATTACGCTAAGCTGTTATATTATGCGATGCTTTAATGAAATTAAGACATTAAGAGGTAGCTTAAGCAACTTAAACTACGCCGACTGAAGTCCTTAACTGTAAAAGGAGACCTGTGACTCAGTTACAAGTTTTTTGTCCGTTATAACACAGTAAGACAACTATTTAAATATCCTACAGAGTACAAATTTTATAAGCAGCCGATGTGTTACAATAGTTTGATATTAAATACATACTTACCTTTTTTAATAAACACAAATTGATTGATGAAGAAATTCCAATAAATTGATTGGTTTAAGAATAATACATTTTTATTTTTCCAACTTAAAAGCAGAGTCCAAAGTCTAGGAGCACCAAAATGGAAATATAATTTTAGAAATATTCCTTAAAAACTAAAACTTAAATTTATTTCTGACTATTCTCGGGGAAAAATATACTCCAATTCCAACTGGTGGGTCATCAATTATCCTTTTTGCCCTCGACCACGGCATCGGTGGCAGATGTTACAGTGGCTTCATTTGTTTTATCTTCCGGGTTGTTTGATGACTCATTATTTTCTATTTTCTTCTTGGCTCCCGGATATGGACACACGCCACCTCTGCACTCAAAAGGAAATTCTGGAGCCGCTTTGATAACATTACCTTGAGCATCTTTCTTTTCCCAGGGATTCCAATAGCGCAACATAATGGGCTGAACAAATTTATGCCAAATGTAGAGGAGTACGGGTATAATAAAACAAGGAACACACACCATAATTGCCAAGTGGAATGTAGAATTTGGTTATTATAAAAATTATACTTTTAGCTGTATTTTAATAAATTTCATATAAATTTAATTTTGTTTAAATTGACTAAGAATTGTTCTAAAGTAATGACAGATTTTTTAATAAGCATTAGACAGCTGTTTTACTTCATATATACATTATAACATTTATGAACTACTCTGTGATTAAAAACACGTAGCTGTAAAAAATTTTGCCGCCGTTGTACAGCTTATTTTAATAAAAGATAAGTAAAATTTTTAAAATAATATTAATGGTGAGTTATTTCGTGTAACGAAAAAATCTAAAACTGTAAATTATTTTAGTACTTTTACCGTGCAGTTACATGTTTAAGTTTTTCCTGAAATTATTTTACAAAATTTACTAAAATTGATAGCTATGACGTAGGCGGAATGTAATTTGAAATCAACTTCATAACCAATTTTTTGCTTAAAATACATATGTTCGCCGAAAAAATAACTACAAATTCTTCATATCAATTCTGAGCAAGTGTTTGAAAGCACATTTGATAATCAAGTTAGTATCAATTTTTGAAATGTGAGAGGGAGAGTAAAAATATGTGTCAAAAATTGAAAAGCAAAATTGTGCGTATAACTTCCAACACCGGTAGCTCAATTAAGTGGTTTTATATTTGTTAACGCCGTTAACGATACAAATACTTTGAGTTTCAATATTTTTTTTAAATTAGTGATGGCATCTCTGTAAGTTTTTTTTAGGTAAAAGAATACGTCATTTTGTTATTTATTTTATAATGTCAAATTAGAAGTGGTTTTTCAGCGACATAGTGCGGTTGTGTTGTTATAATTCGTGTTTTAGACTTTTTGATTCTGCTACTCTTCGTTTTAGTTCAATACGTTTTTTGCAACTTGTTTAAAATTACCATAATTAATTAATAAGAAAAATTGTATTTTATAAAAAAGAAGAAAAATTAAAAATAATTTGTGGTTTGCAGTTTTTTAATAATGGTTACAAAGTGACAAGTGCTTTAAAAGGTTATTATATTTAAAATAAAATGAGTGGTTATTAATTTTGTTTTCTAATTATAAAAAATAAAAATAAAATTTCTTTGGATGATTCAAAGGGTGTATGAATAAAAAAAGAAAATAAAATATTAAAACTCGACGGTGGTGAAAACAATCAGTTGATCGCATTTAGCCAGTGTTACTAATACCATAACAGCAAAAATAACAACAACAATAACGGCAAAAATAGTAACATCAAGGTAAATTTGTTGTTTTTTCCAACCAACGGGAGGGAGCAGCAGTAGTACATTCAAAACGTAACTAAACAACAACAACATTTAGAAACAACTCTCATCGTACTCATACTACAACAATATAGCAATAGCAAAAGCAACACATTAACAATGTGGAGCCCAACACATATTAAAGTGACAAGTAAGTAAACAATAATAATAAGAAGAAAAACAACAACATAACAAAATATTTTTTATTTTGGTATTGTATTATGCATATATGAATGCTTGTATTTAAGTGTTATACTCTACAGGTATGATTAATATTTAGGAATTTTTGAATATTTTTTTCTTGTTTTGTTTTGCGTGCTTATTGAAGAGGGGTGGCAGAAGTGTAAATGTGTGAGTGTTAAAAAAATGTAAAGAGATACAAATAACAAAAACACAGACAAAGGTATTTTCTGAAGGTATTTTTGCTTATTATGCATATTTTTTAATTTTCTTATTTTTTCTGTTATAATACATATTATTATAGTTATATTATGCATAGTTTTAGTTGTTATTTTTCTCTGAGCAATTATACTTTGTTTCTTTTAGTTTCGCCTTTGTTTTGTTAATTTATGTCATGCAATTAAATTTTATTTTCGCCTTTTTGTTTCTCTTGATTGACTATGATTTCAACGATAATGAGGATTAGCTAAAACGTAATTGACAAACTATTTTTAAATCTATACATATTTCTACCGTTTTTCCTCTAATTTATAATATATCAACTCATATTGAAAACAAAAATGTTATAAAAGTTATAAGATTTAATGACAAATTAATTAAACACCGCACCCATTTAAATTAAATAAAATTCACAAATAAAAATTCCTTTTTTTGTTCTTGTAAGAAAATCATGCACGAAACATGTTAAAATAATAAAAAACACAAAAAAAAAAACAAAATGTTATATTTTGCACAGAAACGTTACCAAAGAAACAAAAATTTCTTTTTTCTCGATTTTGTTGGTGTTTTTTCCTTTATTTATAAACAAGAACACAGTGTGTTTTATTGACAGTAAAAAATAAATCCATTAAACGAAAATGGCAGTAAAAGAAACAAGTGGGGACGGTTATTTGTTTTTTGTTAAAAATTTTTGCAACAAACTCCATTATAGAGTTGCCAAGGCCATATTTTAATGAATATGGGAATTTTTTTGTATTTGTAAAACTACCAACATTTTTGTTTGATTTTATATAAAGGGTGAATTTTTTTAACGGTTTGAGCCTTGAAAATTGATAAAACAGAAAAAAGTGGGTGAAATATTTATTTGAAGTAATATATGTCTGCCATTTATTTCTTCGGCACTGTCATACGTCACGACACTCATTTTGCCTTGAAAAAATTTATTTTGAGATTTTCGAAGACTAACTGACAAAAAATCTTATCAGAAATGTGTGTGTATAACGGGATTTTATATATTTTAAGCCATTTTATTAAACTCACTGGTCAGGCCCCTAAGGTTCTTTTCAAACAATTTGATACCAAATTATCCAAGGGTTGAAAGTCCCTAATATCCGGCAGTGTCAATTCTAATATGTGGAATATGTGTATAAAACCTAATTTTATACCTCTTTTATATTTTCTTAATAAAGACATTTTATTAAGGAAATCATTGTTTATACGGGGCTTCTAATGCTTTTACCATCGCCAACAAAGCCTCTATCATAAAGATAGAGACATTCGAGTTGCAATTTAGGGTGCAGCAGTGGTAACATAAAGTCTCTGGTCAGCCCCTATGGTTCTTTCTTAACTATTTGTATACCAAATTATCCAGGAGTAGAAAATCCCTAATATCCGGACGTGCCAAAGCTATTGTGAAATTCACTAAGAGTCCATCAAAGCAAGCTATTGATTCAATAAGATTTTTTTGGTATAAACCACTCCACTGTTTTATTGCACATTTCTGATTAGCTTTTTATTATCACCAATCAAGTAAAGTTTATTTATATTAAAGCTATAGGTTGGGGTTCCTTGTTTAGGAGATATACTCTTCCGACTAAACAAATTACACTTGCCATCTTTTTTGGACAGTTGATGGCTGTAATATTATTGAAACTACATCTGTCGTTATTTATTTAGTTCGGTTTGCCAAATAACCATAATAAATGCAAATGGTAAAATTGTTTTATCATTATTATCATCCGGATTAGGCACTTTTGTAGAACACTGCTACCCTTAGGATCAATTGTGCCACTTCTGATCTATAGTTTGTTCAACAGATCTGCTGCTTTCCTAATGACTACTAGCAGATATGAAACCATTACTTTAGATATGTCACCTATTGAGGCACTATGTCTCTCTAAACATTTCCAGCTAAACCTATCAAGAACCCCACATTTACACAATATGTGTTCTACTGTCTCTGATGCCTGTGAGCACAGTCTACAAACAGCCACATCTGTGACCGCCATCCTCTTCAGATGCGCTCTCAGTCTAAGATTCAGGAGTTTCAAGTCCGTCCGTACTTGGTAACTTCCAGCCATACTTGGAAACCTCAGAGCGACTCAAAGTCTGCTTTGAGCATTCCAGTGTTCCTAGCATCTTGCAATTTCCAAATCCTTGATTAGATTGAAGATGGTAGTAAGTGGTGCTGTACACTAAGATTACGGACCGATATAGGGAAAATTGTTTTATAAAAATGGGTGTTCTGTTCGAGGAATGTTTCCTGATCGGTAAATGATCATTATTGCTCGACTAATGATTATGAAATTTAAAGCGTTCAACGCATTTCGAAACGGTCACTGTTTGGTGTGAATTTTGGGTTGGTGGCGTCATACGTCCGTATTTCTTTGAGCACTACGTTGTCTAAACTATCACCATAAACGGCAAGCTCTATAGGTCGGTAATTAACAACTTCTATTATACTGAATTGTACATGGTTATCTATTAGAAAAGTAAAGTTAAATAAATTACACATAAAGCTTTGATTTCGATGAAACTTTTTTTTTACTGTAAACGTTGTACGTTGCCATTATTACGAAATACAAGGTAATTTAAATGACCGCCTCTGAATTGATTCCAACTGATAATTCTTTTGAGATAGTTTTCGATCGCTAGGGGATGATCCACGTAGAACATGGTCTTTAAAGTATGACGAGCTACGCAATTCGATTCGATTTCATCAACTGGTCATCAAGATCATGCGATTTGACGCCGTTAGACTTTTCCTTGTAGAGGCTTTCCTTAATCACAGGTCTATTCGGTTCTTAAAGCCAATATAACCCATGTTATCGGTCACGTTCAGCCTGATTTATGAGCCAGGGTTATGAACCTCGAGCGTCAAATAGCAAAGCCGTGGCTAACATGCTATATTTCATACATTTTGGCATCAAAAGATCTTCTAAACAAATTAAAAATTTGCTATATATCATACATACTTTGTTTTATGTAAATGCAAAGATAGGATGCGTTTCACAAAAGGCCGTTTATTTTCAAAATTGTTGGCTTAAGCTTAATTACAGGATTACATACACAAGAATGAACGTACTTTAGACGTTAAACATTTATTTTTATGCTTTAAAAACAATAGAAGCAATCCAATATACCCAAATTACCTGTGGCATAGTAGGTATCGGTGTGTAGGGTATAAATGGTATACATTTCATTCATACAGAAAAACCATATGCGCTTTTACTACACACATTTGGTTAAATTATTTAAAAATACTTTAAATATTTAACTAATTAGTAATACATTCAAACTTCCATTTATTTGATTATTCAAATTGTTTAATTCATAACATAAATGACTAATTGTTAAAAAATTTTGTCTACAAAATAATTTATTGGAATATACATGTTTCTACATATGTACATACCTATTTGCGATAAAAATTTTAAACTCAAGTAAAACGATTTTTATTTTAATCTTTTTCTGTTACGCTGCTAATAGATTGATTTGTTAAATAAAAGTATTTTGTACATACTTACAGTATGTCAAGAATGAGTCAGGGTTTGTTACTTTATACATTTTTTTGTAAATAATTTATTTGGAGTTAGTTATTCTTTTTTGATAATTTTTTGTAATGCAAATTTCATTTAGTCCAAAATTACACAATTTAAAAGATGCCCGAAAAGAAGTTATCTTACAACATCATTCAGTTGATTTATTATAATGACCATTTGGAAAAGAGTGTGGTCGGGTAATGATTTCAGTGGCAAGAAAAATAATTTACAACGTACAAAATCGAGATGAAAAAAGGGAAGATTGGAGTTGAAGAGGGGAATTGACTCTAAGCTCACTAAAGTAGACATGTAAATCGTAAACTATTACAAAAATCACGTAAACCCCTCAAATATTCATAAGACCACTCGCGAACGAGCATGAAGAGGAGTGTGCTGCTGTTGATTGTCATTCCATTTTAGGGTTCGGATGGCAGTTTTAAAATATAAAAACTAATCAAGAGCAACACATAAGAAATCATTAATATCTAAAACAAACATGGAAAACCCGTTTTTTATTCGCCATTATGAACGTTTAACAACCGTCTGACTATTAAATTGATTTCATATTTTATGCTAAAACGCAAATGATGTAGTATTACAACGATATTCTTACAAGTGTGTGAAAAAACCCTCAACATCGCTAGAAAAGAGCAACATCATCCCGACTGTTAAATTTGAAAAAATGGTTTTGAGGTGTATCTCAAGTAATGGCTTAGAAGACCTGGCTTTTATAGGTTCAACACAAATACTAAGACATTTTAAACAGCCATTCGATAAGTAATGATAGGAAATTCGGGGTTCCTCAGGGACAATATATCACAACCTATATTTTATCAGCCTTACGATTTTAAGAATAATTCGCATATAGTGCGGTTGTGGCTTCTTTTTAACTGCGGAAAAGTTAGACACTTCTGCACAAACCTCCGACTTGAACCCTATTAAAAATTTGTGTTTTTTTTTTTTTTTTGAAGAAAAATTTGTTGTTAAACGCCAACTAAAGAACATTAAAGCACCTAAACTCCCATAATGAAATAGTGAAAGAGAAATATCGACAGATTATGGCCTAAAAAGTTGGTTAGTTTGTTGAAAAAGCGACTACAATGTGTAATAAATGCAAAAGGAGGTCATACCATATATTAAAAGCCTGAACAATGTTTCTATTAACTGCTTAATGCTTAACTGCTTAATGTAAAGTAGTGCTTAATGTAAAGTAGACACATTTCCTAATTTTTGTATAATAAGTTAGTAGACAAATGTGAGTTAATTTTTTTTTCGCAAATTTCTTATGTATTTTGAACTGAATTTCTGCTATTGTTTGCTTAAGATTTTAGAAGATACTACCTTGATCAAAAGTTTCCGGAATAACCCCCGTGTGGCGGTTCCATCGTTCCGATTTGAGTTTTTTTTTTTTTTTTTTTTTTTTTGTTAGGTTAGTACATC
Source organism: Wohlfahrtia magnifica (assembly GCA_023159175.1). NCBI lineage: Eukaryota > Metazoa > Arthropoda > Insecta > Diptera > Sarcophagidae > Wohlfahrtia > Wohlfahrtia magnifica. Next base: position 4,936,596 of record JAKWBJ010000481.1, on the reverse strand, counting down.
CGTTGTTGATATTTCCGCTAAATCTTAGCGTAATAGCTTGACATTTGCTAAAGCTACGTAGCCAAGAGTACATCTATCTCTATGTGTGTTGGCGATTTTTTACAATTTTAGAATGGTTTTTTAACTCGCTTGGACAGAAAGAAATCACAGGAAGTCAAATCAGGTGAATTCGGTGGGACCGCCACACAAGGGTTATTCCAGAAACTTTTTCATCAAGGTAGAGGGTATATTATTATAATAAATCAAAAAGATCCGTGTTAAGAAGCAAAAAGTGCAATTTTATTAGTGATAAAGTTGTATGTACTTAAATATTTTCAATGTGTAAACTTATTCTTTACACACTGTATTTACTAAAATCGGAGATTGTATGTAAGTAAAGCTTTACAAAGTATATATAGGCTTTTAATTTGATATATATTTCCGCTTTTTTAAAAAAATCATTTAATTTTTAGCATCTAAAATTATATTATTTTTTTTGTCTAAGGTCTTTAGACCATTAAAAATTGTGGCTTTAATAAAACGAAAACTTTTAAGGTATTTTTTTGATTTTTACAAATTTTATGGGTCAAAAAATAACAAACAAACAAAAAGTAAACTAAGCAGCACAAAAAGCTTCACAAAAACAATTGTGATTAATGGTTTCTAAAAGCAATTTGACTTGAAAACAGATATTTTTGTTATATTTTTAATATAATTTTGTTTGAAATATAAGAAATTATAACAGACTTCTTTTTATTTTATTTTTCTTGAAAAATTACTCATGCATCTATACAATTAAGCAAAAATGGTTACACAATAAAGTAGACGACACTGGTATTTTGTAATTGGTTTTAATTAATTTATTTTAAAAAACACAAAAAAAAGTAAAATACAAATGTCTTAAAACTAAGATGGCCAATTTAGCAATGGAACGGTAGAATATCTCTTACTACCTTATGTTCACAGCTTTTACTCGTGTATACATCGAAACAAGTGGTTTCGCAGTTCTGACGGCCACTGTAACATTCAACATAAGCTGGCTGGATTCGAATCTATATGCTATTCCCGAATACCCTCAAAGAGGTAGTAGAGAATAAATCGCAGTGGAAACATTTGTGCGAAAATCAACTTTTACACGGATGGTTCTAAAATGGATGAAAAGGTTGGTGCAATTTAACGTCAACAGGTAGCACAGGCATCCGGAACGTGCGATCGTTTTTCAGACGGAAGCTTATGCTGTACAAATGGCCACAAAGAAGTTGATAAGGCTGAATGTCAACAAGGATATCAAGATTTTGATTCTGATTGACGACATCGATGCTGGCTGAAGTGTGCAGAGTGATCGTAAGGCGCATAAATGAAAATGGTCGTGTTACTTAGCTCTGGGTAGCTCGAAAGGAGACCGCTTTATTCCATCTTCAATTTGCACAAGGCCTTATCCCAATGCGGAAGTTTAGCAATATTTATTGCTGTTGTTTCTGAGAAAAGCAACATTTCGCTTGGAGGGAATATATTTATTTACTCAGTCACTCCTCTAGGGAGCATATTGGCTTTCCACAAAGCTTCCATAGCGTTGTTGCAGTTTCATTAATCAAGTTGGTTTTTAAGCTAAGTAGATAATTAATCTACTGTAGCCCGCGTCTATACGATTGTGAAGTGATGAAAATTCATGCTAAGTGGTGGTGATGGTGATCCTTACTTAGCATTATAATTTTTTCTCACTAGGTGGCGTTTTCTCCTCATCATTCGTCTGATGTTTGTCATCATCGCTAGAGGTAAGGTCGAGGGTCAGGGGCCTCTTTTAGATGGGTTTGTCTGGAGGGAGGTCTATTAAATACTCGGAAGCGCAATTAATTTTATTCATGTTCTTTGCTGTGGATTTTAACATCGGCCTCTTGTTTTGTATGCATGTTCTCTAACCACTACACCACGTCACCTCCGGGATAGAATGTCTTCTTGTTTCGAGGGGGACATGGCCATGGCCTATAATAGGTACAGTTTTCAAGAGTTGTGACAGCCAGCACTTGGCATGCCCATCAACACTGTATAAGGTGGCTCATCTGCTATGTGTATGTTAAGCCTGCATTAGCAGGCTCAGTATACTGGACTCTTCTAACATTATAGATTTCATCAGCATGGCCAATACAATCGCCTTAGTTCCTGGCATTGTGAACTGAGTGTAGTCTTTTTTTCCTTCAGATCGACGCTAGTTGTGTTTTTTTAATTCCGGATACAAGTTTGTGGTAATTGACTTTTTGATTCGCTTTTATAAAAGGCGAACCGACCAGCCAACCATCCATCAAAACAGTTAAAATGTAAATTGTTATATGCAATGAGTCTTCTTTCAGAAAATGATAATGACAAACTTTACTCCCTGGCGTTTCACTATATCAGTAACTTTAAAAACGTTTAAAAAATGAGGAAAATGTCTACTGCCATGTATATTTTGGCTTTTGGCACGTGAAAACCAGCAAACCATACACCAAAACAGTTGAAATGCCGAATCTTATTTCCTGACGCTCCACCATATTAGTAAAGTTTAAAAATAAAGAAAATGGGGAGTCAGTTGGCTTTTGCCATGTATGTTTTTGATTTGGGCACGTGTGGTGTGATAACAGCGTGTGTTTAAATTAAAAAAATACTTATTTAATTGAAAATTTGTATATGCTATTAATAATGGAAAACAATAACAGCTAAATGGTCGGAAGGGCTACGTTTGCACATTTGGAGTTGTATGTCTTCGATAATTGTACAAATAAAACCTTTAAGTTGAATCAGTTGTGCAGGCCATAGGCATATCCCTTATCCTTCACGTAGCCCTGCAAAAAAATCTAAAACTGAGATCACACGATTGTGGAAATGCATCAATTATTGGTAATAATGCGGCAACAAAAATATAAAAAATTCGCCAATATTTATTGTGTTCTTGTGCGACAATCGAAGTTGACAATACGTATCAATATAAAAATTTTGAAATTTATTTTCGCAGAATAAATTGGGATAATTTTGATATTTTACGATAATAAAACACAAGAGAAATTATCTCATATTGGTACATTTGCGACAATCGTGTGATACTTGTTTAAAGATCTTAAATCACTAATTCTGATGGCCAATTGTGATCGCTTCTTCGGAAAATCACGTGCTCAGGAAGCTTTCCACACAAAAGATCGATGGTATCGTTGCTTGCGTGGCATGTAGCGTCGACATGTTGAAAATAAACGTCGTTCACATAAATATCTTCTAATTCCGGCCATACAGAATCATTGATCACCGTTCGATAACTCAATTCTCGCATCAAATAGTTACACATTGAAGATGGGTGAGCTTTTTAACAATAATTATTAAGTTTTACGTGCCCTACTACTACAACTCTGTTTGTCAACATAGGCACCGAATCACCCAATATGATTTTTGGATAAAAGTTCGGATAAATTTATTGCATTTTAAGAACCCGATAAGCGTAAACACGACGTGGTTAATGGTCTTATGAAAACTGAACTTTAAAAGCCTTGACACCTGTCTTTATGCAAATGCCTAATTCCAAAGATCGTTGAACACAATGGTCTACGGTAGAAAAGACCTTTTTCACCAGTTTTATAATTTGCTGCCTGAGGAGATGCTTTACGACGCCCTAAAAGTGCATTATTTTTGCGAACTGTATAGCGAACATCATTCTTTTTTATTAATGGCACAGTTTTTACTTGCCATCTGCCAAGTAAATACAGATTAACTCATGACAACTTCTAAAATGGTGGGATTTTGAAAATGCAACGTCTTATTGGAACATCTTGCGTAAGAAATGTATACCAAAAAGTTTTCTATATTTTGGCAACCCTTTAAGCAAGCTATCCATTGATTGCTATTATGGTTCTTTAATGGTTGCTATACACGTTATACAGTATATTTACGCATATAACCATGCTATTAAAAACAAGTCATCGTTTAAGCTCCAAAAGGAGACTTTCTTTCACGCACAACCATTTTTGTTATAAGATTTATACGTGGATGTCATCGTTGGTGTAGAACATTTGAAACTTTTACCATAAATTTCTCACTGAAAATAAATTAAAAAAAATCGAATCAATTTTTATGGTATATAAAGTTGTATCGCTGCTTTTTCTTCGTTTTCTTTAGCACATATTTTCTTTTAAAAACATAGTGACTTCTTTTCTTTGACAACAACAGCAACTACAACAACAAATAAAATAAAATCCAATCACCAGTTTAACCATAAAAAAGTTTAAATACACCTGCTGTCATGTCATCTGTTCCATTTCTTGTATTTCTGTTTTTCTTACACTGTGTGGTATAGCTTCTTTTCGACTGTCTATAGTATTATCTTAAATAATGTCGGAATTCTATATCAAAAAAATTCTTCCGTGTATTATACATACCCTACAATAGCCAATGTTTGTTTAAGTGACTTTTTATTTTTCAACATGTTCTGCTTTAGGCTCAAAATATTTAATAATAAGATTAGTTAATGCCTTTTCAAAAACCATTTTTTTCAATCATGATCTCTATGTTTGACCTAAAGCTCTCAACCATCCAGCTTTGAAAAGTGGAAACAGGAAACAGTTTTTTGCTATTGCCTTGATAGATTAGCAGATGGGTATCACTTCTTAACATTGCTAGCGACTGGTTATGGGTAATTTCGCTATGAAAAGCTTCGCTAGCTCATGCATCTGCCGTTCGAAGCTGGGGTTAAACTGTAGGTTCTTTAATCGTTTTACCTTTGCAAAGTAATCGATGGACTTGCAAGCTTGGATGGATAGGTCACACAATGAGGTTACAGTGTCAGTACTACAGTACAAACCAAAAATGTCCTGGCACACTTCAAGCACGTATGAACTGCCCGCTGTAGTGTTTTCATAGAGCGAGGCAATAATAACAGCTCCGAACAGAGTCCGTTGTCAGTCATTGATTGAGACCGTTTGCTCCTGAGCTGGAAAATAGCGGAACATCATCATCTGACGTGACAACACCTCTTTTCATTTTCATATTAATGGCCTGTTTTCAATGGCTACAAAAGTCTAAGAACGAATAAGAAGATCAATACATTGTGTGCTCGGTTAAGTTCGGTTAACAATTTTACTAAAAATGAAGCACCATTTTCCTATATTTGAAATGAGTTTTAATAAACCAAATATGTGCTGTTTTGATCGATAAACTTCTGCGGTTTTTGGGGTAAAGCCATAGTCCATTAGTGCAGAACTTCTGGGTTTTTTGAGCGAAAAACTGATCCAATTTCTTTTGTAGAACTTCACGGGATTTAAATTTGCATCATTAAAAGAGTTCTATAGAGATCGAAAGAAATAATAATCTGAAGGTGCAAGTTCCGGGCTATATGGTAGATGCATCAAAACTTCCCAACCAAGCTGTCTCAGTTTCTGCTAAGGCATCAAAGATGTGTGAAGTCTGGCGTAACACATTTTCTGTTCAATTCTGGTCGTTTTAATTGAATTTCTTGCTTCAATCTCGTTAATTTTTGACAGTAGAGATCAGAAACAATCTTTTCACTAAGTTACAGAAGCTTATAATACACAAGTTGTTTCCAATCCCTCTAGGCATATAGCATTACCTTTCTTGGTATCAATCCTGGCTTAGCCATCGTCGGCGAAGCTTCGCCTTTCTTCGTCAATGATATTTCTGCACATTATTGTCGTACGTGCTCCACTTTTCATTTCTCATTACCATTCGCTTCAGAAATGGTTCGATTTCGTTCCTTTTAGTAGTGAATTACAAATGGAAATCGATCCATTAACGCATGTGAAATCCAAACATCGATCTTCTTTGTGTATCAAGCGGTTGATAACTGTTTAACAGTTTTTTCCACGATTTCATCAACTTTTTTAATGATGGGTCAATCAGAGCGAGTAAATCATCCGCATACAGCATTGTTGTCGTAAACTTCACAAACTTTTTCAGCAGCCTAAGGTGCACAGTGGTATTTCTCTACAATTTTTTTTTGAAAATATAAGAACTGGTTCTAGATCATTGAAAGTTGGCACTGAGCATTCTATTGCTTAAATTAAGAAAAAATGAAATTTCATCAAAATTGGCCACGCCCAGCGCCCACCGCCTATACAGTTTAAATCGATTTTTTCGCATAAAATATTTCCTATAAAAGCAAGTCTTAAAATTTGTTACATATGCTTTCCAGAATTAATAAAAGATGCATAACAAGTTTCATCAAAATTGACTACGCCCATTGCCCAACGCCCATACAACCCAAATCGACTTTTTCGCTTACAATTTTTCCTATAAAAGCAAAAATCTTTTCAGAAAAATTCAAAGTTTGTTCACCGATAGTGTAAATCGGTGAACTTTTTGGGTTAAATTCAAAGAATAGACTGTGTCGTTCTTTATTTGGTAGGAAGATGGTGGTAGCCGCAGCAAACTTCTTTCTTTTCCATTGAAAACTGCGAACGCTTTATTTTATAAGGTAATTTTAAATTGCTTATCTCCACTTGACGACTGAGTTTTAAAAAGCAATTGTCAAAAAATGTCTCTTTTGCCGTCAAAATACCATAAAAAAGGAAAATATGACAGTAATGTTCAGAATTTTTACTAATTTTTAAATTTAAATAATTTTTTTATAATATTGATCTCTACTAAAAAGTGAAGCTAAAAATTTTATCATTTAAACAAGCTATAGTGTTGCCTCATGTAGTTAATGATACCAAAGATATTAAATTTGTAACCGAACTTAACTGAGCACCCAACAAACATATATTTTTTAATCGTCGCCCTTAGATTTTTGTGGCGTACTTAGTGTAGCTTATTCAAAATCGACAGACGCCGAATAATAGGTAGCAGTTAACGGAAGCAGTGTGTTATTAAAAGTCACTGCTCTGGAACTACAAAAACTAAGTAGAAGAACACGCAAGTTCGATCACGTGTCAAGGTATTGTTTACTATTTTTTCACCCCGATTACCGGGGCTTAAAACATCAGCAGTTTTTATCTTAAAATCATACAGTCATTAGGAGTTATAAACCTAAAGTTACGCCACTGCAAGGTTCTGTTCTTTCTCCCACTCTATTGTTTACTATTTTTTCACCCCGATTACCGAGGTTTAAAACATGAGCAGTTTTTATCTCAAAATCATACAGTCATTAGGAGTTATAAACCTAAAGTTACGCCACTGCAAGGTTCTGTTCTTTCTCCCACTCTATTTCTAATATTTCTTAACGACTTTCTTCTTCTCACTTCCAATCCTATCTACTCTTTCGCAGATAACAGCAACATTTGTTATTCATATTTTTTTGATTGTAGGCCGAGCCTCTTGGAGATTGGAGCGACCTGGTGGAAATCTCCGAGTATGGTCGTGCAAACAGGGTCGAATCAAGATTCGGTAATTTTTATCGAGTTCAAAAACAAGATCAACATGGTGATTTATATATTCACTCAATTTAGCTTTAAAAAAAGCCAAATAATAGTATTATCTGTACTGAAAACTGAAGTGGCCCATGAAAGTGCTAACAATGATAGTTTTTTTTGTCAAGTACTTATTTTCAATTACCTTCGTCTCTCTATTTTATAGGGTTTTATCTGGTCGCAGTTGACTCGTTATTGGAATTTCATATTTTTCTTTTTTTAATTCTTTTGTAGAGATACAATACTTCCCGTAATACATTACATACATACGTACGTACGTACATACATGAAACTCACTTAACTTTGTTGGTAATTTGATATTTTTTCTGTTTTTTGGTTCGATTATCTCATATTTTTCTTTCAAAAATGTTGAAAAAGTCAAGTTTTCCTTCTTCACCGCCATTTTATCAGCGTGCACTACTCGTACGTTGACATTTATTGAATTGGTTTGTTCTTGTTTTCCAATTTTCTATCTATTTTCTATTTAATTTTTTCTATTTTTTTTGTCATTCATTTGGCAAGAATTTATTGAACATGAGTATCTACTGACAGACTAAACAGCATTACGAGTATTTGATGATCATTATTGTTCTCTAGTATTTTGGTTTTGTTTAGTTTTTCTGTTTGAAAAATCTATGATTTTTTATTGTTTTAATTTATTGTTGATTTTTTTTTTGTTTTTCACAAATAAACAATTTTTGTTTATTTAAACTCTTTAAAAGTACGAGTCTATTGATTTTGATTAAAAACAATAATAACAACAAGAACAGAAATTGGCATTCAAATATTAGTTTTATTTGCTTGTGAATGAATTTTATGATTTTTAAAGAAGGAAATTTTTCATTATTTTTTATTGGTAGTTAATATATTTGTATTTATATTTGAGTGAGTATCTGAATATAAAACATGTGGTGTGGAGTATACTTTGATTCGTGGTAATTTAATAAATAAATAAATAATTTTAATTTTCGTATGAAGTTTGTTTATTTGAAACTTATTACATCATAAATAAATTATTTAATATTATTTTTTCAAAGTCTGTCCAACACCTTAAATAGAAAAAAATAATATTCACCCATTCTAGCCCTAAAAATTTGTACAGTGGTGGCCTTATAATTAGAAACGATGTTTTAAGCAAATAAAATCGAAGTATAACTTCCTTTAACACCTACTCTGTAAATTAGAAATACCGTTATTCGACGAGTAGACAATCAACATTGTTGTCGATTCAAAACATGTCAGGTTTAAAGTTTTCTACAAAAAAATCTATTATTTTCCAAGTAGTTTCTTTTGGCTGGCCGCGTCATTAGAAACGTTAAGTTTTTGCGCTAATTTCTTAATTTAGCTTATTATTAGTGATTAATTAAGTATACTTTGAAAAGCAGTAGGTTAACTTGTAACAAAAACAAGTTATGTATTCGAAAACTTCGGGAGTTAATTGTGCAGTGTTACCAGAAGGAAAAACTTTTCATGTCGGCTTTCGCACAAAGGTTTTCCTGCTCCAAAAAAATGGTATTTGGTGCAATCCATTTGTACAATAAAACAAAAAAGTTTGAAACCCCCGCTAGGAAGTCTAGGGCTAGAAAGACCACTCCAGCAGAAGATAAAATTATTTGTAGGGCCAGTAAGAGAAACCCATTCTTATCATCGCGCGAAATAATGCCTGAAATTGGACAACAATTAAACTCTGAAATATCCACACGGTGGTAGATCTATTATGGTCCGGGGTGCTTTTCTTGGCGTGGCGTGGGTCCAATTGAGAGAAATCTGGGAATAATGGATCAACATCAATATAAAAACATTTTGTAAAATGTTATGGAACCATATTCCTTTAAGAATATGCCTGTCCATTACATTTTCCAACATGACAATGCCCCAAAGCACACTTCAAGGTTAGCAAAGAGTTAGCTTTCGGATAAAAATATTGATGTTCTGGACTGGCCACCCTAAAGTCCTGATCTCAACTAAATTGAAAACTTATGGGCAATTGTTAAGAGAGATCTGAAGGACAAAACGCCACGAAATAACGATGACTTATTTCAGTTGGCAAAACATATCTCAGCAAACATGCCAACGTTTAATAAGAAGTTTACCGAAGAGACTAGCTAATGTTGTCAAAAATAAGGGTTATCCAACAAAATATTAAAAGATATGCCCATTTTGTTTGACTTTATGAAAATATTTTCAAGTTGTATATAAATATGTTGTTTTGTTTCTAATTATGTAACCAAACCAAAATTGATATGTTTTGTTTTCAGTAAATTTTTGTTATTGATGCTGTGAATTCTTCTATTTTAAAACTAATACTGATTTGTTGCTTAGCTATTTTTCGTTCTTAGTTTTAAAATAAGAAGCAGTTTTTAAAATACATTAACAAATATGTGTGCTGCTAAGTCGTTTCTAATTATGAGGCCACCACTGTATGTGCGTGTTTTGATAACCAGGTAGCATAAAAGTGAAAAACAAAAAAGAAACAAAATCAAATCAAAATCTTTAATTTCATCATTTATTCCAAAATAATTTATTTTCTAAAAATAATATCCACAACAGCTGCTACATAGCGCATTTCGATCTCAAAATGTTGGATTTTTGGCATAATACATGGCTTAACGTACTCCTAGGCCGTAGGCAAGATTTGGGGCTCAAGCCTGCCTTCAGCTACTGGCTGTATCAGGCCATATTAGAACCAACTCTACTTTGCGCCGCTGGTATTTGGCGGACAGTGTGTAAGTATCAGTGTTCTTGTAAACTGATAGACAGGGTACGCAGGCAGGCAGCTGTCCTGATCACCAGTGCACTCTGCTCCACTCCAACCAAAGCCTTATTTGCTAGACTTAACTGTTTCCCCAACGATTTTCTTTTGAAGCAGAGGGCTTAGCTGGTGGCAGTAAGACTATATGGACTATGGACACGCTGCGATCCTAGGGGACCACAGACATATTCGAATCGATTACATGATCCATCATAATTTTCGCGATAAGAGATTTGACAACGATATATCCACGAGAGACTTCTGGTCTAGCAAACAGGAGCTTGCTAGAAGCTGCTGGGCAGAGTAGGTTGGGGTATATTCATAGAGGATTCTGACATTAGACTGTCTTATAGGTTGCCTGACCACTGTAGCGTATTTGCGGAAGTCATGGCTATACTGAGGGCTGTACAATGCTTGTTGAGTAGCGGGATTTTCCCTGAATATCTTCTGATTTATTCAGACAGTCAGGCTGTGATCAGGTTCCTTACTAGCGTTATCCCGACGCGTATCCCGCCCATGAACGCCGCAGGTTTCTCATGACAATCTCGGCTCATTCGAAATTGCGTTGCTGTTGAAGAGGCTAGGGCAGGTACTGAGCTCGATATTTTCGAACGAGAGCCTGTCATTGGTGTCCCGATTATCTCGGTTAGACTGAATATTCTCCAGTCAATGTATGACGAGACTCAATCTCGTTGGCGGCATGAAGACACTTGCGATAACGCTAGGCTCTGCTGGACCGACTTCGATGGAAAGGGGACTAAATGCCTTCTCTTCCTAAGTCGCATGGTCATCCATCACACAATTGCGGTCCTGACGGATCAGTCGCATAATTTTTGCAGGAGTTGTGGTTCTGAAGAGGAGAAGAAAACTGTTGTTCATCTCATGTGTCCGTGGACTCCTTGTCATCTTTGACTGAAATTTTTAGAATGAAGATCGCCGCAATTGCGAGATTTATTTTGCAGCCTAAATGGATTCTTATGGAGATTGTTTGATGCCCGGTTTAGCTTTTATGCTTGTGGTATCACAATGAGCTAAATCACTGGCCTAAGTGGGACTCCTTCCTCCCACCACGCTACTTAACCGAACCTAAAGTACTCCTAAAGGAAATAAACAAGCGGCCTAAGATCACACAATCTTTGAGATAACAAAACAGGTCGTAAAGTAACCTTACCACCAAAATGACATTGGACAATGGTCTCGTGACAAAAATTGTGGTTGCTTCTTCTTCTTTTTTGGCTGCCTATTTGAAATCGAATGTTATAATGCCTTTGTTTTTCTCTCTGTTTTAAGCTGGCTGTTAGTAAATGATCGATGTTGTATAGTTCGGTCCAGATATGTATATGCGGATATTACGGAACCAACTTGCTTTCTGCCAATACCACTTTTGCCTTCGATATTTCCTTGTAAAATTAATTGGAGTAAATCGTATTTTTCGTGAAGCATAATATAACCAAGATAAGTTGTTTTTCTTCTTTTGATGGTAGAAAAGAAGCTCTCTGGTATGTCTTATTCTTTGCATAACTTTAGGATAGCCTTCTGTAGAACAACATTTCCAAGGATTATATCCTGTTCATATCAGATATTTTCGTTATCCATGTCCCTTTTTTCTCTCCGTCACTCAAGGAAGCATATTGGCTTTCCACAAAGCATCCATTACTTTGTTTCAGTTCAAGTAATCAAGTTGATTTTTTAGATAAGTAGATGGTTAATCTATTGTAGCTCGCCGCTATATGATTGTATGCAGTGGTGAGGATCCTATCTAAGTGGTGATGGTGGTGGTGATCCTTACTTAGCATTGTAATTTTTTCCAAGTAGGTGGCGTCTTCTCCTGATCATTCGTCTGATGTTTGTCATCGTCACCAGAGGTAAGGTGATAGGCCAGGGGGCTTCTTTGGATGGATTTGTCTGGAGGAAGGTTTAAGTCTCTTTATTAAACACTCGAAACAGCAATTATATTTATTTTTTCGTCATGTCCTCTGCTGGGATTCGAACCATGGCCGAATTGTGTTGTATGCCTATGCACTAACCACTACATCAAGCCATGCCCATGTCTATTGCGGAAAAAAGGACAGACCATACGTAGCATTTAAGGAACCTCAATTTTAGATTTATGTTAAAAGTTGGATATGTAAGAGTGTTTCTATATTTAATAAAAGTTGCTCTTGCTGCCTCTATACTCCTTTTTATTTCCTTTTAAGGCTTCCATTGTTCATTAATTTGAGGTTTTGGATTCTGTCAGTTGGCGCGTCCTCTATTGTAAGTGTGGCTCACAATCATATTTTAAGTTTTTTTGATGTTAAATTTAAGACCATAATTGATACAATGAGGTGCAATTAAACTCGTTACTATCTGTAACCCATGCAGGCAAGGTTGATGCTTAACTTATTGATTTTTGAAATGTCCATGAGTTGAGAATTCGATTTTTTTTCTTTTGTGTCTATATCATCAAATTTAGGGAAAAAAATTGCTGATTACTGACTTACGGCGCTCGCGCGGAATGTTGACCAAAAAAAAAAATAGCCATTTTAATAAAACAAATTTATATTTTGAACGTGTTATTGAACGCTTTATCTATTCATGGTGATTTGGCAAAGATTATCTGAAGTACGTATTTAATTGTGAAATGATTGATTGATTTAATTGTTTATTGATGCATCGTTTGATTATGCCACGAATCGCTCTATAAGTCTGCTGAATAGAGTACTGATTTTTAAAATAAACTTCAAAGCATTCCTAAAGCATAATATTGTTAAAAAACCGATTACAGTTTAGTTTGGCATATTTATGACACAATTTTTTGCTCTGTTGTAAAACCGAATATTACTCGTATATGCACCGAAATAACATGTTTTAACATGAAAAGAAAATATAATCTTGCAAATTTGTATGAGCAAAAAACCAAAAAAAATAAATTATTTCCTGTTGATAATGTTACTCAATGGCCGTTATTTGAAATTTGATGACTTAGAGCTGGTCATTCATTTTAAAAAGCTTCAAAATACAATCGAAACATTTTTGTTGAATAAAAAATTATGTTTTTTTTTGTATTGTTTGGAAAAAAAACATTTAAAATTTTGCATTTGAAAAATGTCCATAAAAGCAACTGCTGATGTCACATTTAAAATAAAAAAATTTTATAAAACACGCAATATTTTACAGAAAGTCTAGTAAAGTGAAGTTCCGAATAATTTCTATTAAAATATATTTTTATATAGAAATTGTAGAATATGTTTGTAATTTTTTTTTATCTCAAAATACGTTGGATGGCTTGGTCAAGTTCAGTTTAAATTTGACCAAAAATTACACATCTTTTACTTGTATTTGAAACGAATTGTATTAAACCAAATATGTGCCGTTTTGATTGATAACATGACATAAATTGACATTCATCACTGTAGAACTACACGGTTTTTTTTTTAGCGAAAAACTGATGCAATTGCGTTTTGTAGGCTTCCATGGAATATAAATTTACACCATTAAGAGAGTTCTGTAGAGATCGAAAGAAATAATGACCTGAAGGTGCAAGGCTCTCTTAGTTTCTGCTGGGTCATCAAAGATGTGTATGGGCTGACGTTTTCATGATGGAACACAATACCTTTTGTGTTGATTAATCCTGGTCGTTTTAATTGAATTGCTTGCTTTAATCTCGTTAATTGTTGACAGTAGAGATCAGAATCAATCGTTTGACCAGGTTGTAGAAGCTCATAACGAACCATTCCCTTCCAATTCCAACAGACAAACAGCATTAGTGTTCAAGTGTGTAAAATACGTTTTTCTTAACATAATAAAAACTTGTGTAACTTAACAATTGTGGGGGAATCGGACCTAGTGGGCTTTATAGCCAAGGTATCAAGGATTCAGGGCCACATTTCCTTTTTTGGCTGCAAAGTACCAGATCGGAGATATATAGACAGTAGACTTTTTTTGTTTACATTTTTGCGAAAATTATTGATTAATTAATTATTAAATATTTGTTGTTCGTCGCCAGAATATCTGGGATGCGCTCTCCGGAAAAGGGGGTTCCAAGTAAATTGGTTCGCCTCATACTGGCGCAGTATGTTGCATTCAGGTGTAGAGTGTTGCACGGAGGTGCGCTTTCTGACCCTATCAATATAGTTTCAGGTGTTCGTCAGGGATGTGCATTATTTTCCCACTTATTTCTCTGGTGGTAATCGACGAGCTACTTCGAATAAGAATAGATACCACTCCCAACAGAGACATTTTTTAGCACCCAGTTAGTATGCAATGCCTTAACGATCTGACTTATGCTGATGATATTGCGTTGATATTCACGAGGCGAAGCCACAAACTAAACAGCTTGCGAATATGTTCTGAAAAGTCATGCGAGTTAACAACTCATGCAGTGATCGCATCTTCCTTGGCTTTTCTCTACACTGGAATCCACATGTAAAGCGAAGCCACGGACGACCGAGAGGGACAAGGTGGAGAAGCCTATTGGACGAAATAAAGTCTGTTGATGAGGAAATAAGCTGGACGCAGATCAAAAGTCTAGCTAAAGATCGTAGTAAATTTAGGAAATTTTGTACGGCACTATGCGCCACTTAAGCGGCTCGAAAATATTTTAATTGATAATAACAATAATAAGGCGCCCCCATTGGATCCTTAACCTCAGCTTCGATAGCGCCGGACATTCCAGAAGCAAGTGTCACGCAGTTACCACTGCTTCTTCACAGCAATAACTGCACAGCATTGATCCACTATACCCAAGGCGAATCCCATATCTGAACACTAGACAATTACCAGAGAGATACATCCCGCAGCCACAAGTGCTACTTCAACAACCGACCACAGTTCTCTCGCCTGCCTTCAGAAGGAAATCTGTCACCATTATTTGCAGAACATATTGCAAGTAGATAGGCATACTACAATTTATTTTGCAGGAAGAACCTGTACCGTCGTGCCATATCTGGCCAGTCCATCTGTCACACACTTCGCCAGAATATCACACCATTAGTGACCAATGGCATTCCCACATCGTCTGGGAGTTAGCGAATATAGATTCCAGAGACTTAATTGCCGCCTGACTATCGGTATCGGCATCAGTCCGTGCTGATGTAAATTAAGCAGGGATAGTATAAAAATTGGAGCCCATTTTTGTATAAAATAGCTATAGTGGTAAGATTGGAGCTCGTCTTGATATAAATTTAGCAGTGGATAGTGGATGCTGCCTTTATTATATAATCTAAGCAACTGTAGTGGAAAGATTGTTAAAACTTGTAACGTAAAATTTCCTATTGGGACTTAATTGTTTGTCAAATCTCATTCTTTCTGCCACCATCAACATAATAGATTAATATTTTTTTAATTGTTTATTTTATAGGCTGTTTGCTACAAAGTAATAAGCATTTTTGCTAGAATTTTTTGTAGCTTTGGCAAACAGTTAATTCTTTCTTTTTTTTCTTTTCCTACTTATGTACAAAATATAACTTTAACTTTACTTGGCTAGCAACCTTTGAACAATACAGTCCACTCTAACATATTATAAAATAAAAGTGAATTTTTTTGATTAAAATAAATTGAAGTGTTTCATTTTGAAACTTATAAAAATTCGGGTAATAATTTTGCATTCAGAACAGGAAAAAGCTCCTGTTTTCTCCAAAGATAAAAAAGAAAAAATTTTACAAAAATTTGTTTAAGAACACACAGAGTCTCCTCAAGATATAAGATAGGATATTATAAAAGCTCTTAAAATCGGATTATATTCAACTAAATTATCGTTTATAAGTACATGAAGATACTCAAACCGGCATTTTTTTCTGCAACAATAGATTTTGGAGGTGTTTGTTTGGATGTCACCTACATATCAGAAGAATAATATCTCTCCCTGGGAATTTTTACGTCTCTATTTTTTGTCGCACGGTGTTATTTATTGCCGAATAAGAAGACCAATATTTTTTTTAAACAAATCGAAGAAATTTCAAATTTTTTATTGTGAAACTGCCTATAATTACCATACAGAGTAGTTGTCACTATAATTCGTTATTTGATTTAGTATATTTAAATTCTTATTTAACCAGTTTTAAAATTTGATTAATACAACAATTGGTTATTATGTTTTTTATTTTAAATAAACGTTTCAGTGAAAGCTTTTTATACACATTTCTCATATTTGTGTTTAAAACACAATAAATTTGTTTTTGAAGCAACGAAAGTTGTGCAGGTAATAACGCCGAATATGTGTAGCACACTATTACGGAAAGGGGTTTGCAATATTGGGTAATAGACGAGTCAATTTTTTTTTGTACTTGTACATAATTTATGGTGTTTCTTATTTTGGATATTATTTTTTTGTTTTTTTTTTTTTACTTTTAAAGTCTTGTTATTTTTATTTTCTATTAATATTAACAATTTTTTTAAACAACGAAACAATTTAATTATAGGCTTGCTTAGTTTACATATGTTTTAAGAAAAATTACGTTAAAAGTATTTTGAATATTTAAATATGTAAAAAAATATAAATATTATAATGAAAAAACAAAAACAAAATAAAATAAAATAAAAAAAAAACGTGAATGCATTTATTTATTATGAAAAAAAAAAATTATTTAATTTCTCAGCAAAATTATCATTAAATTGACATTGAAAGTTAATTGACTTTATGGAGGTTCTTGTTCAGAATTAAAAAAATTAAATTAAAAAAAAAATCAAACAAAGACTTAATGAAGAACAAAATTTTGATAAGGTCGTATCAAAGGGCAGTACAGGTTTTAATTAAAGCTACATATACTGTTTAAAATAAGATGCAATTAAATAGGACCACTAGTTTTAGTATCCTGTATCCGTATATATAAATGGGAAATAAATTCCCTTTATTCCCGATCCTATCTGATTTTTTGCCACCTGTCTGTCTTTGCAAAGATAATACTGGGATGATATTTCACCTCTTACGCTGATATATTTATTGTGATGTACTATAATAAATATTATTTTTATGGAGGTGCCACGCCCGCTATTCCTGTAAAATTAATTTTTTGTCTTAATATGCAACTTGACAATAAAATAGCATGTGGAAAGTTTGAAGAGGGGTACTATTTATATTTCGGGAATAGCACAAATAATAACAAATATTTTTAAATGAAAATGGCTTCATTGTTTTTCAAATATTCCACTTGATGATCAATACACTTTTGCATTCGTTCAAACCATTTCTCAAAGAAGTTTTTCCATTCCTCTTGGAACATCTCCAAAACATGTTTTTTGAACGCTTCAACTATTTCTTCTGCCTTCGTAAATCGTTGACCACGCAGTTTAACTTTGATATTCGGGAACAAGAAGAAGTCATTAGGTGCTAAGTCAGGAATGTACGGAGGATGAGACATCAGTCCGATGTTTTGACTGCTCTAAAATTCACCTGTATTACGAGATGTGTGACAGCTCGCATTACCACGATGGAAAATGATTCGTCTTCGGCGGTTGGTTTTACGAATTTCTCCGAAAACTTCCGCCAAATAAATGATCGTGTACAACTCAAAATTGGCCGTTCTACGTTGCTCAAGCGGAACAGTGGCCACATGACCCATTCGGCCATTCGGCTTTGCTGTGCTTTTTCCACGAACAATTTTTGTTAGATTTAGCTTGTCTTGGAATACCCACACGTTCGATCGCTGGTTTGTTTCCAGATCATACTCATATATCAACGATTCGTCACCTGTCACGTCAACCCTAACAGCTGATTCGATTATTGATTTCATGAAACCACTTCATATCAGAATTGATTTTCAATTCTTTCTTGGATTCTGTAACGCCCCCGAATAAAAGCATTTCTGATTCGAACATGAAATCGATAATATTGGATTCTGTGACACCAAAATCATTTTTGTGGTCGATTTCAATTCTGATTCTGACAACAATGAGAATGTTGTATTTTCTGACTTAGACGTTCCAGACTCTTGATATATGTGTAGGCATAGTTTGCTTAACAATAACTTGCGTATGCCAAAAGTAAACTTTGGTAGTAGAAGTGTTATAGCTTAGGC
The DNA here is from genome assembly GCA_023159175.1 of Wohlfahrtia magnifica. Classification (NCBI taxonomy): domain Eukaryota; kingdom Metazoa; phylum Arthropoda; class Insecta; order Diptera; family Sarcophagidae; genus Wohlfahrtia; species Wohlfahrtia magnifica. The sequence goes on along the minus strand of JAKWBJ010000481.1, from coordinate 4,918,486 downwards.
GGCATTTTCATCAAGAAGTAGAGCAAATGTTTGCTTTGTGTCGCCCAAAATGAATTCAGTAATATACCTGGAATGTTTGGACGATGCCCTCGCTTCATTTTTGAAAGATCAAATGTATGGAGATAGGACCTCTAAAATAATTTTCAAAATTCATTTTTTTTAATGTTTTTGTCTTTGCTAATTACTTTGCTCGTTTTCAATTTCTTTAGCAATTTATGCAATCTATCCCATTTCTCCTTTTTATCATTTTGCAAGCATTTTATTTTATACGCTTCTTAAACAAAAAAGTAGTCTAAAGCACAGATGCTTACTTGCCTTAGCTAAAACATAAACGGACAGTGCTTTCACGTGATACAGTTTTAAAAGTGGATCAATTGGATAAAAGTGAAACGTGGCATATGTTAATTACTACTTGTTTCAAAATAAAAGGTGAGTTTTTTAATAATTGGTTTTTTAGTGCAAAAAAAAGATTCGTGACTTGTGGTATGTGAAAAATGTTCAGTAAGATTGGCTATTTCACCATAAATAGACAAATAAACGAACAACGCTTGCAAATCATTGAATTTTATTAATTAAGTTCGTGTTTCGTTTTCGTAAATTTTTCGTAAATTACACTTATGGTCGTCATAATGGATCCACCGAACAGGATATTTAAGCTGTTGTCACCAAAATTTCCACCAGTTTCACTATATTGAACATTTATCCAATAACCTGTAAGCGAAGAGTGCGTACCAAGGATAATGTTGTTGCTATTTCGGCCAGTGTCAATTAGAACCTCGATGTGTCATTTCGTCGTTATTCGACCAACTGGAAGATTATACGTAGGGACCTTAGTATAAAACAATACAAAATACAGCTGCTGTGAGAACTGATGAGAGATGATGCACCACAACGTCGTTTGTTTGGTTAATGGGTCTTAGGAAAGTTGAATGAAAATCCGTTTTTCTATCGAAAAATTATCTTCAGTGGCGAAGCTCATTTTTGCCACAATATTGCTACGTCAGCAAAGAGAATTCACAATGAGTTTGGCGCGAAGAACAGCCAAAGGCAAATACGCTGAAAGTCGTAACATTACAGTCCCAAAATGGAAGAATTAGACTTGTTTGATATGTGATTTCGACAATACGGTGCCACATGTCATACAGCATAGTGTTAGTGGGGATACGTGAAGTTTCTCGTGTATAGGGACAAGCCCAACACAATTTCAGCCCTGAAAGACAACATTACGGCTGCCATTGGTAAGAAATGGGTCGAAATGCTGTAAAAAGTATGCCAAAATTGGCAAAAAAGTAAATGGCAAGCATTCTTTTATTACCTCAAATAAATATTCCATTCACTTTTGCAACTTTTCGTTTTTTTCAATTTTCAAAACTCGAACGGTTAAAAAAATCGTCCATTAATAAAAATCGGAAAGACAACTTCTTGGACTTTGTTCTAGAAAATACTAAGTTCATGTTTGTGATTTATTTAGGAAACACAAAAGCCGTGTGAAAATTTTGTGTGAACTATCGACCGTTTTACATTAATAAAGTAATTTTGTAAAGAAGGAACAGATAAAATGGCTTGAAGTGATTTGAGTTTCGTGGTTAAGAGCCTTGTGGTAGGAGTTTTGTGGCACTAAGTGCTAGTTGTACCCCAAAGGAGGCAGATGAACCAACCACGTTAATCTAGAGAAAATCTACTAGATTTTGATTTATATCTCATAAGTACTGGATTTCACTGCAGTGTAAATGGGCTATAATCAGCGTTGCCAAGCCAGATATTGATTTTCTACCAAAAATTTTCAAAAATTCTACCAAAACCGTTAGCAGCCTACAAAAAATTCAAGTAAAAAATTTAAAAATGCATTTGTTAATTACAATCGAAAATTTATTCAGTTACACAGCCTTGACACAGGAAAGTACTTTCTTGAAAGTAGTAATACAATAATCAAGTTGTTTGAGGCGACTAAAGTATGTACGTTTATTATGAGGCTGAGGTTAGCATTTAAGTTTTTATTGATAAAACTATGGATTGCTTCACATACTTGAATTAACTTGAAGATAATTCGAGGAATCTGTGAATGCTTCTTTTGGCATCTGATACATGTGCAAAGGCAGGATTGACGGCCTCTGAGCAAAAAAACATAAAGTTATTACAGTTGGAAATTTTAAAGATGTGTTAAAATGAGTGAAAATTGTTGTTTATCAAATCAAAGCAGATTTTTTTTCAAAATTATGTAAAGGGTCCGCCAAATAATTTTTTTTTTTTTTGAAAATGCTATAAAAAAACTACTGAATATTTTCTCAAATTTCTTTTTTTATTTGAAAGTACAATCCTTCCGGTTAATAATGGAAAATAATTTCATTTAAATGGCTGCCTCGGCTGGCCATACAGTACGATCGGTCAAATTTTTAAGCACATTATTGATTGTGTGCAGCTGTATTTCACCAATGGCTTCACGAATATTGTCCTTTAAAGCGTCAATTGTCTCTGGCTTGTTGGCGTAACACTTATCTTTGACGGCACCCCACAAATAATAGTCCAACGGTGTCAAATCGCAGCTCCGAGGTGGCCGACGTAGCGCCGTCCTGTTGAAACCTCCTCTTCAATTTTTGTGAACAAAAATTCGTTCAACATGGCCCGATAACGATCGCCATTGACTGTAACGGCCACTCCTTGCTCATGTTCGAAGAAAAATGGCCCAATTATGCCTCTGGACCAAAATCCACACCAAACAGTGACTCGTCTTGGGTGTATCGGCTTTTCAATGTACGCGTGCGGGTTTTCTATGCCCCAAATGCGACAATTTTGCTTGTTTACATACCCGCCAAGATCAAAATGAGGTTCATCTGAAAAGATGATTTTTTTTTTTGGCAAAATCGGCATCTTCTGTAAGTCGATCGCAAGCCCAGATTCCCAGCGTTGTTCGAGCGTATACACAACCATATTCGTTCAGCGGAAGAATAAAACTAATTATCTGCCAAATCAGACATGAGCTGAGTGTCACCATTCACGAAATAAGCACTAGTCGAAAAAAAACCTTAGATGGCGGACCCGGTACTATGTTTTTGAGAGCAGAAACCTACCAAAAATGTAAGAAAATTGCAACAAACCAACCAAACTATCAAACTGATTTTAAACAACGAAAAACTACCAATTGTGTTCCGATTGGACCAAAACGGTAACGCTGGCTATATATACAATTTTTAATTTCTAAAGGTTTAATTTTTTCCTGATTTTATTCTTTTCTTACGTTAAAACACTATTAGAGATATTAAGCTGTCACATAGCAGCCTGCCTTAATTTCTTCTTTTTCAAAAACTGATTAGAAAGTGTTCAAAAAAAAAAAAAAATAAAATTTAAAATCTTCTATTCCATAAACGTATAATAACAAGTCTATTAAAAAAAAAGAAAAATATTGTTGAATGCATGCAAATTATTATTAAAAAAAATTGCCTCTTGTTTTTTAAGTTGTCTCTTGGCTGTATCCATGATGATACCATTGCTATTGCCTTTCGTGAAATTTGAAATTTATACCAGTTTGGTTTTAGATTTTACGCCGCAGTGAGTAAGTGAAGGAATGATGATGATGATGACGACTATGACGATGACATAATATTAGCAAATAAATACTCACTCGTACATATAATTTTAAATTTTTCTACCGTTTTTTTTTTTGTTTTTTTGTATACCTGTTGTGATTTTACCTGTTTTCTATTTTTTAACTGTGTTCCATAAACAGAAACAGAAACAGTAAACAATAATGCACAACTTTACCATTAGTTTTTGAAAAGTAATGACGGAAATTTCTTTGTATTTCTAAGTATGTGTGTATGTATATTTGTGACAGCATTACAACATATAGATTTTACTCGTTATATTAGCCAACAGCAGCAAACAAATTACAGTGTTTAATACTTATTTTTGTTGTTGTATTCTTTGGTTTATTATTTCATTAAATTACCACAAACATACCATATACTCATCGTACGAGTATGTACACCGCAAGAATGCTGAAACTTTCTTGCAATCAACAAATCATGTTCTAGATACAAATTTTATTTGATTTTTTTCATTTATTTTTATTCTCTGGGTACTTTTTGTTTAGATTTGATGTAAAGTGTAGAAGTGGAAGTAAACTATATTTAAATTTCGCCATAAACGAGGGATATTTCAAATAATTTAATGACACAGATACTGATTTTCAAAATTGAATTGAGGGAAATAAAGTAACTTTTATTGGGAATGTTACGACTTTTTCATATTTCACATTTGTTGTCAAATGTTCGGATTTTATCTGAACACGATTTTTGCTAATTCTGAAATAAAGCGAATAATCTCTTAATCAGAAAAGTTAGTGTAGGGGCTATAGGTTCTTTGACTCCAAAATTGTAATCCAATTTTTAGATGACTTTAAGTTAGAAGAATTTTAAAACTGGTTTCTTCTAGTCACATGCTTTGGTCATTTTGATTAAGCTTCAAAGCTCTCTTTAGGTGCATCAGCCATGTTTGGTTTAGATTTGCCAAATTCGTAATAATTCCATTTCTATTTGATATTGTGCCGCTTGACTTTAGTGTCGCTTCTTTAAGCTTTTTTTTAAGCAGTAGTATTGTATTGCGACGTCTCTTGGCTTCAGTCCGAGGCGGGTATCCAATTTCCTTTTGAACTCAAATAAGAGCGTCTCCAAGGACTCTGGACCGGATGATATTTGGTAGAAAGGCATCGGCAAATTGTTTGAGGGCTAGACTGAGGTTGTGAAAATCAACAAAATAAATTAATTGATTAAGTTATTGTCGCAATTATTGAGTTTTGTTTAAATATTGGGTGTTTGAAAAATTTCGGTTACAAATAACACGGTGCGACAAAAAAGAACGAAGTTGAAATGTTTCTACTTTTCTGATAGGCGCTATCGAATAAAATAAGGATCCAAAACACCTCCAAAATCACAATTTACGGGTAAAAAACCGGTTTTACACCACTTCATGCACTTATAAGCTAATAACGTAGCTGAAAATTATCCGATTTCATATTTCTTCTCAAATTCAAAAAACAGAAAAACAGACCTTTCAAATGATATCTCTGTGCTTAGTTTGCATGCATAAATATTTTTCACCATATTTTTCCCACATTTTTCAAGTTTAGATATATTTTTGCGCACTATTTTATATGGACGGAAAATTTGCCACGCCCATAAAAAAAAAATGTAAGCCCGATGGAAAAAAACTGCAAACGGATTTGAATTCAGCGCATCAAAATCACTATAGTCATAGTCCATATAGTTGTTTTTTATTTATATAAGACCAGCACCCAGGGGATGGCCCCTACTCATGCAGTGCATTGTGCTGGTACTAGGAAAATAGGTAATTGGAAGGAGGACAGAAGGAGTAGTGTATATGGACATTAGATTTAAATTTACTCATGTCGTAAGTGGCAGGATATACTTTCGCTGGAAGATTATTCCACAACCGAACAGTGCGAACTACGAGAAATACGAGTACTACGTAAAAATATATGATTTTTGGGAATTAATTCCTTAATTTCGTTAGAACACATTCCGTTATAGTACCGATAGAACAATGAAACACACGCCACATTGCGACGGTGTTCCAATTAATCGATAGAGTTGGCTACCCTACCGTCATTGATGAGCATCTTCGCCCTCTCCTGTACGCGGTCTTTTGAAGCACCGGCCGGAGAAAGAACAGAGCCTTGCGGTACCCCTGAGTTTACCCTGAACTCGTCGGATGAGACCCCATCTATAACCACTCTTATAGAACGATCTCTGAGAAAGCTCGATATAAATCGAGAGAAGTGACTACCGACACCAAAAGCATTAAGTTTCGAAATGAGAGCCTCGTGCCAAACTCTATCAAACCCCTTTGAGATATCCAGAGCCACAACCTTACTCTCGCCAAAACCATGAATGGACTTGTTCCACTTCTCCGAGAGCAACACCAGCATTTCACCAGTAGAACGGCCCTTTCGGAAACCGTACTGACGATCGCTAAGTAAATCGTTGGACTCCAGATATCCCACTAGGTGGTGATTAATCATACTCTCCATAACCTTGGAGAGTGTGGAACAAACTGCTATTGGACGGTAGTTCTCAGTGTTACTAGCCTCGCCCTTTTTGGGGATTGGCGTTACATTAGCAACCTTCCAGCAAGATGGAAAAATACCGGCGCGATATGACGCGCTGAAAAGGTGAGCTAATGGACGCGCAAGCGTCGAAGAGCACTGCTTCAGGACCAGTGCTGGTATGCCATCCGGCCCAGAAGACTTGTTAACGTTGAGATTTGCAAGGACCCTTTTTACAGCACGAGCTCGAAAGAATATACTAGGCATAGTTATTGATACTCTTTCAAGTTCGGGCAGTGGTCCGGCAAGTGAGAATTACTTGCAAACATTTCGGCCAAAAGGTTTGCCTTTTCAACCGGGTTCGTGAATGAGTGGTCATTCTTTATAAGAGCAGGAACCGAACTAGCGTTGTTCCTCAGCCTTTATATTTTTATATCTTGAAAATGATTGGCTTGTATTTAAAGGCGAGAAAATTATTTGTTTTTTGTAAACCAGTGTAATTTTTTTATATCTTGAAAATAATTGACTTTAACTACTTTTTGGACAGGACGCATCAATAACTGAGCTAGATTAAATAAGTGCCACCCCCATATTCATACTAAATATGGGTTTTTAAATGTGTGAAAAACGGCGAAAGCTTCGTTATCTATACACATCAGTCACAAAGCGGGAGACATTGGATATGCAGGTTTTTCATATATAAAATGTGTGCATTCCTTTAAATTTTTCTTAAGTGAAATACATTTTATAGGTTTACAACACAAAGGCTCTCAGCAACGTGGGAACGTTTTCTCTAGTTCAATACAGGGTGTTTTTATAGAGGTATAGAACTTTAAGTTGCAATAAAACAACGATGGATTATTCGATTGACATGAATTTTATTTATCCGAAATATAATCTTGTGGCATTACATATTAAATATGATTTCTGGCATATGACCGCCACGGCTGGCGCGGATGTAGTCCAACCTGGACGTCCAATTTTCGATGACTTTTTCCAACATTTGTGGCCGTATATCGGCAATAACAGGCGAATGTTGTCTTCCAAATGGTCAAGCGTTTGTGGCTTTACCGCATAGACCAATGACTTTACATAGCCCCACAGAAAGAAGTCTAGCGGTGTTAAATCACAAGATCTTGGAGGCCAATTCATACGGTCATCAAACGTGTCTTTCAATAAATCCATTGGGGCACGAGTTGTGTGACATGTTGCGCCGTCTTGTTGAAACCACATCTCCTGGACATCATGGTTATTCAACTCAGGAAAGAAAAAGTTAGTAAGCATGGCTCTATACCGATCGTCATTGACTGTAACGTTCTTGCCACCATCGTTTTTGAAAAAGTACGGACCAATGTTTCCACCAGCCCATAAAGCGCACCAAACAGTCAGTTTTTCTGGATGTAACGATGTTTCTATATACACTTCAGGATTACCTTCACTCCAAATGCGGCCGTTTTGTTTGTTGACGTAGCCATTCCACCAGAAGTGCGCTTCATCGCTAAACAAAATTCGCTTATGAAAATCGGGAACAACGGTAATCTCGTTTTGGGCCCATTCGACAAATCTACGCCTTACTTGATGATCGTATGGCTTCAATTCTTGCACGAGTTTGATTTTGTAAGCACGCAAACCAAGATCCTTCCGCAAAATCTTCCATAAAGTCGATGGACACAGATCCAATCCTGTGCTCGATGGCGGATGGACTCATTCGGGTCTTCCTCAATGTTACGCTTTACAGCAGCAATAGCTTCTTCTGTACGCACCGTACAGCATCTCTGGGGATGCGAGTTATCAATAAGAGTAAACGTGGTGCGAAAACGTTCCATGGTTAATCGAATTAACTGCTCTGATGGACGATTTTGTCGACGATAAATTGGATGTAGTGCGCTATACGTTTTCCGCACAGAACCATTATCTTCGAAATAAAATTGCACTATTTGCAAGCGTTGTTCAGGCAGGAGTCTACTCAAGATGAATTGCCAAACCAAACTGAGAATAAATCACTTGAGAGCTGTTAAATCGGTCGCCATCTTGAAAAGTAATGCCAACTTAAAGTTCTGTACCTCTATACAAAACACGCTATATAAACAAAAAAGCTTATTAAAGTTTAAACTCCAGCCCTCGTACAATTTCAATACAAATGCTTAGAATAGATTATTTGTATGTTGTTTAGATACAATTAGAATTTTCTTTAGAGATAAACGAGTATAGTGAGAGATACTTAAACTAAAATTAAAACAAATGATCGTGGCGGCAAACACACACAGAGTGATACTGAAATCTATCAGATACCAGTCGTAATGATCGGCATAAAGAAGCACAAAAGACAGAGATATATACATACTCCATATGCAGTTAGATAGTGATCTTAAAAGTTTTTTTTTTTATTTTTGTAAGAAATATGTATTTTAGTAGGCTTTTTACATATTTTGCTTTTTCTTTTGTTTGGTTTTAAAATCTAAACGCTTTTGTTTGAATAAAGAAATTTATTTTTTTTTGTTTTATTTCTATTTTCATTCATTTGTTTATGAAAAAATGCATTTCAATATAATTTCTTCTTTCTTTCTATCTTTTTTTCTTTTGTGTATTGCGTTTAAAAATGAACATTTTCTTTTGTAAAAATATTAAAAATTATTTAAAAATTTTCAAATGCATATGTAGATGCAAAAATATTTACGTATTAATGATTACTTACTTATTTATAGACAACGACGAGTCAGTGAGTACTCATATACCCGGTGTTGTTTGGTATACGAGTAAATGTTATTTTGGTTTAGTTAGTTTTAGTTCAGTGCGGTACGTAAATATTAATTTACTTGAATAATTTTCTGCTATTTGACTGAATGGAATTTGAAAGTTTGTCCATTACATGGTCACGTCACGTCGGCTTGAAGTTTATTTTGTTGTTGTTATTATTTTTATATATATTTTTTTTGTTTTCTTTCTACATCATTTTAATGATAGACTGCGTGCAATACAGGGACGCGATACGAAAACGGACGGGCCAATATGCAAAACCACTATTTCAAAAACTTTTGACTTTTTGCATATTGTCTGCCTTTGTTATGAATTACTCTGTATGTGTATGTGAAATTTACATATTAACCCCTTAATTGCCTAATATAATTACAACCGCACAATGTGTTTTTTAAGTTTTTTTTTTCTTTATTATTTTATTAGATAAATTGCAAAAACAATTGTTTTGTTATTAGACTCTGGTTATAATGTAAGTTTAGTAAAAAGCGTTTCATACCTTTTTGAAGGGAATCTTCACAAATAATTGGTTTTATAATTTTTGTAGATCTCTATTTATGCTATCGCTGGAAAAGCATTTCCACATACAACTGATCTGACTGTACTTGTACTGACACTAAAATCACGAATTAACGACGAATCAACCAAAATTAATTAATTGTTAGCTTACAGTTTTATAGTATGTCACTACCAATCGAACACAATGTTACTCATAAGGTTGACAAGGCGTTAAGTCACGTCTGATTTGTGCTGCAACAATTAGTCAAAATATGAAGTAACCTCTACGAACCATTTATTACTATAGGGTGTTTTTTTTAGCTGCATGAGAAATATCGATATCTATAACTATGGTTTGACAGCTGAGAGTGTCAAATTGGGTTGACATTACTGTTCAGTAAGGTTTGAAAAAATAATTCTGTTCGCAAAGTTCATAGAGCACTTTGTGTTTACTGATACATTCATTTCGTATTTGGAGCAAAGACAATACTCAAGCCGTTAATGAATCACAATTACATACATACTCGCTGGCGGCATCATCATTCGTTATTTTTTTCTAAATGAGCGAAGAGCCGCCGTTACGGTGAATAGCGAGCGCTATCGAGCCATGCTGACTTAATTATTATTTCCTAAACATCAAAGACATCAATTTGGTGACAACTTTCTTTTCAGAAGTGGTCGTGTTTACTGGTCTCCTCCTTCGTGTGTCTTAACGCAACTGGATTACTTTTTATGGGCTATGTTAAGTCATAGACTTATGCCGATAAACCGGCAATCAAGAATTGGAAGCCAATAAGCAAGTCACCATTGATTGATTGAAAAAAGTGGTCAAACACTTGACTGATCGTATGAACCATCCAATCCATTGACTAGATCGTTGCGATTTACATCATTCTTGAAGAAGTACGGCCCACAAACCGCACCAAAAAATTTTTCGGGGTGCGTTGGCAGCTCTTGAACTACCCTATCGTTGGTCTTTTCACCAAATTCGGCAACTCCTGTTTGTTGATCTTCCCATTGAGCCAAAAATGAGCTTCGTCGCTGAACATAAATTTACGAAACACATTTCTCACACAGCACGAATTTTGATAATAAAATTCAATGTCTTGCAAACGTTGTTCGTTTGCTAGTCTATTAATGGCGAAATACCAAATCTTAATGAGCATTTTTAGCATTGCCACATGTTACGAATCTTTTTTTTACACTGAAAAACCATCGACTTAGTTACTAAATAATAGCTTGTAACGGATGATGTTATAAGACGAAATCAACTATTAATCAAAACGAGCTATTATTTAGCAACTAAGGCCTTTCGTTAAGGCTTATGCTTAAATGTTTCACTCAACTCTGAATTGTGCTTAAAAGTGCTGGTTTTCATAATTTTATTTTAAGTTCTTTTATTTATTTGAAATTACAATACAATTACAAATTACATGGTGCGACAAAAATAATAATTACTAGTAAAACAAGAATCTGTTTTTGAAAATTTATAGGATGGGCAATTTAAAGGTTTAAATTTGAATCAGCGGTTATTTCGAATCTGGCAATACTTATGTCATTCTATTCTGTCACAAAATTCAGTATATTATCTCCACTGAACTGCAATTTATTATCATTTAAAATCATCTTTTCGGATTAAGCTCATTTTCATCTTGGTGGGTAAATTAATAAGCAAAATTGCCGTATTTGGGGCTCAGAAAACCCAAACGTGGTTTTGCAGAAGCCAATGTACTCATTACGAGTGACTGTTTGGTGCGGCTTGTAGACCGGAGGCATTATTGGCTCATATTTCATATGTCGCAACCATTATAATCAATGGAAACACCTATCGCACCATGATAAACGATTTTCTTTTGCCCGCTCTTCATGATATTAATGTGAGCGATGTTTGGTTTCAACAGGATGGTGCAACTTGTCACACATCTCATGCCATAATCTATTTATTGCGCCGTCTGTAGGTCGCCGTTAATGACAAGTGTTATGCCGAGAAACCTGAGACAATTGAGCATTTGAAGGCCAACATTCGTAATGTCATGGCCGAGATACGACCCCATATACTCGAAAAATTTCTCGAAAGTTGGTACGATCGAATGAGGCCAGCCTAGGAATGAAATAATATTGCATTTCAACAAAAAAATCAATTTGGCAAAATTTCCAACCGTTTTTGTTTTACTCCATTTTTAAATTTAAACTTTTAAATTGCCCACCCTATAATTTTCCAAAATCTTGAATTACGGCTAAAAACCCGTTTTTTCGTACCTTCATACACTTATGAGCTGATAACTAAGCTAAATATTAAACGATTTCAAGTAATCGGATTGGATAGTACGGTTCCTAGACCCAGTTAGAGCGCAAGAACGAATCGAAACTTGAAAAATGTGGAAAAAGTTGGATGAAACATATGTTTGCAAGGTTGCTTAAATCATAAATATGTATGTCATTAAAAGCCTGTTCATCTTTTTTTCAAATCCAATCGGAATTTTATTTTTTTATAATGTTTTCTTACAATTTTTTTTTCTTAAAAGAAAATTGTATTCAAAACCTGCAATGGGTTAAAATACCTGTCACTCAATTGTAGCTTTAAATTTCTATAAATTTTGTTGATGAAACGCATGTAAAGTGGCAACAACAGAAATAAAAGCAGTGAAAACGTTTGGGGAAAACCTGTGAAAACATATGGGGAGTGACATCAAAATAGTAATTATTTTTCATTTTTGTTTTTAATTCGTTCAATTGTTTCTTTTGCCATTTTCTCTCTGAAATTTCATTATTATTTTCTTTTTTGCCTTTCATTTATAAATCATCATTTGTGGTTTTTTGTCTTTATCTTGTCAACTACAAATTATAATCAAAACTCATACTTGAGATAAAAATAAATCAAATTAAAAAAAATAAAATAAATTTTTGTTATAAAAGAAGAATAAAACTTAAAAAAAGAAAATGCGAAATGATTAACAGAAAAATAGTTGCTTTTGGACCCACGATAATTAGTTAGACATTATCGTTTTAAATTCGCTTCACTTGCCCATAAAAACTTTGTGCTTAAATGGCTCGTTTGGCGAGTTATTGTTTGTCTTTAATTTTCATTGACGTACTTATTATTTCATTAGACTTGATCTTTGTATCTAAATTAGTGACACTGATTGCTTGTTTTTTGTTCGTACAATTAAAATTATCATTAAAATAAAATAAAAAAAAGATTTCAAAATTCACTCTGAGAGAGTTAACTTTGCAAAGCCAGTTGAAATTATAATGGTTGTTTTTTCACTTTTTTTTTTTATTAGATTTTGTTGGCAATATCATTGTATAAAGGTTTTAAGTGCAAATATACAGTTGCATCAAATAATGTATTCTTTGTTTCTTATTTTTTTCGGTTTCAAAGAAAGAGCGTTAAGAGGATAGATATAGGCTAAAAATTGTATAATTCTTGGAAAGCTATTAATGTTTTGTTTTCATGGAAAGTGGTCTGAGATGGGCGTTGAGTAGTTTTGCTCCATGTAAATCGCCGCATGGCATTATTAACCCTAACCATACTGTTAACATTAACACACGTATACTCCCGACAAGGATACCCGGGTACACATGTGTGTTTGCAGCGGATATAAGAGCTTTAAAGGTGAAACCCGACAAATTTTCTTTGTTTTCTGTGGAAGAACTTGATGCGTTACTTGGAGTATAAATGGTACCAGTGATTATTCACCTTCGTATATTTGGAGAAATTACAGTTCCCCATGATGCAAAGCATCTTTAAGTTACTATTCATTTCAGCAAATATTGTACTATGCGTAATACGTTCTGATACTACTTTTACAAGATCAGCACATAAACAAACAGACAAAGCCGATTGATCCAATTTCCGATATTTGAATTACTGTGGGCATCAAATGAAATTAAACACCCTTATTCTTAAAAATTTAGTTCATATTTTAGTCTTTTAAAGTACGATGAATATAAACATATTATATTTTTTAAGACTGTATTTACGAATCGGATGGAAGTTGACGGAATTATAGCACCTATTGGCAAAGCATTGTGGAGACTCTTGATCTACAGGTTCATTGACTCTACTATGGTGTCAGTCACTATCTATAGAATGGCTGAAAGCAGCACCACGCAGGAGGGTTAACACTTTGCTCGTAAAGCTTGACTCTATGAGGTTCAAGACGGTAGCGCATGCAGATGAAGTTGCTGTGGCTATTTAGGGTAAATATCTGGATACAATGTCGCAGCGCCTTCAGACATCTCTGGGCCTTCTTAGTCGGTGGAGAACTGACAATGGCCTGAGTGTGAATCCAGGGACGTTGGGATTGGTATTGTTCACGCGAAAACACAAGCTTTCGTCGTTTTCCCTACAGCGCTTGCAAGAGGTGGAACTGGGGCTGCTGAACAGCGTTTTGGCTGCATAACACACGGACTAGATGGCAAAGGCTAACTTTGCATTATACACGTGTCTCAGGGTCATTGATAAGTCCTTGGTTCCCAACTCTAGGCGTTTCAAGTGGTTTTTTGACGCGGTTTCAAAGCCAATATTAATGTGTGCTGTCTTTGGAGAAGTTCACATACAGCGTAATTCCCAACAGTGTTATGCGCAGTGCGGCACTGATGATTACGAGTGTGCTCAGGTCCATCCCTCCGAAAGCGTTGTTTGTGTTGCTGAACTCGCTTCCGGTGGATCTTATGGCTAAGCGATAAGGTTGCGGAGGTTGGGAGCAATGTCTGAAAGAGGTCATGGGCATGCGGATATCTTGTGGTACTTCTCTTATATGAGATTTAAGAGATCAATGGGAAATGAATTTGTATTGTTTTTCAAAGCCCTTAAAAGAATTAATACATTTAAATATCTCTTTCGAAAACAATTGATCCATTTTCCTATTTCGATTTGGTATTTAATTTTTTCACCAATTACGTTGAACATACACTGACTGCATTTAAAAAAAAAAACCCTTATCGTGTTCTGATCTTTTACAGTTTGTTGTCGATTTTACAAAAGAAATTTAAAAAATTAAAAAAAGTTAAAAAAATAAATGACTGAAAATAATTATTATTCACACCATTGGTAAAAGCTCGTCTTTCTTACTATGTATCTGTCTGTCTGTCTGTTTGTATGTCATTATCGTGCATGTTTTTTATTTTTATTGCTTTTTTATTCATTTACAACGTTTTTTGTAACTTTACTTCTTAAAATACTTTCCATTGTTGGGATTTATTTTCTTTCTTGTTTTTGTAGTCTTAGTTTTATTTGTTGTTTTTTTTGGTTCATTTGAAGAATTTAGATGTTTCAGACCATTTTTTTCTACTTTTTCAAGTCTTTCTATCCATATACATATACGAGTATATATATGTACAAATGTTTGTTTCTTGTATTTTCTTCTTTTCTTTTTTCAAAAGGTGCTGTTGGGATTATAATTTAACATTCGTTCATTCATTTATTCATTCATTTTCTGTATAACTTTTCATGATTTTTTTCTTTTTTTGTTTTTGTATTTTGTTGTTTGTAATAATTTGAACAGAAAAAACTTCCATTGATATTATAATGATTTAAAGTTTTTTTTTTTTAAATTCCCAGCTCTGTATGTATATTTGTATTTGAATTTTAAACCGTTGTGTTCCAATTTTTAATGTTTTTTTTGTCTTCTTCTTTTAAGTCTTGATTCTCGTTATTTGTTTTGCATTTCTGTTTCGAATAAGAAAAATATAAAAAAATCTGAATACAACCTGAGTCATTAATGTTTAAAAATTGTTAAGAAAAAACTCCCTTAAGTTTTTGTTTTGCAAATATTGATCATAAAGTGGTATTAATGGACTTTTTTTTAAGCGATTTTCATCACTGGGCGTATAAAATCACTAGCTTTTAAAATTAACGATTGTTTTGCAATATTTTTTTAAAATTGTATTTAAGCTTTTTCTTCAAAATTTCACCTTAATTTCATAATTTTAGATAAGTTTTTATAATTAAATTATAAAGTTATACAACAAAAAAGAAAAAACTATTTTTTACGCGTCAAGTGAAAGTATACAAGGCAAAGACTTATACGATAAGAAAGAATAGAGTAAAAATATCTGGGAAGCGATACTATCTTTCTGATGGGTGCTATCGAGTAGAACAAGAAACAGTTTTTGAAATTTTGAAAATACCGCCAAAATCATGAGTTACGGGTAAAAAACCGGTTTTTCGTATCTTCAAGCACTTATAAGTTAATAACTTAGCTAAATATTACCTGATTATAAAATTATTTGCGGATTTAGAAAGAGGAGGAATAGACCTATTAAATGGTGTATACTTAAGTAAACTTGAGGAATCTGTGTGTTCCTACCTAGTCACTCAGAAGATAGACATTCAATCCTCCATGGGCGAATGACAGTCCACTTGGTCCGAAAACATGTCTTGGAGCAGTCTCTAGAAAAATACTCTCAACCCTTCGTGTGAAAACTACAATATCCCCGATGTGTAGCCGACGTACCCGTACAGGTCCAATAAAGGACTCCATAAATATTCGCCTTCGAATGTTTGCTAAAGCAACACATTCACAGAAAATGTGCTCTGTTGTGTCCTCCTCTTTCTTACATAGACGGTACTCCGTGTCAGATACCCGATGGAGGTTGAAGATGCCTGACAGGAAACCAATAAGTCTCCTTTCTATTTCCGACTAATGCACTTTGGTACTCAGCTTCGACAGAAGATTCATGGTGAGAATCCCTTCCCTTTCTAAACAGAATCGGGGCGACATCAGGGTTTACACAGATGACCCAAAGATAATCTTATTGTCGGATCTGGAAATTTCTCGTTCGAGGCTAACCTACCTGAAACACCACTATAGTCTTCCTGATGGCTCGAGTGTTTTTCAAGCGGAAATATTCGCCTTTAGGGAAGAATGCTTACTACTATCTCGGGGTAGTAGGCGAGGACGCGTCTGTATTTGCGTGAAAAGCCAGGCGATCACTCTTGCCCTTAGATCATACACAGAGGATGATGAAAGATCGTCTTCGTTGTCAACTATGACAAAATGTAGACCCATATTCTCGATAAGGCGCTAAATGTATAATGCTTAGTAAAACTTACCACCAGGTCACGCAATTACACAATGGGAAAACCCAAAAGTTGCTCAATTCAAATTTGCAGTACCCTGTGTTAGTAGACATCAGTTCAAGCATTCACGCTCTAGGCCAAACACTGCTCTTCAGTGCACACCATTTCACAAAAAGGGCAAAAAAGAAACCATTTCTTAAGGCTTAATTAGTAGTGATTTAACGTAACGCCATAGTTGAAAGGCAATGAACTATGGTTTATGGGCAACCCTGTGCTTGTGGTGATTGGTGTGACTAGTGCTGACATAACATAACACCGTAACTGATCAATCCATTTAAAAAAAATTGAGATATATTTTTAATTTCTGAAAGTGTTTGTAAAAAGCTCTATGCCTTAAGATTCTTTAGGATCATTATTATTTTCTGGTTGGTACCTTTTATTATTATATTTCCGCCTAATAGAAAACCTTAATAGGTCTCAATCATTCTTTAAATCATTAAAACTTTAAGAAACATGTTTAAACAAATTTATAATCAATTTCTTTCTTAATTTCAGTACGTTCCGCCCGAAATTTACTATGCAAGGGCAAAAATAATACAAACAATTGTTTTGTTACCATCGGCTTGGGCAAAGAGAAATATCAGACTTCGGTTAAGGAAAAGGCTGAAACAAATGTTTCCTGGAATGAAGAATGTGAACTGTAAGTATTAGTCCACATTACTTGTTAAATATTAGAATTTACCACCATTTTCTTTGGTTTATAGTAAAATTCCCGATCAAGGCAATCGTGCTGAGCTAGTCTTAACCTGTTTACATCGCAATAACTTGGGCATAGATGAATTTCTGGGACAAGTTACTTTGCCTCTTAATGAAATGGATGCTTATGATCGCCCACGGGCCAAATGGTACAAATTGGAAAGTAAACCTGGCAAGGAGAAGAAAAACAAAGAACGTGGGGAGTTAGATGTTCTGATATCGTTTACTGTTAAATCGGGTTCTCTAACCGATTTGAGTAAGAAAGAAAAGCACAAGTCTTCCATTGGCCAATTGGCTTCATCGGTAGGTGGCAGTTTATTATCAATAGGCACAATTGAAAAGCGCAAGGGTATTAAGAAAATTGCCAAAAAGTTTGGCTCCAAATTGCACTTGAACGGTAGTGGTAAAAAGAAAAATAAAGACGACGATGATATGTCTTACACGGGGTCCTTTGCCAGTATTGGTACCCCGAATCGTGTACGAGTGCCAGATAGTGATGATGAAGATGAATTTCAATTTGATAAATTGTCACAAAAGAGTTCTGTTAGTTCTTTAAATATACGTGATGGTTTACAGGCTCCCACACAGAATTATGCCACAAAGAATCCTTCTCCTTTAATGGGTTCAACGGGTAAAGGTCAAATAGGTAAGGACCATTATCAATACAACAACAACAGCAATAGATATGATGGATCAGACAACCTCAGTGTGGATCCGGAATTGGAGGAAATTGAAAATGAGTTTAGCATAAGAGCACGCACTTTACCACCTCCATCGAAGCCACCACGTACACCTCAAATGGATGGTGGTGATGTTGTAAAAACGATGAACGGCAAAAATACTGAATTGGACGAATGGGAGTCGAAATTATATGGGCGTAGTGGTGAAATACTTAATACAGATTCAATTAAAAGAAGATCCTGGGAACCAGTAGCAGTACCATTAAAGACTAGCAGTGAAGAAACGGAAAATGAGTCGGCCGTTCTAACGGAAACAGAAAACATGAACAAATCTAATTTGTTGCCCACTTTACCAGAGTCACAAACACCGGAAAGTTTTAGCGACACAAGTAGCAACAGCAGTAGTGATGAAGATGAAGATGAAAATAAGACCGACAAACAAAAGGAAACTTCCTCAAAGCAAATATTAGAAGAGAAACCCAATAAACCTACGGAATTAAAATTACAAACCACTGCTGCTGAATTGAATAAGTTTAATAAAAAAGATTCTTTAACTTCACCGGATGTAGATAAAAATGAATTTGCCAAATTTAATGCTTCCTTTGCTAAATTCGAACAAAGAAACAGTGCGATATTCTTTGATACAGGCGATGTAACCCATAATTTTCTTAAGAATGAATCTCTATCTTCAGCAAAATCAAGTCCTACACACCCACAGCCACAACCCAAACCAAGAGCTAGAGTTGCACCTACAACCGCTGGGGAAAAGATTTTAGATCAAAAGTCTTTGGAAGAAGAAAAACATTTACGGGCAGCTGAAGATGCCCGTTTAGAAGCTGAGTTACAGGCAAACGAAAAACGTTTAAGAGAAGAGGAAGAGGCTTTACAACAAGAACTGCAAGCTCGAGAAGAAGAAAAGAGACGAGAAGCTAAGAGACGTGAAGAAGATTTTAGAATTTTAAACTTTTCCAAACGTTTAGTCGTAACACCGCAAGAAGAAAAAGCACCTTCACCGCCACCATCACCACCACAAAAAGAAGAAAAACCGACAAAACAGGAAAAGGCCACTGAATCCCCGGCTTCTACGATGGTGTTGACTAATAATAATATCAATAATAATAAAGAATACAAAGAAGATAAAACAATAGAAATCAATAACAAAAAAGAAAGGCCATTTAGTAGCAGTTTTAATAGAGGTGAGCGTGTGAGAGTGAACTGCGAACTGTGTTTTATGAGAGCTATAAATGTTTTTCAGTGTTTGTGAATAAAACAAAAAACACCTTCAAATGAATACATGTTTATATGTTGCTTGTTATACAAAAAAAATCCTTATTTTTTCTCTCTCCCCCACAAAATCCCACTGATGCTGTTGTCTTATCCAATTGGTACTGTTTTTAAGTTTACAGGAAAAAGAATTTATTCGCATATTTTTCGTTATTATTGCATTTGTATTTTGTCCTCTACTCAAAGTAGTTAAAACATGGCATGGAACTATTTTTTGCACCACAAACACGAAAACATTCATAACACTCATATACGCATGTTTTTTTATTTTAGAAAATCATTTTTTATGCAAATTTACTTTTTAATATTTATTTCCTAGAAAAACAAACCATAAGTAATGGTTCAACTACACCAAGTCCCAAACAAACAGAACGTATTATTATTGGCCACGAAAAGGCTACAACACAAGCGGAAAGAAGAGCTGAAATATCTGCCGCTTTAGCTAAGAAATATGAAGGCAAATCAAGAGAGGTAAGTGTGTGTGAATTTGTAAAGTGATTGTAAAAAAAAGTAATCAATCAATAAATCAATGATTCATCTTCTTCTCTTAGGAACTGATGCTTATTGCCAATGGCATGGAAAATGAAGCCTTAATACAAAGACAACGTGTCAAAGAATTAGAAGATTATTTAGATAATTTATTATTAAGAGTTATGGAAACACATCCGAAAATATTACAGAATCCTTATTCAAGAACTACATCAGCTAAAAGGTAAGTACCTACTAGATAGTATACACTATTTCCACAAAGCATGCTCTACATTGATTTCAAAATTGTATTACTATAGAATTTAGTTACTTTAGTTACTCTAAAACTACAGCTACAGCTACAACTACAACTATGACTTTAACTTTGACCTTTTGTATGCTTTTCTTATGTTGCTCTTTATTATTGGAAATTTTAAGTCTTTTTTCCCTTTAATTTAAAGAGAAAGAAATTTAGTGAAATTGAAATCGCAAAATTGTTCATCGTGCACATTTATCAATCTGTGATACATAGAACCATTTTCTTTTGTATCATTGCCTTATATGTTTGCAATAATATTACAAATGATAAATGACTTTTTAATTCTTAAATAAGATTTATTTTTTAAATATTGGGAATATAATTTGAAAACGCATTTCATTTCAATTTCATTTGATTTCGTTTAACTTCAGTTAAGAAGTACAGCATGAATTTATAAATGTTGAGCACTTTCTTTTTGAAATGCAAAGGTATTTATAATTAAATATTTACATCATTTTAATAGCATGGTAAATATACAATTAGACTTCCTAAAGCAAGAAACGACTATAAATGGTAATTTTATTACTACTACTTATTACAGTTATTATAAAAACCATTTGCTTAATTATTAAAAGTGATTTCATATCATTCACATAAGCATTTACATATTTTTTAAGATTTAAAGATATCATATTTAAAAATTTCTCCAGAGCGAGATTTTATAACATAGCTAAGAAACAATTTCTCACATGATTCCGAAAAATAAATACAATTATTAAGAGAGCTATGCAGTTCAGAAAAATAGTACTTAAAGAAATATTCACAGGATGGTTTTGATGGTTTTAGGTCTAAACAAGACAAACTATATAAAGATGACTTTTCTGTAAATTTTCGACTATTTTATTTTCTACAAGGAGCATAGAGCTTCAACGAAGTTGCTGAATTCGGTTCTGTGTCAAGAGTCTTATACCCATAGGTGGTTTACTCATAGGTGGTTCGCCATCCATCTGTCTACGGCCACGTGTGACTTAGGCGTCCACTGTGAGTCCTAATCGATAGCATTCCGGGTTATGTTCGTCCGGGATCCACAGAGCAACTTTTAAGTCGTTTTTTTTCATATTTATTGGCCTATAGCTTTTGGAGGATTATGATGTTTGGCCAGTTAATTTTCAGTGTTTTTTGTAGACATCGACTTACAAATATTATGCCGTCAAATCTGCTCCAAGTCTCCCAACCATACAACAGCACAAACTTCACACAACTACTAAAGATGTTGCACTTAATGCAGAGGTAACTCAATCTCAATATCGTGCCAAGTTGGCTGAGTGACTGTTTAGACTTTTTTATTTGGCTGAGTACAACTTAGTCAAGGTTCTGCTGGTAGATAGTGAGAAGTTGGATGTTCGTTGAATTCATCCGCATGATTTTGGAGGAGTTTAATTTTAGAACAGTATTTAACAACTTCGGTTATCTCTGCACTTCAGTCCATACCATATCGGTGTCTGGTTTTCTGTCACGAATGATCTTTCGAAATCGACGAAGGTCAACTAAAGAGGCAAGGCTAGTGTCATTTGTATGTTTGTTCTGTCATGTAATGCACCTCATAATCATAAAGATTTTAATTTAATTTAACTGCCTGACTCTTTTTTATTATTCGCCAAAGCATTTCTGATAACCAGTATAGCACAGCGATGCTTTGTCCTTGTATGGGCCTTCTCAAACCTTAGCATAAATAAAGTGTTAAGGCAAATAAATCAATCACGCTGAAACGCTGAATGAGCTATGAATTGGTTTTGCGCTATAAATTGCAAGCATTAGTAAGTCAAAGTAAATAGGGAGAGAAAACTTGACAATTCAACTTCGATTACTTGTCTTTGCTTTTAACTATAAACCATTTTGTTCAAACTACGATCAACATTCAACAATTTTTCTTTTTTCTAAATATTTAATATTTTGAAAGCTCTTTCGATTAGCCACGTTTTGTAGGCACCGAAAAAAATGTAAGTCAGACGACGCAAGGTCCGATTTATACGGTGGATGCATCAAAACTTCTCAGCCAATTGCAATTAATTTTTGGCAGGTCTAATTACATACTTAATTCAAACAGCCGAGATGTGAGTAGAAAAATAAAAATTTTTCGTTCTGTTGTAACGTAGCAGCTCATAATAAATAATTCGATTCGAAATTTCCAAATTGTAATCGAAATCCAAATTGTAACAAATTTTTTTGGTGGAATAAAAGCAGACATGACGACGCTGTATCTCATTCAAGGTGGAAAATTATTGCAAAAGTTTTAATTATTAGTGTCCATGACTTTAAAACAAATGGTATTAAAAAAAAAAAAAACGTGAGAATGTGGGGCCACTAAAGTATTGAAAATAAACGACACATTTTTTATTCATTAAAAAAAAATAGCGAAGTGCATTCTTTGTAGTTAATTAGTATCCAATTTGTAATGTTAGTTATGTTTCACTATTTTAATGCCCTGTAATTTGACTTTACTTTGTAAAATGTATGGCATATGCTTAAAACGAGCTAAGGTGGTAATCAGTCCACAATTTGGGCATAGTGTCTCAATGGTGAATATTGATGAACCAACAAAGTTTCAGACCTGGTGGCGTGTAATAGGAAGGCGTTAGGACTTACAAACTCAGAAAAGACACAATGGATCGCAGTGTCCAGCTTAATAGATAATAATAGTAAAAACTACATACAGCTTTAGTTGTTTTGCCTTTTATTGTATGTAGAGAATAATGTAGTTTTTATTTTTCACTATATCTTTAGTCTATTAGTAGTACTTAAAATACTTTTATTTTTTCACTTGTGCACTCAACTACCAAGTATTTATTTCAACACACACCGATTTTCTTTCATAATTTCATTTTTTTTTCATTTCGCACACATTCTTGCTTTCTTTTATAAAAAAATTATTTAATTTTTCTTTTTGTATGTAAACAAATTGAAAAACAAATTTTGTTTAGAAAGACAAACCTTTATTAATGATGATTTTTAATTTAGTTTTAAAAATTACATCAATATGAACGATTTTTTGTAAGAATGCTAAATTTAAATAAAAAGTAAAAAAGGTAAAGCCAAGCGATCGATGCACGTTAAAATAAAATAAAAAAATCCAAACAAACAAAAAAGTCAATAACACCCTACATTCTACTCTACTTGTACTACTATTACCACTACTGCTACTGTTATGCATGAACTCTAGGAATTTATGAAAAATCAGTCACTACTACTGCTACCTACTACCTACTACTACTACTGACTTTAAAGTGAAAGAAAAGAAAAAAAGGCACAAGTAAGAAATATTTTTTTTAATTTTTGTTTTTGTTTATTTATGTTTATTATTTATGTTTTTTATTTTTAAATAATTTCAATTATTTATGTTTTGTGTTAAATGCTTATAAACGAAAAAAAGATAAATTTTATAATTGACTTGAAAATTCTTAAATTAATTACAATTAAGGAATGTTTTTTTATAATATAATTGTTATTGTTATTGTTGTTTAATTAAATCAACAGAAATGTACACTAATTTTAATATTAATGTCGTATTTAGTATGAAACTTTATTTTTTTCTTTTAAAACATGTATACTGTTTTCTTTATGTTTACAGCGGCTGAATCTATTTTTATCATCACAGTATAGGTAGGAACTACAAAAACATCACCACAATGGCCTTCAAAGTGCAAAATTAAAGTGCTTTTATTAAAAAAAAATTGTTAAAATTAAAAAATCTATGATATTTATATATATATTTTACAACTCTACTATAAAGCTCCTATTTCTTTTTAACTAAATAACTTTTTAAATTAATAAATTCAACTACACTAACTATGACTACTATTTACTATATTGCAAAATATAAATTTTTTAATTTAATATATAGTATGTATTGTAAATCGATTTCGAAGTTAATTAAAATTAAAAGCAATTTTAATTCAATATGATCTTGTCCTTATTATGACTTGCATTCATACAACTGTGGTTGAAAGAGCTGATTGAACGAGTTTTGATTTGGTATTATGACGTGAATTCGATGATTAATAACGCTGTTGTGAATAATAGTTATTTTGAATGTTCAATTTAGTAAATTTCTACTCTTCTTCCTCATTAGCATATCCGTTTTTAGAATGTCAGCGACCAATACAAGTATACATATGTATATAATTTTCGTTATATATTTCAAAATCTTCACATATCCGTTTTAATGTTTCTGTGAAACAATATCTGGTTCTGGTCTTGCTCAAAAGATTACACTCATCTCGAATACCAATCCACATCAGCAAATTACCAAGCTATGTGTGTAGTTTCTTTTCTATCTCCAGATGGTCTTCTTTCAACACTTCCTCCAACTATAGTATAGCAAGTTCACTCGGAGGCCCCATGGCCCATTGTGATGCCCTTAAGACAGAACTCGAAAACTCATTAAGGAACCAAAGTCAGAGACGAAAGAGATCGAGTCAACATGAATGTGCAATCAAGCGATTCTCACGATAGCCAACTGGTACCTCTAATAAAATTGACCAGATTCGTACTTTTATTTTTGGACTTTTATACAATTTGGTAGGTTTTATTGAACAAGATAAGTTAATCATCCCTATTCTGCGTTTCGTTTGCGCCTCCGCATTCAGTTACGTTTCAATCGAGAATTGGTAATCCAAAAAACTGATTTGAAAGAAGAAAAAGAAGAAGACAATAGTGTTCTCAAAAGCATAGGAACGGAGGAAATAGAAACAGAAAAATAAGCAAATTGTAATGAAACCTCAAAATGTAGTGTATATGCAAAGGGGTTCAATAAGGAAACGCACTTTTTATTTGTCTTTTTCATGCAAACGGACAAGCGTAAATTTATATTTTTATAAAATTTTATTACATAGTGTATATTTTCATTTTGTATTTAATAAAAATAAATAATATAATAAGAAATGTTAGCCAAATAATACATTTTGGACTAAAAAATCAAAATTTGGAAGATCCTCCATCACAACGTTAACAACTCAGAAAAACGTAGCTACGATCTTAATGCAGAATACATACTATCGAAAGAAACTGTAAGGAATCGAATATCAGAATTACAAATTTGTCAAACGGAGAAAATTTCGAATCGAATCGAATCGAAACACATAATAGAGGCGAATATATCTCTTCATGACAGAACGTTGACGTTATTATTAAAGTAACGCATTGATGCGCTGATTATTATAATTATTATATTATAATATTATAATTTTCATTATAATTATTATAACTTTCAACTGTAACAAGAAATGTTTATAAAGTTTCTATTTACTACCGAGAAGCTGTTGCAGCAATGTAGACAAGACAAATCAATTCCAAGCTTATTTAAGTTGGAGTTTTAATATAATAAGCTCAGTGAGTATGTATGTATATGGCGAAAATAAAGGAGGAAACAACGAATATGAATAGAGTTTTTTCAACAGAAATGTTTTCTGTTAGATATCTTACGACCTTGTCGCTAAATATGATATATCTGTGGTCATATAGAAGAGCATATTATGCCGACTTAAGCTATTATTCCATACCGCACAGATATTATTCGCTATGATAGTGTTGTACACTTGAAATTGTAAACAGTGATTAGACTCTTTCTTAAAAGGAAATTTGAAAAGCAACGAATACATAGCCAGCTCATAATACGATACGATATTGATATTCGTTTATCGATGTTCGACAAGAAGCGAAGATTAAATAGTGAATGCAACTTAAAATTTTGACTTTTATAAATACTTCATAATGGGTTAATAAAATTTTTAAGGATTTTTTATCTTGAATTTGCTTTGCTTTGTTTCAATTTCACTCGATTTCGATTTACTTATTATAAAGAACACTTTTAATGTTTACTAAATTTTCTAGCAATTGGCACTTAACTTTATTATCTATAATTTATCTACTGTATTAAAATGTTTCGTGTTTGTATTAAAATTATTGGAAAATTAAAAATTTATTATTATTTTTTTAATTTAAGCTTAAGTTTAATGTGTAATTTTAATTTATAAAAAACAAACATAATATACATTCAAAACAAGAAATTATTTTAATTTAGAAAATTTTAATATTTAACTTAATAACAATATTTAAAATAACAAATTAAAAAATATCATTTTGAATTGACTTTTTATAAAATTTATTATTATTATTTTTTTTTTAACAGAAAAAGAAGAAAAAACGGATAGTTTTTTAATATATTTTGTATTACTGTTATTTCATTTTATAATTTTTAATTTTTGTATTGGCTTTATCTCTGTTGTACTTTTTGTATATGAACGTGTGTGTCTAAATTAATTTTTTCACTTTCGTTCGTTTTGTGTATTTGTTTTATTTTATAATCAATTAAGAGTAGAAAAACAACAATAAAACACAACTGTTAACTTTTGATTTTAAATAAAAATAGATAAGTATTTACCTTTAAAAATATATCCCAATTTGTTTCATTTAATAAAGCCTTACTTTTACTGGTAAAATTATTAAAAAAATAATTAAATACAATCTACGTCTTACATTCTGACGTAAAGTCTATCGATGAATGATTAATTCCTTATAGTTGGTGTAGCAGTGGGCAGAACATTTTCATAACCATCTTAAACCCGATATCTTAACTTTAACCAAAATTTTTAAATTTAATTTTAGTTCAAGTTTCCATTAAAATATCGTATCAAAACTTTGTATATAAGGACTAAAAGGCGGTTTATATGAAATTTAAAATTATTCGCTTACTGCCACGCCTACTATTTATTACAGACATAATTTATTTCGATTATATAAGCTATTTATATTGAAATTAGCCCACTTTTGAAAGAAAATCGAAATAATGGTAGTTATTGACAAAACTTGTTATGATCTTTTTGTGTAAAAACAGTTTTTAGTAAAAAAAAACAATGCAGAATTTGGTATTTGGGAGATGGAAGCTTTACCTTTTAACAGTATTGAAAATATATTTATTTTGAAAGTGGTGCAAATGCATATTGGCTTCAAATTATTATTCGGTAGATAGTATAGGGTGGGCCATTTAAAAGCTTAAATTTAAAAATGCAATAGAACAAAAACGGTTTGAAATTTTGCCAAAATTTTTTTTTTTTTTGGTTGTGAAATACAATTGTTCTGGTTAGAAATGAAATATTATTTCATTTATATGACTGCTGTGGCTGGTCTTACAGTACCCCATTCGATCGGACAAATTTACGAGAATTTTTTCGAGTCAATGGAAACGTATGTTGGTCTACAAATGCTGAATTATCTCTGGCTTGTCGGCATAACACATATCTTTAACGGTGCCACACCGAAAATAATCCAACGGTGTCAAATCGCAGCTTCTTGGCTGCCAACTAACATCACCATTTCGGCTAATTAAACGGCCATCAAACGTTTGACGCAATAAATCGGTTGTGGCATGAGATGTGTGTCAATTTGCACTATCACATTAATACCATGAAGAGCGGGCACAAAAAATCGGTTATCATGCTGCGAAAGGTGTCTCCATTGACAGTAATGGTGGCACCGTCCTCATTTCAAAGAAATATGTAGTGGGTTTATTGGTGTTATTATGCCACATTCGTACGACAGTGGTTTTACGTAATTCGCTCTTTCTCGTTGATTACTCAAGCTCTAATTATGAGCTGAATTACAATATTACATATATACAAGATCTTAAATGCGAATCTTCCAATTGTAATTCAGCTTAAATTACCTTGTGGATTGCTCAATTTTATCGGGTGTTTGTCCACGCTAAATTTAATGTCCCAACATTGAAATAACAAGAAAGAGAAGAACCATCATAACGAATTACAAAAGTGCTATGCAAACAGGCACCTTAAACACAGACAAAGGGATGCATTTGATGTTATCTATGTTTAAAGTTAAATGTTCTAATTGCACTAAAAAAATGTATCCATCTGGTTCTATGCTGTGTTAAACATCTCACCTGCAGCCAATATAGTTATTTAGAGTACATTCCCACTTAGTTAATCTTCATCGTGTTAATCTGTTTGTTTGTTCTCCGTTTCTCATTTCATTTAAGACTTTTTTTAGCGATGTGTATCCGCTTATCAATATCTAATCAATCCAGCGTAGTTTCCTTCATCGTGTTTCAACGTCGATTGGGTCTTCATCATCGTTACGTATACTCCTCGGCTAGAATATCGCCAGGCATTGATTTACAAACACCTAGAACTTCGCACTTATCATGTTACCACTGGTGTTAAAGATATGGATCTTGTTGTTCCTGTAAGCTTGAGACGATTGCCATACCTTACCGAGGGTAATATATGTCTATCGGTCTCACTTTATTCTGCTCCTCCATCGTTGGTAATTATGCTACCTAGGTGGCAGAGTTCATCAACGTCTTCTATTATATTACAGGGTGTGACAAAAATGAACGAAGTTGAAATATCTAAGAAATGATACCACTTTTGTGATAGGCGCTCTCGAATAGAACAAGGACTTGCTCTTTGGATTTTCAAAGCACCACTAAAATCTCGAGTTACGGGTAAAAAACCGGATTTTCGGGCCTTCATGCATTTTTAAGCTAATAACTTAGCTGAATATTACTCGATTTTAAGTTTCGGATTTGGAAAGAAGAGAAACAGACCTTTGAAATGATATAACAGTATTGGAAAAATAATAGGGACGCCTTTTAGTTTTTAGTTTTTCTAAAATTTTTATTTACAGACTCATAAATAAAAAAAAAGTTTATGCATAAACAAAATGTATTTCAATTAGACTAAGAAAAGGAAAATTAATATTCATTCTATTCTATGAATTTACAACAAAATATTTAAATTCCTAAAAACAGCCTGGAAAAAATAATAGGGACGATTTTTCTTAGAATTTTAAATTTTAATCCATAATATACCTTCATTTTTCAATGTTATACTACTATTTGGAAGATGCTCCCTTCATTTTAATTACCTCCTTCCACCTGCGTTGTATAGATCCAACAAGATTAGCACAGTTTTACCACCCTTCCTGGACTTTTTGCCACACATCGTCTTTGTTTTTACTCTTATATGGCCATATTTTATCTTTAAGTAACCCCAACAAATGCTCAATGTGGTTTAAGTCCGGAGACTGGGAGGGCCAATCTAGGACACGCACGTTGTTCTCTTGAAACCATAACTAAACAAGTCTAGAGCAGTGCTTCTGGTCATTATCCTGCATAAACTCCCAGACAAGAGGCATTTCCTCTTCAGCAAATGGGGTAGCATTTGATTCTTAAGTATCTCTATGTAATCTGCTGCACACATTTTTTCTTTAATCCAAGAAATTGAACCAACGCCAGATGACGAAAAACCACCGCAAATCAGTATGGAACCTCCACTATGTTTGACAAATTAATTTTGATTTCATCCGACCACAGAATATTTTTTTAATTTTCCCATTTTCATCAGTAACCGTCTTTTTATATTTTGCGTACTTAATAAAGGTACTTTTCTTGGACTTCGTCCCTTTATTCCAGCTTCTATAAGTCTATTCTTCTATAAGTCTTAACTTAAAAGGGTTTTTTAAGTTTGGATGCTTTTTTGCGCTCTATTTTATATAGGAACCGTACTACTGATGAATTAGTTAAGGAATTATATTAAGTTATGAATATAAGAGACGTACGATTCATAAATCCGTTGGAAATTAAAGGAGTTATTAAGCTTTTCCAGTCAGAAGCATCTTGTTATACGTCTTAAACGGCGGTTAATGAAAAATTTTAGACGTCATATGTTGATTCGGAATAAGCCTCAGGTTTTACAGTCATATAGAAGTATAAGCTTTACACACATGACGAAAACTTGTGTTTTTAGTTGTGCCGACAAGTCAGAAGACCTTCATATATCGCTCAAAGAGTACGAGGCATGATAGTTTTTGCTAATGCGTGAATCCACGTCTTCATTTACATCGGCCTTTTTGGTGTTATTGTTAAGAGTGTGGCTAGTAGTGTTAGTGGTGTTTATTGTCATTAAGTTTGTTTTAGGGAAGTTAATTTGTAGACCGACTTTAAAGGTATTTGGGTGCAGCGCCTGTATTTTGTCATGCATATGTTTAAAATTGTGTTATAGCAGATATATGTTGTTGGCGTAGTTCAGATAATTTAGTTTCCGGAAGTAGGTTTATTGAATATCGTTGGAAGCATCGATATTCGTTTCCTGCATGACGTCATCCAAAAGAAGCAAGGCGATAGGACATACCACTGTCGTTCTCCAGCATCAATAGTAAATTTTTCTGATGTTTGGCTCTCTTATAGTTCTCTGTTTTCGGCATTGGTCTAGACAAGTTTGATTATATCTGTTATAGTTTTTGGGACTCCTCTCCTCTCATAGCCTATAAAAAGCATTCATTTGCTTGCTCAATTATAATTCGTATTGTTGACACATGATCTATGCATGATCTCCCTTCACGAAAACCATTTTGTTCTTGCCTCATAGTATTATATAGTGATGAAAGCGTTTGCAGTACAATGGTAGCTATTATTTTTTGGATAGTGTTTAGTGCAGTTATTCTGCACCAGTTTTCGCATTCACAATGGCGCCTTTCTTCAACATAGTTATTATAAGACCTTCGTTCCAACGTTGTGATATGTCTTTGTTCAACCATGCGTCCGAATTACGGTGATTAAGATATTTGTAATCTACGAGGAGTTTATTTTTAAAAATTTTGCTGGAATATTGTCAGATCCGGCCGTTTTGTTGCTTTGCCACTTAGGTAGGTAAGTTGGCTAGCTAACCCAGACGAGATCAACTGCAATTACCTACAAAGTGCAGTTTTGAAACCAAGCCAGATAAAGAACCACCTAAAAGGATAACGAAAGATAAAAGGGGCTTATGGCCACCTTGAGCTCTTATGAAGTGGAGAAGATTAAGGTACGCCAAAGTATCGCAGTCGTCTGCTCGCCAGACCCGTACATTTATTGGGAAAGTGAACGATTGTCTCCCTCTCAGAGGTACTTTTGCAGTTCTTGCAGTGAAGGTTGAAGGGCAAGCCCATTTGCTCATCTTGTGTTCCGATCAGCCAATCACCCGTGTTCAACGCAATGAATTTGGAAATAAAATGGTGGTGGTTTTTAGGAATTTCAGTGTCATGAAACTGTCATACCGAGACCACAGCGTCCTCGAGATAGCACAAGAGGAGAGGCAACTCCACCTCAATAAAGAAACCATAGATTTCATCTTTGTCTACAGTCATAGGACAGCAGTTGTCACGTCTATCGATGCTCTCCTAGCAAAACCATCAGACTTCTCATTACCACCATCGTACCAGTGTCCAGGAACCCAAATCAAGGAAATGGTACATGTCTCACCGAGGAGCTTCATCTTTCCTTTGGAGAACTAAAGCCGAGTTGCTACTAGGCGACACTAGGGCCCTGATGGCGGGCTTACTATCAGACAAAATTTTGATCCTACCCACAGACTCTTCCCACAGATCTCTCAGCATCCTATATGCCTGCATAATCGCAAAAACCTGCGCCTGAAATATGTTAGATACCTCAGGTAGTTCAAAGGAAAAATCCTACCTAACGTATGGAGTTTCCCACATGGAAGAAGGCCATGACGTTCCTGGAGAAGTCTAGTCTATGGATAGCCAAGCCTGTTCCCAATTCCTTTAAAGACGAAGTAAGAAGTCCCTAAATGCAACTGTTACCACTGAGCGATTGTCTTCAGAAACCGAGTGCCTTATCGCACACTGCACCGAAAGCGTAAAATGTGAAGATCAATAGGTAGTAAGTGCAGAATGACGTTGAGGGCAGCTCTGGGACATGTAACGCAAGCACCAATAACACCCAAACACGCAGTCCTCTGAATTCTCTCCAGTCTAGTACTAATAAGGCTCTTACTAAGGGCTCCCCACTACACTAGGCAGCCATATGTGAGAATTGGCACAACCTCCAGGTTATACACCCAGAGCACCATTTGTGGTTTGAGTCCCCATTTTTGGCTGAACATAGATTTGCAGCAATAAAAAGCCACACAGGCCGTCTTTATCCGCTACTCGACATGCAGCTTCCAATGAAGTTTTGAGTCCAATTTCACACCCTTGATAAAAGCATTAGAGGTTGATTGTACCACCTGAGTATTCTAAACGAAGGTGGTTTGTATTTCTGGTGCATAGCCCAAGTTCAGGCTTATCAGAATTAACCCTAAGGCCGCAACTGTCGGACCGACGACTAATAGCGTTTTCTTTTCTGAAAAAAATGTTGCATTTTTAAATAGTAATATTTTTAAAATGTCAACTTCACATTTCTAAAATATTACCTTTTTTATCATCACAATAGCACAACGAAAAATGCCCTCTTTTACATCTGATCACCAGCCGACATATTCTTTGCTAATTTTTTGTATACATACATAAGTATTTCCTTCGATCTTGATAAGATCTTGCTACATATGAAAGCGAGTATATTTCCATTAGATATGTACATGGCACCTTCCCGACTAAGGCACAAATGTTTCTTAAACTGAAGTAAAATATCGTGAAAATGTAATCGTCCTCCTTAAAACATAAACTTATATCGGTTTTATTTTATTCTTGCCACTCGTCCTGTAGGATTTAATCATCATCAGATGACTCTAAAAGCCTTCAATGATTTGTTTACAACATATAAACGCAGATGTTGTATGCATTTTAATCAACAACAAACAAACAAAAACAGCTGACTACAAGCGCAAAATAACACAGATGGAGTCATATGTTCAAAAGTGCAACATTCTCACCCCGAGATTTTATTGAGGGTGAGAAGTGCAGAATACGAGGGCGGATTGATATTGAAGCTACCTAGCGCTAGATGGCAGCACAAACACAAAAACTTTTTCTTTCTTAGAAATTACGATCTGTCAAACGTCAGCTGTTAAAATTTTTGCCAAATTCATCGATTAGTTCATTTGTTGTAGTCGTTTGAAGTAAGCAACTTTTGTGTTTCTTAGAAAATCGAAAAAAGTGCATTTCGTGTAGTGATTAAACACTATTATTTGAAAGGCAAAACGGCGAAAGAGACAAAAAAAAAAGCTTGATAAACATTACGGCGAATATGCTTCTGACGGCGAATATGCTACGGTAAAATATTGAATTGCTGAATTTAAACGAGGCCGAACAAGCACTGCAACAATACCATCAACAGTAAGGCCAAAAGAGGTGGTTACTGAAGAAAATATTAAGAAAATCCTCGATATCGTTATGAATGATCGATGGGTCAAAATACGTGAGATTGCTGAAATGGTAAACATATCACATGAACGTGTGTTCAACATTTTGCATGAACATTTGCATATAAAAAAGCTATCGGCAAGGTGGGTGCCGCGTTTGCTCAGTGTTGAACAACAACGAGTTCGACAGATCACTTAACAGCTGCGTTTGGACATGATAAAGCATAATCCTGCTAATTTTTGGCGTAGATTAAAAACTGTTGATGAAACGTGGGTCCACCACTACACACCTGAAACCAAAAATCAATCGAAGCAATGGGTGGAAGCTGGTGGAAGTGCTCCGTAAAAGGCGAAGACAGCGAAATCGGCTGGCAAGGTTATGGCCACTGTATTTTGGGATGCACACGGAATATTGCTTATCGATTATCTTGAAAAGGGATCCACAACCACAGAAGAGTATTATCGTACATTATTCGATCAATTGGTTGATGCAATCAAGGAAAAACGACCACATTTAAACAAGAAAAAAGTGCTCCTTCTTCAAGACAACGCTCCGGTTCTCACAGAATTAGATACGATGCTAAAACTGCGAGAAATCCACTTCGAATTGGTTGATCATCAACCTTATAGTCCAGATTTAGCCCCTGGTGACATTTTCCTGTTTCCAAATTTGAAAAATGGCTCGCAGGAAAAAGACTCATCTCAAACGAAGAAGTGATTACCGAAACTAATGCGTATTTTGAGGAGTTCCCAAAGACGTATTATTCAGATGATATAAAAAAGTTGGAAAATCGTCTTACTAAGTGTATTGAGCTAAAAGGAGACTATGTTGAACGAATGGGTTTTGAAAAAAAAAAACGTTTTTTCCTACTTAGGTAGCTTCGTATTTTAACTTTTGAAAGGTTACATCTTTAGAAGAGAACATGCATCTTTTTTGAGTACAGCCTTAGTCTTCAGAAAAGAACACAAAAATGGTAAAAGGGCAAAAAATGCCATATTTCTGTAAGAAAAGAAAACGCTATGAGTCCTGTCAAAGCACCTTCTAGAATTTCGGTGCCGACACTGCTTTACTATATGAGAATAGATTTTATTTTAAATTTTCCTTTTCTCCCATTGGAAAATCTCTATAGTGTAGGGGTTCTCCAACTTAAGAAAAAGCTATATTCCTAACCCTGCTATATTATAAATAACATCATACTTGTTGTATGAGCTATTCATAGTAAGTTTGGTATGATATATATGGAACACACAAGCACACAACATGTTGGCAGACGACCAAAGTTCGAATGAAAACAAATGAAATTTTGAAATTTTCCTTAAAACATGTCAGTATCATTGCACACTCGAAACAATTGGTATCGAAAATAGAATTGAAAAGGAGGAAGAACGGAGCAAATCCATTACAAATGAGGCGCGTACGCGTTAAACAATTAAAAATGTATTTTTTTCTTAGTTTCTATTTTTTTTCTTTTATTTTGTATAAAAATTATTATAAAAATAAATATTAAAAAGAAAAAATTAAATGATAATGTATCATTAAAATATATATTCAAACATCATAATAATATATTACTAAATTAAATAAGTATTTTAAGTGGTAGTAAAAAAGTGAAAAAATTAAAAACCACCTTAATAAAAAAAAAAAAAATAAAAAAATATTTAAAATATTTTTAAAATATTAAAAAATAACGAAAAATAAAACATCTATGGAAATTAAGTAAAAAAAAGAGAAAATTTTAAAACGACTACTAATGCAAAAATAAAATAAAATGAAAAAATACTTAAAAAATATTTAAATCAAATTTAATTAAATAAAAAAAACAAAAACAAAATATATATTTAAAAAATATTTTTAAACAAATAGAATAAGAAATTTGTTAAAAAGAAACGTAAGTGTTTAAAATTTGTTTATTTTTTCTTTCTTCATTTAAATATCTATTCAAAGAAAATAAATAAAAAATAAATTCAGATCATTCTTGATGATAGAATTAAACGAAAATGAAAAAAAAAAAAATGATTCTACGAAATCTTCCAATTTTTGTTTTTTTTTTTTTATTCACATCAAAAAACGCTTTTCTTTTTTGAATACAACAAATGAGCAGAGCAAAGCATTTGAATGAATGAATGATATTTTATTGTTTTGTAACGTATTGTATTTGTAATGCAATATAAACAAAACAATAACAAAAAAAGAGTACACAAAAAACTGTTTTTTTTAATCTCTCTTTTCTGTGTAATAAAAGGATTTTATTTATTACTTGTTATAACGGTTTAATATTTGTACTGTATGCTCATCTCTGTGCTCTATTCTATGTTGAAGTGAGTGCATATGTGTGTGGTATGTGTGTATGAGTTTGTTTCTCTCTATATTATTGTAAAAAAGCAACAAAAAGCAAAGTAATAAATAAAATCATTAAAAAACAGTTAAACATGAAAATAAATTGTAAAAAATCTGTGTTACAATTACATATTCACTCTTTCTCGCTCTTTCTTTCTTTGTTTCTACACTGGTTCATTAGTAATATGACTGCCAATTACATACCAAAACAAAATGTGTTTTTTATATATTAAAAAAAAAAAAAACAGTGGGGCTCATGTTATTCAATGCAAAAGCAATTAGAAAAACAAGAAAACTTTGTCATGTTGAAGTTTTTTATTTTACTCAAATATTGTGCATAGTTCGCATTGAGAAGGCAAAAAGCGCTTTACAAAGATGAAAAAGTTGTCTGTGTGGTCATGATTTGTCGCCAAACCCAAGAACATGAATGCTTTATAAAGCTGAGGCTTGGCGTTATCAGTAGATTCAATGAATAAAATAAAAACATTCGTAATGTGTTGCTTCACCTAACCAACGCCGAAGTCCTCAGATGCAGGCAAAAAGAACGAGAAATCCTTTACAATATTAAATGCCATAAATTCGAATATTTTGGTCATATTATGGTTTTGGTTATATAGGGTCCGCCATCTAACGTTTTTTTTTTCAACTAGTGCTTATTCGTGAATGGTAACACTTAGCTCATGTCTGATTTGACAGATAATTAGTTTTATCCTTCCGCAGAACGAATATGGTTGTGTATACGCTTCGCTAAGTGGGCCTGCGATCGACTTACAGAAGATGCCGATTTTACCAAAAAAAATCATCTTTTCAGATGAAGCGCATTTTGATCTTGGCGGGTATGTGAACAAGCGAAATTGTCGCATTTGAGGCACAGAAAACCCGCACGCATACATTGAAAAGCCGATACACCCAAGACGAGTCACTGTTTGGTGCGGATTTTGGTCCAGAGGCAGAATTGGGCCATTTTTCTTCGAAAATGAGCAAGGAGTGGTTACAGTCAATGGCGATCGTTATCGGGCCATGTTGAACGAATTTTTGTTCACAAAAACTGAAGAGGAGGATATTAGCAACATTTGGTTTCAACAGGACGGCGCCACGTGCCACACAGCCGAAGATACACTCAATGTTTGCGCCCTGTTTTTGAAGATCGCATTATCAGCCGCAGAGCTGATGTCGTTTGGCCACCTCGGATCTGCGATTTGACACCGTTGGACTATTATTTGTGGGGTGCCGTCAAAGATAAGTGTTACGCCAACAAGCCAGAGACAATTGACGCTTTAAAGGACAATATTCGTGAAGCCATTGCACACAATGGATAATGTGCTTAAAAATTGGACCGATCGTGTAGGCTACTGCATGGCCAGGCAGCCATTTGAATGAAATTATTTTCCATCATTAACCGGGAGGATTTTACTTTCAAATTAAAAAAAAATTTGAGAAAATATTCAGTAGTTTTTTTTGTATAGCATTTTCAAAAAAAAAAAAAAAAATTATTTGGCGGACCCTTTATTTAGAAAACTATGAACTACTAAACTTAATAATCGAAGAAAGATTATACAAGGAAGTAGAGGTTCAGGAAGAAGAAATAAAAGAGTCTCATGGCTTAAAAATATACGCCTATGGTTCAACAGGGGTACATGAACGCTGTTCAGAGTAGGATAATGTAAAGTATGATAGCCAATATTCGAAACGGACATGGCACACGAAGAAAAAGAAAGCGAAAGTATTAAACATTGCAAACAAAAATTAAAGTAAATACTTAATGAATAAAATGCGCTTTTTATTTTATCACATGTTTAAGGACTTAAGGCTCAATTAGACGTGATTTACAAATTAGATTTGACTTAACGCCATAGTTGCAACCCAACTAAACAACCTTATCGACAACACTGTGTTGGATTAGTTGTAAAATAACATAACGCCGGATAACGGATCAATTGGATTTTGGTTATGTTAAGTTACGTATAATTAAACCTTAAGTAGCATGAATTATGTTGACGTCCAATCATTCAAGAGTTGTTGGGTTGTTAGCATAATGCATGGACAAAGTACCCCCTAAGAAAATAGTCACAAGTAGCACCATCCTGATGTAAACACTGGTAAGGGTAGGATAAGTAGAGATGGAGGCACGTGATATAACCTGAAGCGATAACTTCGTACTATTTACTAAGTTCAGACTAACCGGTCCTTACAATCAACCAGAGGCTTTGCATAAAAGCACAATTCCCTAAATTAAGCCAAAAACCAGCCCGGCAGCCCAATGAACCTGGTTATAAACCTGACACCAAGCTCCGATAAGCATTTGAGAAAGGGCGAGCCCAAAAAAACTCTACGCCGAGCCGGAGATGGACACTGGCAACTGAAATGGACCATACACTCTCTCCTCCTCAATCGATCCACAACCCCAGGTAAGCGTGCGTGCCTATCCATAACACAATTCACTCTAAGAATAGTTACGGCAAAAGAGATGCTCCGACGGTTCACTTTAAACAGTTGATTGATACGCTTCCCATCCAAACTAGGCCAGGTAAGTCTAGCATTTTAGCAAGATTCCTACTCAGCTCAGATGTCTGGAAAAAATATGACCGGCTTAGCGAGTTAACTACTAGTTAGTTGTTTATAGTTTGTCTTATTGATTTTTGTAAGCAAATGCCGACATTGAGCATATGCCGACAACGTACACCATTCACTACAACGGTAGTTTCTGCCTAACATCCCTTAACAAATACACAATTTTTGCGAAAACAATTGCAATTGTGTCTCATTTAACTGTCTTGAATTGTTTACACTCTATAATCGGCACTATTGCATGTTGACGTATCCATGTTAAAAAAAGCTATTTTCTAGTAAAGGAAACGTGCGAAGCAAAGCGAAAGATTCTGACAATGGCCAGCTCGTATATAAATTAGCAATTGTTTGCAGTAAATTGCTCTATAAGTTAGTTCAACAGAACATTGATTTTTATAATAAATTTCCACAATTTAATAAATAAAGCGTTCCTAGAACGTGGTATTGTTCTAGACGATTTATTGGAACTTACAGTTTAATAGGATAAGCTAGATAAAGAAAAACTTTTCTTCTAATAGTTAACTAATCAGCGAACATGATTTCTAATAGAATAATATTTTTAATAAATATGTTCATATACATACACATTTGGATTAACTTTTTTTTAAATTAATTAACAAAAAATTTCATTTCTTTCCATTAACTCTTTATATGATTGTTAAAAACGTGAAATATGTACAAAAACCGTGTAATTAGTGCATGAAAACAATCAAACATCACTGTTCAACATTAAATTACACAAATGTATTCTCTGCATCTCTGCGTGCATGCATGTGTGCGGGTGTGTATGTGTGTGTGAGTAGTTATCAATGATGATTTTAATCCAAAATGATGGCAGTTAATAACTGCTCTCAATTTTTTAATTTCTTCTTCTTCTTCCAACGCCAAGTGATGATGTTGCTGCGGCTAATCATAATCGTCGTCATCATCATCATAATATTGCTGTTAATATCACTGCTTACACACATGTACTCATGAGTATGTACTAAATGTGTGTGCATTAAGCAAAAACAAAAAATAAAAACAAGTCGCCTGTAATATTACTATTAAATAGTAGTAAAAAACAATAACAATAATAATTTTTGTTCTTTTTTTTCCTAAATTTCTTCTCATCTTTCTGTAAGTGTGTGTAGTATGTGTGCATTTAAGTTGAGTGGCGAACATGCCGAAACTAAGGCTGCTGTTTTCTTTTTATAAATGAAATTAAATTAAATCCAATAAAAAAGCCAGCAACAACAATAACAGCATCCCACCATGGATGGCAACTATAAAAAAACGAGTGACCAACGAAACTGACTGGGGATGTCTAAATGATGGTATTAAATAAAAACGACAACAGCTACAACAACAATAGCGCAATACAAAATATTTTAAAATGGATTTATGTACCAAAAAAAAAAAAAAAAAAAAAACGATGAACACACACACACGCACATAATAAACACAAATTAAGAGTGATGATCATGTACAAGTGCAGGTCGCAAAATACATTTACGAAAAAAAAACAACAACAACAGCAAAATTGTAAAAAAAATATTTAACTTGATGTCTTAGTTGTTGTTGCAGATTAGTTTAAAACGGAAGAGACACAACAGCTACACAAAATATAAGAGCAGTTTAAAAAAAGAGAGTACAAGCTCACACACATGCATATGCACAACTATTTTTATACTGCCTATACAGTAGGCAACGAATAGTACTGCCATCAGTAAACAATTAATGGGTTGAAAGTACATAAACATCTTTTGTTCCATGTTAGAATAAATCTAAAAAGAAAAATGAGAGCAATAAATAATAAGCAACATAAATCAGCGCATTATTTGGTAATATCAAAAGAAAAATTGTAATAAAACGTCAGAAAAGTGATGTGTTGTAAATCACTTTCTTTTACAAATTAAATTTCAAAAAACGTAAGCTTTTAACATGAAATTCATAAAAAAAAGCTAAATGTTGGTCAAATTATTTTTGTCCTAAGATTTCTAAAATTCTTGTTAAAAATACATGCAACAAAAAAATCACTTTAGTCGTAATAAATAAACATCATGGTGATGAAAAATTCAAAACAAAATTTTAATGAAAATGTTTTTACTTTTTTAATTGTATTTTACAAAAATCATCAATCATTTAGTTGAGTAAAATATTCAAAAGTTAATTAATAGCTGAAGAACAATCGATTTCTGAATTAAAAAATCGTTATCTTAGATGATATTATATTGCGGTAGATATTATTAGGTTATCTTGTAGTCATTAGTACGGTATTAAAAACATTACTTTTTTAATTATACCGTTCTTTTCTCTATATTTTTTGCATTTTTTATTTTGAAGTTAATCACACTTTCTCTCATTTTCTGTATACAAAAAGGATTAAAATCAAGGGAAATGTCTCCAAAGCATATTCTCCCCCATTGTTATTTATGTTTTAGCAAAAACAATCCAATGATTAAAACTAAAAGGGGGAGAATTTAAAAAAAGAAAAGGAATAGAACCTTTTTCTCAAACTGATTTCCATCAAACAAACAAAACAAAAAAACAACAAAAACCGGCATATTTTATGTCACGCATCGTTGTTTTCTATTGTGTATGTGTTTGTGTGTAGTAAATGCATGTGCTTGATCATGTTATTTTGTATTTAATGTGCTGCTGCTGTGTTGTGCTGCTGCTGTGTTGTGCTGCTGCTGTGTTGTTGTTGTTGTTGTTGTTATTCCGAACATTTAACACGACCCCAAAAATGTTTTCAAACATAATAATAAAAAACAATGATTTTAAACATATAAACATTCAGCATGCAGGGATGTATGTATGCATTTATATGTAAAGATGATTATAAATAAGAAAAAAAAATAAAATAAAAATTAACTATTAAAACAATATGAACGAGTGTGGAAGTATATGTGTGTATATGTGCATAAAATATAAATTATAACAGTTGTGTTGCGTTCGT
Organism: Wohlfahrtia magnifica; assembly: GCA_023159175.1. Lineage (NCBI taxonomy): Eukaryota > Metazoa > Arthropoda > Insecta > Diptera > Sarcophagidae > Wohlfahrtia > Wohlfahrtia magnifica. The sequence continues at coordinate 4,877,698 of JAKWBJ010000481.1, read as the reverse complement.
TAAACAACATAGTCATACACGAATTTTTAGACCTGCACTGCATTTACATACATATGTATGTATGTATGTATGTATGTATATTTGCAATAACGCACACATATACATACATACTTACATATGTATATAAGAGAACATGTTTTTCTGTCTGTCCATTCATATGCAAAATATTAAAAAATTAAACAAAAAATGGATGGATGGATGGCTGACAAGAGTATGAAAAACAAACAAAAAATTGCTCTGCATTATCATAATTTCTTTTTGTGTAGTTTTTTTAACTGCTCTTGGTGCTACTGTTGTTACTGTTGTTAGCTACTGTTGAAGGCGCTAATGATCATTATATGTACATACACGCATGCATACATACATCCATACATACACACACATATATATACATATGAAAACACATATTTTTTTTTTGGGTTTTGTTTTTTAGAGGGTGATGCTGTCATAATTTTCAAACACTCACACATGCAGGCGTACATAAAATAGTTTTTTTTCTCCGTTTTACTTCATATTCTCCCACTACATACATATGTATGTATCATTTCTGTTGAGTTTTTACAAAAATAAATGCTTCTGATGCTGGTATTGAGAGTAACAATGTGGCTGTTGATGATGATGAATTTGTTTGATTGATTGACTGTGAGTATGAGTGATGTTTGTTGAACTACAAATGAAAGAAAAAAAAAAAAACAGAGACAACATGAGAGGGGGATATATGTATTATAAGGTAGAGATTGTTGGAAAATTGCGAGTGATAATGAAAGACACGTTTGTAAAACAATATTACTAAGGGTTACCAAAGCAATCGAAGTGAAATGAAGATTTTAAGCTGACTCCGCACAGTATGAGAACTTCGAGAATATGAAATGAAAATAAATTTTGAATTTTGCAAAAGGCTGAAAAATAGGTTTTGTAGGAAAACGAAGCTTTTCAACTTTTCAACGTCAGCTCAACACTTGGGGCGTTATGCCTGTTACAGGACTAAAGTACCTCAATGCTGTAAGTTTATTGATATATTGACAGTTGGACAAGTTACAGTGGGTTGATAATAGAGGTTTTGGTAGTAAAACGAAGTTGTAGGTTTTAACAAACAAAGAATCCAAAAGACCGGTTCAAAATGTTAACGTTGGTAACTTTTAAAGTGGCTACTTTGACTACCATCGGATTCAGCGTTTCCGAATTGTACACAGCTTGTATAACTAATATCCCTAAGAAAGTTGACCTGTCGTAGTGCTGGAACTACAGGGGAATAACACTATTCTCCATGATCAGCAAGATATTAGCCAATATCTTGAATAAAGGGCTAACTGATGCATTCCTACCGGATATTCTGAACGAACAAGCGGGCTTCCGTCCCAATAAAGCCTGTGTCGATCATATAAATAGTGTGCGAATATTAACAGAACAAACATACGTTCGTCGATTTCGAAAAGGCATTCGACACTGGAAATCGGATAGCTATGGATTCAAGTGTAGAGGTATACCGGATAGAATAATTACTCTTATCCAAGCCCTATATGGCAAAGCCAATTGCCGCATTGCAGATGAGAAGAAGATGCTAAGCTATCAAAATGGCATTAAATTCGTTGTTGGCCACAATCGTTCCTATTATAAAACTAGACCACTGACAATGTGTTTCATCATATCACAACGGCGGGGTATTATCTGGTTTCTAAATGGATATATGTTTACTGGCACATAAATACTCGAACATTCAACTCAAACTGGATGAACTGGTAAATATGGTCTTAAAATAAACATCCTGAAAACCAAGACCATGCTGATGAACACAATAAACTTCCAATTTCTCACTATCTGTCAGAAAAACCTCGTCGAAGTTGAGGCAGTAGAATTACAAGGCCTGAGCCGAATAAAAAGTCTAAACTGTCATTCAGCCAACTTGGCATGTACATATTCATCCGCACTGAACAAAATCTTTAGCAGCTGTGTGAAATCTGTGCTGTTATATGGTTGTGAAACTTGGGAGATCCCTATCCCTTGCAGATATTACAAGTATTGTATTTTCGAATTGGTGTCTATGCAAAATACTGACAATTTACTGGCCAAGCACCATAAGCAACAAACAGCTGTGGGCTATAAATATAATTCGCCTCAAAAGCGGATACATTGAACACTCGACATAACTCGGAAAACAATTGGAAAAATTCGCTCACAATTTTCACCGATTACCGCAACGTCGTGGGGGTGGCGTTGTATAGTGGTTAGAGTGCACGCATTCAACACAACCGGCCCAGGTTCAAACCCTAGCAACCCTTCCAACTTACGTCTGGCGATGAGGATAGCAATCAGACGAATGATCAGGAAAATACGCCACCCACTGGGGAAAAAAATTACAATACTAAGTAAGAATCACCACCACCATCACTTAGCAAGGGTCTTTACCATTATACACAATCATATGGAGGCGAGCTACAGTAGATAAATCTTATAAATGGCTTGAAAGTCAACTCGATTAATGAAACTGAAACAAAGCAATGGATGCTTTGCGGAGAGCTAATATGCTCCCTAGAGGAGTGACAAAAAAAAAATCGCATCATCTTGCACTAAAAGTTTTTAGAAAAAGGTCATCCAGTCAATAAAGAACTTTACCTTGAACTTATGAGCCGCTTGTCGAAAAGTAAATTGAAGAAAAAAGTACAATAACGGGATAATATGTGGAGACAAATGCAATTGCCGTTCGGAGCCGGCATTAAATCGAAATCTAAATCTCGGGTGCAGCTTATTGAGTTCGGAAAAGTTCCCCTTGTTCTACACTTTGGATATTGTGGGAATTATGTACATACATATGTGTATGAGGAGATATTACTCGTATGTGTTATTACAAATATATGCCAAAATATTTAAAATATCCTTCCGGCTACACACCCTGTATTAATTCAATTTAAAATGTTTATTTCGAACACTACACAAACGGATGGATGGAGGTTTCGCTCGAAGCCAAAAAACAAATTGGAAAAAAACAAGATTTTGTTTATAAATTTTTACAAACAATTCGTTGGTTTTTTTCTCTTCTTTTTTTTAATAAAAATTCTATTCCGATTTACTGACTGAACGGACTACAATGGAAAAAAACAACATCTGGGGCAAAAATAAAATCGAAAATTTAAAAATAAAAATATAGAGAAAAAAAAAACTATTTTTGTTTAGATCTTAAAGAAAAAAATAGAATTTAAGAGTCTTTTTTCCATGAGGCCATGCCATTTTCGAAAATAAAAAAGTTTTTTCTTTCCTTGACTTCTCTTGCATTTCATTTCACAATTTCGTTTAAGATTTTGTCGGTTATTTTTGTTGTTGCTGTTGTTGTTGTTGTCATTGTTTTTGTTTTTTCGTTGCGAGATCATGGGGCATAGATCATGATGGCATGGAAGGAGAGAAGATCAAGTAAAACAAAAGTAAGCAATTTTGAAGATCATAAGGAAATTGCCCATAATTATTATTGAAATCATTACTCGCTTATGATTTAGTGATGATGATAATGATGTTAGTGATGATGTACTACTTAATACTGCCTGCCGGGTAATGATAAATGATAGTACCTGCTGTTTTTTTTTTATTATTTTTTTAAATAATTTTTCTTCTGGTTCTGGCTCTTTCTTATATTTTCGTTTTTTTTTTCATTCTTTTGTTTTTATTAGACTTTGTTTTCGCTGTAGACATAATTCCGAGTTCTGTTAAAATTGTCGAAATGACTTGATTTGTTCGTTTTTCATTGTTGATCGTAAAAAAATTTCAATTTTGAAGTTATAATTTGAATTGAGGCATGAAATAAACTGCGGTGTCAATTTACGTTCTTTCCCAAGAGTATCTGTACTTTTATTTGGTAATAAAAAACTAAAAATTACAATGAATTTTATTATTTTGTTGGCAATAAAACTCAATGACAATCTTTTGTGCAATTTTTTTTAATGATTTCCAATTAAAGACCATCCGTTCCTCAGCCCAATATTCCCAATATTTCCTATTGCTCAAGAGTTGTTGGATATTTAGCACAACATATGGAGTTAAGGTGTTCTCAAAGGAAATATTGGGGGTTTAAATTAAAAACATATTTTTTTAAGGCCAAAAACAAAGCAAGCTAATTTTGGAAAGCGTTTTGCGTACCATTTTCTATGCAATAAGCATGTGACCGAAGGAAAATTACCGTTTTATGTCTATTATCACATTTCCTCCAGCGCAAACCCTGTAGCTTATAATTGATGGGAATTTTCTGATTTCACCAAATACTCGTACATAGCCATCACTTTGACACTTTTGAGTTAAGCGAATAATCAAAAGAAGTGTCAGTTATTAACATCATATAAATGTCAGACATCGCGTATTCCTGGGAAAGAAAGGTAGAAATCAATGATAAGCAAGGTTCTTCACCATTATAGCAAAGACAAGGTGGACGCTGTTTCTAGGCAACGATAGATGGCAGCACAAACATCCTTACAATGCTTTTTGAGTGGCAGGATTTGTCCTGAAAACATATTGATTTACTTGGACAGCCAGGCTGCAATCAAGTGCCTTATTATGGTCACTTTAACGTTGATCCTCGTCCATGAATGCTGGAGGTTTCTCATCGTGAGCTTAGATCATTCGAAGGTCACTCTAAAATTACTTTAGAACTGGCTAGAGCGGTTACTTAGCTCGTAATTTTCGAAGTAGAACGTGAGTTTGATGTTCCGATTGTCTTAGTTAGGCTGGACGTTCTCAGACCGCTGTACGGCAAGGCTCAATTTCGTTGCTGGTATGAGGGCAGGTGCGCTATCGCTAGGCTCTGCTGAACCGACATGAATAAGAAAATGACTTAACGTCTTCCTTCCTTGAATCGCATAAGCATACATCGCACTATTGCGGTTCTCTCGGGCCACTGCCTGATTGGAAGGCATTGGGATAGATATAGTATGCCCTAGCATTTTTTTTGTAGGAGCTATGGAAGGAGAAGAATGTATTTCAAGTGTCAGTGTCCAGCCCTTGCCATCAGACGACAGAGATCTGATTCCTGATCATTTTTGAGTGAACTCTCAAAATTAAAGGCTACCGCAATTGCGAGATGATGCTATGGAGACTGTTTGATCCACGAGTTAGCTCCTATGCTCGTGGCATCACAATATGCCCAACCCTTGGTCCGGCACTAAACCTAACCGAACATAAGGAAAGTAATAAGAGTGTTTATAGATGGGATCTCTTTCGAAAAGTATGGAATTAATTTAAGGGTAGCGAAGGGCTTTGTTCTTTCTCCCACTTCTTCCAATTTCTAATCTTATCTACTCTTTTGCGGATGAGAGCAACATTTATCATTCTTATTCCTTTGGTCGCATTCCGATCCTCTTGGACGAAAAGGCGGAATACGAATGGCACTCTCACAAGCGACCTGGCGAAAATCTCCCAGTAGTGTCGTGCGACAAGTATCGATTTTCATGCGAGCAAGATCAAATGTCTTCTTTGACACACAGACGTGGTGGTGTCATGGCATCTGTGACCATGGGTAATGTAGATATTGAGGAGTAAGATGCTCTTGATTTTCTAGGCCTGAGAATTCATTGTGGTCACATATTTCGAGTGTCGAAAGAAGCATTCAGTGCCTCGGTTTTTTAAGAGGGTGCAAGAAATACATTTAAGATCTGACCGCGTACAGGAGAGGGACCGCATATACCGATTCGAAATGTGACGTGAGTGTCATTATTCTATCGATACTGTTACGAAAATTAATTCGCCAAAAAAGTACTACCAAAAGATATTCTATTGCATGGTGTCAATGCTACGAGAGTTATAATTGATAAATTAATTAATCAGATCATCCTGTTATGCCACGATATATCGCGATATGCCACGGTTGTATCTGTTCGAACGACTATGAGTCGGATATGTACTAAATCTTTATATTTAAATTAACCGAATAGTAGGTTGTAAAATGTACAATAACTTTTGGAATGGCCGCTGCTTTGTCTATCTTAGTCAGACATAATTCAATAGTCATGTGAGAGCTGGAGAGCTGGAAGAGCGCATGCACCAGCTTCTTTGCAAAATATGGTCATGCCAAGCGATTGGAACCTGAGTGTGCTTTGTCCAGTTTATAAGAAGGGTGATCCTACCATATGCACAAACTACCGCGTGATTAGTCTGATTAATATTAACAAGATCTTATCAAACGTATTATGTGAGAGACTGAAGCCCATCATCAAAAAAATGATCAATGCGGCTTCAGGCCTGGATTCGACCAGATTTTTACAATACGTCAAATCCTGCAGAAGATCCGTGGGAAGAACATCGACACACACCGCATATTCGCCGAATTTAAAGCCGCCTTCGACAGCACAGATAGGAATTGCCTATACACCACCATGTCTGAGTTTGGCATCCCAGCTAAGCTTATACGTCTATGCAGTATGACGTTGAGCGTCACTGAAAGCTCTGCCAGAATTGAGGACATGTTCAAGTCGTTTGGTACTAAACGAGGTTTTAGACAAGACGATTTCCTGTCATGTGACTTTTTCAACCTTTTATTTGAGAACATTATTTGTGCCGCCGGGCTGAATCGCCAGGACACCATTTTCTACAAGAGCATCATGCTGCTGGCATGCGTCGACGACATCGACATTGTTAGCCTTAATACCCGCGCAATATCTTCTGCGTACTCCAGTCTGGAGAAAGAAGCGTCGAAAGTGGGTCTCGTGATGAATAAAGATAAGTATCTTTTGTTAACAACTAAAGAGTCTACGCGTCTTGGTCAGAGCTTCACTGTTGGCGACCACAATTTTGATGTAGTGAAGGATTTTGTCTATCTTGGTACCAGCATTAACACCGTGAACGACGTCATCCTGGAGATCCAACGAAGAATCACTCTTGCCAACAGATGCTACTTTGCGCTCAGTAGACAACTGAGGAGTAGAGCACTTTCTCGACGAACCAAACTCACGATCTATAAAACGCTTTTCATCCCGGTCTTGCGGTCTTTGAACAACTACGAAAATGTTTTGGGAGGGTTCGAGAGGAAAATACTTCGGATGATCTTCGGTCCTCTACGAGTAGGAGATGAGTACCGCATATGTTAGAACAGCGAGCTGTACGAGCTATACAGGGACGTGGATATAGTGAAGCGTATTAAGATACAGCTTGGCCACGTCTCTCGTATGAATAAAGAAACTCCGGCAAGGCAGGCCTCTGATACGGCACCCCAAAGTGGAAAGCAGGGAAGAGGACGATCAAATCTTCGTTGGAGACACCAAGTGTTGTAGAACCTGACGGCCTTGGAAATTTCAAACCGACGCCAGCTAGCTTAGGCTAGATCCAGCTGGCGTGTTTTTTTTGGACTCGGCCAAAACCGGCAGACGGTTGTAGCGCCACATAAGTAAGTAAGTAAGTGGAACGTAAGAAGTCGTTAAGATAGTAATTTTTGTATTACGAGTAAGTATGAAGTTAATTAATTTGGTCAAAGGAAGTAATTCGCTGTATTTCATTTAATAAACAATTTAAAAGAACTCAAACGTTTTGAAGAGTTTAAAATGTAACAATACTATAACGGAATGTGTTCTGACGAAATAAGGCAATTGTTTCCTAATAATTACATATTTTCTCGAAGTTATTCGTTTCTTTCGTAGAGAGCATCTCCTTGTAGTTATTTGTCCAGTGAATCACACAACGCATTATAGGTAGAATTCGTACTTTAATCGCACTGTTTGTCTGTGGAACAATTTTTTAGCGAAAGCATTTCCACATGAACCCTACACCATCTATCTTCCTTCCTACAACTTATTTTCTTAGTACCAGCTAGGGAGATCGATTATTCGACTTTCTTCAAAAACCGGTTTTCGAATAATTCGAAAAGTAGCACTTCAAAAAATCAGTTTGCGGTTAATAATAATATAAATAACCGGTTAACCGATTCTGTTATTTAAATAAAATTTTTGCTAATTATTGAAGCGCAGAGCTGGACCACGTCGTTTTAAAAATAAGCAGAAGCTGATGGAGAGCTTCAAGACTAACAATAATTCTAACAAATCTCATAAAAACTATGCCAAAACGGTGTGCGGAGGCCTTAAAAAACAAAGTTTATTACACGAAGTACTGAAAAATGCTTAAGTTTCGAACAGCTACTCAAGGAGCTAATTTCGTTTTTGTTGTATTACTTGGTAGAGAATGAAATTAAAGGTTTTGTTATTATAGTTATAATTAAGGTGCCTAAGACAGCAAAAATTAAATGCTTTACTTTGAATAAGTCTATTAGTAATATACGAGTTCTTAATTGACTCGACAAGAAAATTTGCTTAGATTTCGAGCAGCACTGTATGTAAATTTATGCATCACGTATTTAATAGTGTGTGTGTGTTACTGTGGTATGTTGGGTAAAAACCCATCTTCCAACCAAGAAGTTGTCGGTTCAATCCCAGGCCACACCATCTGACAATTTTCAACAGCGATATCACCTCACACCATTACTAGCGACTGATTATGTATATTTACGCTGTGAAAAACTTCGCTACAGAATATATCTTCCATTCGAAACCGGCGTTTGTGGGTTTGTAGGCTTTAATAAGTCTATTGGATCATTCTCCATATAAAAATCAATATTTATTTACAGAAGATGAGAAAGGGTTATCTATTGTTGCTCAAGAGTGCATATCTTTTTCGATCTACCCTGGTTTTCACGTTCTTTGTGAGACGTTCAAGGTTGCCATTTATACAAAAATAATTAAATTTATACAAATAGTTAAACGATGAGCATATTTTCAATTAAAAAAAAAAATATATACAAACGTATTAAAACTATACTTATTTAAATTAATCGGTTATTCGTGTTAAATTAACCGGTTTATTCGGTATTCGGAAAATGAAGATTTTTAAAAAACCGTATTCCACAAAGCCAAAAAGCCGGTTAAAACCGGTCGAATAATAACCGTCCGACTTCCCTAGTACCAGTACAATGCTCTGCATGAGTAGCAGTCATCCTCTGTGTGCTGATCACAAGTATAAAAAAAGTAATAACGAACAGAAACAACAGCAACAAGCCGAGTAAGATGGATATGTTTTTTGAAAGCCATGTTCTCCTAAAAGAGGTAATAGAGGAAAATAGAATAAAATTTGTGTTGAAAGTTTTAGAATCCTGCAACGAAATATATAAATCGAGGCAACATTTAGACTTAAAGTGGACAATAGGTTAAATAAGGGATTAAGTTAAAAGTTATGACAGCTGCAATAATTAAAAAATTAGTAAGAAAGGACTAAAAAAAGACGGGGGACTTGGTACGTCTGCGATACACCCCAGCCGAAGTAGTAGTAAGCAGCGGTATAGCTGAAATTTATTTAAAAGTTTTTTAATAAAAATGGCAAAAGCAATGATGTAGTAACACTATTAAGTGTTTTAAGTTCTTTTTTTATATTTATTTCTCTCAGTGTAACCTTATACGAGTAATTGTTTTAAATGTATTTATTTATTATTTTTCTGCTATTTTTCTTATTACTTTTAGTCTTATTATGAAAATAAATTATTCTACAGGCACAATATGATTTATTATCAATTCTTCCATAACTTTATTGTTTTTTTTTGTTTTAATTTTTTCAATTTGCAAATATTGGTACGTCTACGTGTTGGTATTGTAAAAATTTATAAACAATTTAATTAATATGTTAAAATCCAATAATAAGAAAATTATAATATTGTTATATTATATATATTCCATTCACTTCACTCAATAATTCATTTATTCATTTATTCATTCATTCATTTAATATTTATATTTTCAAAACGACAAAAATTCAAATCAAATTTAACAACAAATTCGTATTGCATTTTAATATACAAATCCATGTGCTGGCTGGATGTTTTGAATTGCAAATCAAGTGCCGCAGGAAAGTAGAAAAAAATATTAAACAATTAACCTCATAAACAAATTATAAAAAAAGTAATTCAATAAATAGAAGAAAGGAAACCAAATACAATATGGCAAAATATAATTTTTGTAAAAATATTTCGTGTATTTTTTTTTATATATAAAGGGTCCGCCATCTAACGTTTTTTTTTTCAACCAGTGCTTATTTCGTGAATGGTAACACTTACTCATGTCTGATTTTTTCGCTTCGCTAAGTGGGCCTGCGATCGACTTACAGAAGATGCCGATTTTACCAAAAAAAATCATCTTTTCAGATGAAGCGCATTTTGATCTTGGCGGGTATGTAAACAAGCCAAATTGTCGCATTTGGGGCACAGAAAAGCCGATACACCCAAGACGAGTCACTGTTTGGTGCGGATTTTGGTCCAGAGGCATAATTGGGCCATTTTTCTTCGAAAATAAGCAAGGAGTGGCCGTTACAGTCAATGGCGATCGTTATCGGGCCATGTTCAACGAATTTTTGTTCTCGAAAATTGAAGAGGAGGATATTAGCAACATTTGGTTTCAACAGAACGGCGCTACGTGCCATACAGCCGAGGCTACACTCGATGTTTTGCGCCCTGTTTTTGAAGATCGCATTGTCAGCCGTAGAGCTGATGTCGTTTGGCTACCTCGGAGCTGTGATTTGACACCGTTGGACTATTATTTGTGTGGTGCCGTCAAAGATAAGTGTTACGCCAACAAGCCAGAGACAATTGAAGCTTTAAAGGACAATATTCGTGAAGCCATTGGTGAAATACAGCTGCACACAATCGATAATGTGCTGAAAAATTGGACCGATCGTGTAGGCTACTGCATGGCCAGACGAGGCAGCCATTTGAATGAAATTTTTTTCCATTATTAACCGGAAGGATTGTCCTTTCAAATAAAAAAAGAAATTTGAGAAAATATTCAGTAGTTTTTTTTTGTAGCATTTTCACAAAAAAAAAAAAAATTATTTGGCGGACCCTTTATATTGTAATTTATTAATGCCGTTCTAAAATCAATTCTAAATCTTTTTGGGCCAGAAATCAAAAGAAAAAAAAAACATTAAAGAGAGAGATCAGTATCTAGGCAGTGCGATGATTGGGTTGAAAATCTCTATTGGCTATTATCCCAAGTAAAGGCTTTTAATAGGAATAACAAAACTATTATTTTTTTTTAATAAGTCTAGTACTCAGTGGATAATTCCTATTCATGCTGTGGACTGTACTGGTTCATGAACATTTGACTTGAATTCGTTCATATCGTAAGTGATAGGAAAAACAAACGTAGCAGTTTAACAACAAATTCTTTCTGCAATACGTTGTCCGATTCAGTGGACAATCCAGCACAAACATACATACATATCTACATATGTACTCTGCGAAAAAAACGAGTAGTATGTGAGAATCTGTGATTGTTAGAAATCGGTTTTGACAGAACATAAATTTTGTTCAGTGTAAAAAATATTCGTGACATATAACAATGGCGAAAATGTTTAATAAGGTTTGGCATTTTACCATAAATAGACTAACAAATGAGCAACGTTGGCAAATCATTTAATTTTATTAACAAAATTCGTGCTGTGCGACGAATGTGTTTCGTATCGAAAAATTATCTTCAGCGACGAAGCTCATTTATGGCTCAATGGGTGCATCAACAAAAGCATTACCGAATTTGGTCCGAAGAGCAGCTAGAAACAGTTCAAGAGCTGCCAATGCACTCTGTAAGATTTAAATCATAACATTACAGTGAATGGAGCAAGTTACCGTTCGTTAGTTACTGATTTTTATTTTTTGCTCAAGACGGAATAATTGGATGGTTCCAACAAGACGGTGCAACATACCACACGACGCACGATACCATGAACCTATTAAGAGGCGAGTTTCGTAAGCAATTAATCTTACGTTAATGCGATTTGACCCCACTAGACTATTTTTTGCGAGGATATGGGACGTCTCTCGTGGACAGAGATAAGCCAGACATAAATCTATCCTTGGAAAAGACGACGTCTGCCATGGGTGAAATACTGGCCGAAAAGTTGAAACAAATATGCCAAAACTGAAGCTTAAGCTTGAACCACCTACGGCGTACCCGCGGGCAACACTTACATGAAATAGACTTTAAAAAGTAAATGGCAGGCATTTATTTTTCGTCCCATATTTTATTCACTTTCTTATACGAGTACTTCCTGTGTTTTTTTTCAATTTTTAAAACCCAAACTGTTAAAAAGCACCCGTTGGTATCGATCGAGCGATGAAACATGAGTTGTTATTGGGCACCTTTGCCCTTTTCTATAATCGGTAGAGAAGCTTCAAAAAGTCTTTGAATTCCATTTTAAGAAAGTCAGATGGAGTTAAGTATTTCTTCCACAAATTCGATAACTTAAGACTTAAGTGCTTCTTTCGACAGCCGATAAATGTGTTCGTTTCAAGGGAGCTTCTCAATATTTGCATTACCCGTAGTCATAGATGACTTGATACCAACATCACCATCATGTCTTTTTGAATGATTAAAATTTCATTTTGATGATAATGCTCTCTCACGCAAATAACCCGTTTTTCAACTTGACATCTGCTAATGAACTTGGTGCCGACAATTGTTGTGTCCCTGCACATGAGTGCCATCCTGGGAACGAAAAGGCTGACTGTTTGGGGAACACGCGAAACTGCACATATATTTTTTCGTCATATCTTCTGCCGTGGATTTGTACCTGAGACGCTTGTTTGTTATGCGGGCACTTTACACACTACACCACGCTACTATCCACCTATTAAAGCCACCTATTTTTAGCAGCCACAATCCGATACGGTGAACATATGGCGCTGCATAAAAGATCCTTCAGGTGGTGGTGCGTTTTCGCTTTAACCAACATAACATAACATAGCCTCCCATGGATCTGTTGCTTAGATTTAAAAAAACACTTTTGAACAATAGGACGAAAACATAATCAAATATTTACTTTAAAAGTTCTTGACAAGCATGATCAAAAATTGCACTGGAAATATATGTTATGCCACAGCTAGTCCTGTTGATCATCACTTCTTAAACGTAAATGCTAAGGAATTTCGCTTCCAACAGAACAGAACAGTATTTCATTACATTCATTTTGTTAGTATTTTATTTTAAACTTCCGAAGTTCTTATAAAAACATTCTTTATTTTCTTTTGAATACCGGCATATTCATAAATTGTATGTATGTACTACAACAAAAATTTCATCATAAAATACAATTTAAATGCCCTCTTACTACTTTTTTTTCTTATGGTATGTCTTACTGCCTGCTTTCATATCAATTAAGTAATTTTTTAATTTATCACAAAAATTATTACAAAAATCTCTTCTACTCTCTTAAATCATCATTTAATAAAAAAAAAGAAAAAAAATCTACGAACGCTTTTCTTAACTACTGCAGTCACCTGTCATCGAAAAAACAAAACAAAAAACACTTGTGTTTGACCATCACATACATCCATAGATTTATTATAAGAGTAGAACAGTTTTATAAGATTTCAATGTCATTACTCTTCTTCCTTTTATTTTACTTGTTTGTTTTTGTATTCTTCCGTCTCTATCAAGAAACAAAACTAGAAAATAATGAGAACAACAACAACAACTGTCATAATAAAAAGAAAATAATATAAATAAAAATGGCCACGAGACTGACTGTGATTTTTTGTCATTTACTTGTTTTGTTGAACTTTATTTGCATACAATTATGCGGCATAAAATTTATTTTTATTTTCTTTACAAACAGATTTATTTACATATGTACTATTACATACATAAAAAATGACATTTAAATGTTTGTTCCTTCTTTCTTACAAAAGATTTTTTAAAAGTATATTTTTGTTTGTTTTGTTGGTGTTCGTTCTTAAATTTGGAAAAAAAGAAAGAAAAAAATTTTATTTTTTGCATAAAATTGATGATTTTTTGCAACTGTTGCTCTCTAAATTGTTATATTTTGAGAGCACATGTGTGTAGGTGTGAGTGTGTGCGCTTGTCCCCCATCAACATCGTCAGAGTTCGTTTGATAAGCTAATGATGTTTTTTGTTTTTTATTATTGTTGCTGTTATTTTTATTATTACAGTTTCAGTTTGTGACAGTGACAGCAATTTTAATATCATCTTCGTTTTTTTTTTTGTTTGTTTCTCTTACATATTTCGAATTTGTCTCGTTTTTCATTTTGTTTTACTAATTGAATGTGCAAACATTAGCGTAGACAGCATACATATGTAGCTATAGAAAAATGCGACAAATACACACAGGCATACCATACATACACCTAAGCACATACATATGTATATACAATAGAATCTCACTAATTCGAACTGTCCAGAAATTAGAACCGGCCATTTCAATGTATTGGACGCTCTGTTCTAATTTCTGGAAGTTATATTATTATTATTTTTTATTTTAACTACGAATTATTATTTTTTCGCTCATTAAAATAAAAATAAAACGGGGAATCACCAAGTTATTCGTGGTGTGTACAAATTTGATATGCTTGTAAAAATTTGGTTCAGTTGACAACTGAAGATCGAAGTTAACTTTAAAAAAATTCCAAATGAACGCAAAAAAATACGTAATCTTTCGATACCAAGGTTAAAATGTAGGTTCCGCTAAATAATTTTTTTTTTGAAAATGCTATAAAAACAACTACTGAATATTCTCTCAAATTTCTTTTTTTATTTGAAAATACAATCCTTCCGGTTAGTAATGGAAAATTATTTCATTCAAATGGCTGCCTCGGCTGGCCATGCAGTAGCCTACACGATCGGTCCAATTTTTAAGCACATTATCGATTGTGTGCAGCTGTATTTCACCAATGGCTTCACGACTATTGTCCTTTAAAGCGTCAATTGTCTCTGGCTTGTTGGCGTAACATTCCAACGGTGTCAAATCGCAGCTCCAAGGTAGCCAAACGACATCAGCTCTGCGGCTGATAATGCGATCTTCAAAAACAGGGCGCAAACATCGAGTGTAGCTTCGCCTGTGTGGCACGTAGCGCCGTCCTGTTGAAACCTAATGTTGCTAATATCTTTCTCTTCAATTTTTGTGAACAAAAATTCGTTCAACGTAGCCCGATAACGGTCGCCATTGACTGTAACGGCCACTTCTTCCTCATTTTCGAAGAAAAATGGCCTAAATTTCCTCGTCTTTGGTGTATCGGCTTTTCAATGTATCCCGCATGCATACCCTAAATGCGACAATTTTGCTTGTTTACATATCCGCCAAGATCAAAATGAGCTTCATCTGAGAATATGATTTTTGATTCTGCAACATTACCATCATTTTCAAAGTAATGTCGGTATATTTCCCAGCGTTGTTCAAGCATATACACAACCATATTCGTTCAGCAGAAGGATAAAACTAATTATCTGTCAAATCAGACATGAGCTAAGTGTTACCATTCACGAAATAAGCACTAGTTGATATTAATATGACAAAATCTTCCATCAGCTACATAGAGTCAAAAAAAAAACCCCAGAAATAATAGATGCAGTTACCGGTACCTATTTTTTTATGAAGAAATGGAAAGATGAGAACGTATTTACTGCAAGTGATGGATGATTTCCTAAATTTAAAACCCAAAAGGTTTTTTAAAATTGGTGGTGAAATACTTTCGAGTGATGTTGGTGAGGTCACTCAATTCCTACACAGATTTCGTGCAAAAGTCGCAGAAATTGGGTTATTGGAAACGCAAATATATAATGCTGATGAAAGCGGTCTATTTTTTCGCAGTCTGCCAGATAGAACATTTGTCGCTTCTTGTGAAAAAAGGTCAAAAGGATTTAAAATTCAAAAAGAACGCGTTTCTCATTTTACTAGGCGCAAATTCTCACATAAATTTAAACCATTGGTTATTGGAAAATCAAAAAAGCCAAGAAGCTTCAGAGGATTTAATAAAACCACTTCATTACGACTTTTCGAAAAATGCGTGGTTTCATAAAATATTTATCAAAGAAGTATGTTTAACCAACGCATATTTTAAGTTCCATATTTTTTAATTTTTTTGTTCTATAGTTCATTCGTTTTTCTGAAGAGAATAATTTGGCCCCAAAAGCTTCTCTTCTTGTAGATAACAGCAGCAGTTCTGCCAATGGATCAAAATCCTACTAAAATGACAAAACTTATTTAATGAAGTAAGTTGTTATCTCAATTAGTTGGTGATGGTGGTGATATTAATAAGCTTTTGAAACGGCATTCAATCCGAGATGCAATAATATTGTTGAAACAATCATGGGATGAGGTACAGCCAGACGGTGTTAAAAAATTCTTGGTCCAAATTATAAAATTGGGACTCAGGCGATTACGACAGCGATGAACTAGCGCAATTGAATCAACAAAATCAAGATTGCAATGAAGTTTTTCAACTAAATCTTGATCTTTTGAATGAAATTATGCCAAACAATTCCGTAAATGTAAATGAAATCGAGAAATGGAATGAAGATATGTTTACTAACGGCTCTGATGCAGAGAATAGCGATGAGGAGGCTTCAGATAGCAGCGATGTCGATATTGCCAACATAACGCCAGCTATTCCTCATTCAAAAGTCCTTGAAGGCATCAATAATGTTATAAAATACTGCAAAACCAGTGATATTTTTGCCAGTAAACACATGTCTAAGCTTTTGGACGTCCGTAACGATATAGTCGTATCCAGTTTATGCAAATAAAAAAAAACTAACAAGTATTACGGATTTTATGTTAAAAACCAATAAAATACCTAATAATTAAAAAACTATAAAAGTTTTTCTATGAAATTTGAACATTTCAGAAATTCCAATTGGCCGGTGCACAAAGTGGTTCTGATTTGTGAGATTCTACTGTACTTACATATTTACATTGTACTCTTTTTCCTAAATATTTTACATGAGCATGCGTGTCAGTTTGCTCTCTTTTCTTATACATGATAATGCATTTGTTTTTAGTTGAACGATAATGTAAAGTCGGTTATTACCAGTGTTACCGTTAAGGTTTTTTTGAGTCCAATTTAACCATTACATTGCTTTACAGATACATAGATGTGTTTATTAAAATAGGTACCACTATAAAACTTATTAGAAGTGCATAAGCCTTCCATTGTACAGGGTTATCCATTTTTCGGTTTCGAAAGCAAAGTTAAATAAAACACATTTCGATGAAACTTTTATTTTAATATAATGCTTGGACCTTGCCAGTATTATTATTTAAATATCCGCCTCTGTCTCTGTTGCAGCAGACAATTCTTTTGTGGTAATTCTCGACCATTTTTTCGTGCATTTCTGGCGGTATTCGGCAGTAACTTAAATGTTGGTTTTGAAATGTTTGAATATTAGGAAATTATCCGCGTAGATATGGTCCACAAACAAGGTTTAACGGCGCCAAATCGCATGACCTTTCCCACCAATTAACGTCACTATATCGAGCAATTATAAGACCGGGAAATTTCTTATGCAATAAAGCTAGAATCTGTCATGTTGCGTGACTCGTGGCACCGTCTTGTTTAAACCACATAATCTTCAATTGAGGGCAAAAAAGGCGATTATCATAGTGCTCTGATTTGACAGTAACAGTTCTTCTAACGTCATTTTCAAAGAAGTGCGGCTCTTTGACACCCCCTGTCCATAATGCTCTCAAAAATTCACTTTTTCCGGTTGCTATGCATATCATTTTACGTTATGGAATATCCCTTCAAACAGACTGAAAATTTTATTTAAAAATTAAAAATTAATTTTTGTTTTATAAACTTCGGACGCTTTAATAAAAATACCCGTTATCTCTTATTGCGTCAGAGCCAAAACGCACCTCGAACCGATGGATCTTTTCTCGACATATCCCAAAATACGTTCATGGTATCTAAGACTACAATGTCCTATAAATAAACCTCTTAGTATGCTGAGTTCGCTCTTATTAAGCAGCAATAGTCTTCTGGATCTACCGGGGGAAAGCGAAATAAACTTTTTCCCTTCTGTGTATCCCACAGGGATACCGAAAAATGGTTTAGGCCAATAAAAAGCCTGCGAGATTCTCTCTTGGCTAATCAGTTAGCCCTTCTCAGCATGGCTCTTATAACCAGATACACAACATTAAGTAACCCTGTTGTGAACGACAAGTTAATTGAGAAATGTCATGTTCGACATAACTTTACAGGATGACAAATCTCCTGAAACCGCATGACTGTCTGCCGTCACATAAAACTTAAACTCTTCGATTTTCTCATCAGATATTCCCTATTGGGTATTTGTCCAAAGGCAAGAACCAACCACAGATTCATCGGTGAATAAAACCTTGTCAATGATTTGTACAACCATAAATACCTTTCGCCTAAAAGAACTTGAAAGTTCCTGATGAAAGTGGGCGACATAATCATCTATCCCAACGAGTTAGACCCAATCTAAGAGACCCTTCGTCTCTTTTTTTACGTTTTGAAAATGTAAGCCGTAAGTCGAAATGCCGTATAATAAATTGAATATGTGTTGCCCTCACCTGCCTTACACTTCTTGTGAATTCTAGGTGTTTTAGCCTTATAACGAGGTATTTTACGCTGTAAAACGAATGTGTTGCTTAATTCAAACATGCTGTTATAGCGAAATGCCGTATAGAGAAAGGCAGTATAAAGAGGTATGACTGTAGTAAGTTGTTCCAAAGACAAGACCAATTACAAATAGATGGTTAATTGTTTCAATTCCTTTATCGATAACCTCATAAAAACTATTTTTTAATTGCAATCATATCTCTTTATACGGCCTAAATAGGTTCTGGAAATGTAGGCCGTAAGATAAAATGCCGTAAAACAAGTATCTTTTGCTTGTCATAACGATATTAATGTGCCGTAAAGCGAAGGTGTGCCATAATCCAAACAGGCCGTTATAGCGAAATGCCGTATAAAGAGGTATGAGTGTACTGCTGTAATAAACATATACAAATGGCAACACATAATTGTTATTGTGTATTTTCGCTGAAAGTTGTTGTTGTAGTTTTAACTGGACACTTCGACCCAAAGCATTTGCAAACAGACGGGCTGTCATATAAAAAAACATCATTAACGTGGTTTTAGTTGTTAAAACAAATTAAAAAAAGGAAAAAAACATGACAAAATATAAAAACAATCAAAGAAAAAGAGTTAAAAGGTACTTGTATGTGTGTGATTAAAGTGCGTGTGTGTGTGTAATTTTTCTATATATGCTTGTTTTTTGGTTACAAAAAAAAAATGTGAATCCGCCATTAAAAACTATTTCCGATTGGAATTAATTATGAACAAAAACGAAAACAACAAAACAAATTGCCATAAACGATCGTTATACGCATACAACAAACGCTGGGAGTGAGGAAGAGGTAACAACGAGGAGAGCAGAAAAAAGTATTATAAGCGCTTTCAGTATATGTATTAATGTTGGTGGAAGAGCTCATCAGAAACAGGAAAAGACAACATCAACTACAATAGCAATAGCAACAACACGAGAATACGCAACTTATTAAGTAAACACAACAACAACAATAATAGTGTTCAATGCGTACAAAAACGAAAATAGAAAATTAAAAAAAGAAAACGAACAACAAAATTCAAATTCATTCAATGATCGAATGGCGGTTCTAAATTGTCTAACAATTCGTTTGGAAAAATTAAAAACAACAACAACAACAACAACAACAGTAAAATCTATTACTAAAAATGTATGAATGAACGAAACAAAAAACAGCAACAATACAACAAAACTATAAAAAACCAAATATAAATTGAACGAACCGATGGCTAACGATCGTACCGCGTGTTTAAAAATTTATTATGAATTAAGCCTTTTTAGAGAAAAATAGTAGAGAGAGAAAGAGAGCGAGAAAGGCAGAAGTTAAGCGAATTTTGTTGAGTTGTCGGGTTGTAATATGTACGCAGTGGTTGGCTGTTTTTGTTTGCCCTTAGATGGGGTTATACAGTAGTGGTAATAATTACAAAGACTGTGACTATTTAAAATGTTAGTGGTAATATTTTTGTTCGGAGGCTCAACAGCAAATCCATAGAAAGAGCGAACTGATTAGATAACTAATTAGTGGCTGTCAGAGGGAAGCTATAGGTATCACAATGGGCTCTATCAAGCCTAAGTGTGCTGGCCGCTCTTAACCTAACCTAACCTAATATTATGTTAATTAAGAAACATAAATTAGCGGAATTTGGGCAGCCTGCTTTAGATGGAGCCGTATTTAAACTTAGTGAACAAGTAAAAGATCTGAGAATTATTCTTGACAGGAAACTTTCTTGGAAGTCAAAGCTGCGGTTACACTATACTGCATCAAAAGAGCAATTGGAAATTCCTGGGAACTATATCATGATATACCTATCATGACCTATAGCTTAATATGGAGTTATTGCATGGCAGAGATGGTTAGAAAAAGTAATAATTTAAGCTGGTTGGGGTCTCTAAGGCATTGTAGTATTCAACCATCGAAGCCTTCAATTTGTTCTTCAATTCCTGGACGCCTGATATCACAACTAAACATATGACCCGTGCTAAAGGTTAGATTCGGAACATGCTGGTATTTTGAGACTAGTCGATGTACACTTCATCGCGACTGCCAGTCGCTAAGTAGAAGAATCATATCCTTGCGACAAGTTAACAATTCTTATTAATGGTTCTAAAACTAACAAAAGAGTAGGGTATGGTATTTTGTCTTCGGATCTTAACATTAGGGTTTCGCGTAGACTGCCTGATCATTGCAACATCTTGCAGGTGGAGGTGATGGCCATTCGGGAAGTCACTAATAGCATTGCACGACACATAACAACTACTAAAAAGATGTGTATTTATATCGATAGTTTAGCAGGAACCAAGTCTGTGGAATCTATGTTCGTGATATTCCAAACGGTGAAGGAATTCCCCCCAAAACCAATGACGGAGAGGTACGGTGTACTGAGATTTTCTTTCTATAGCTATTATCTTGTCCAGCATCACAATGGGTCTATTCAGCCTAAGTGGGCTGATCTTCGGATCGGAAGCAGATTTCAACGTAACCAGCTTCAGACGACTAAACTGAGTTGAATTAAGAAGGGCAGTAGGGTCACTAGAGAGTGTGATCCTAAATAGTATCAAGATATTCTGTTATGATACAGATTTCGGGGTCGTTCTTTATTTAAGGCATGTTAGCCTGAAATAATATTCACTCCCAATATATAAGAGCGATGCATCTACTACACTGAAAGTGAAGATGGTGTTTTCTTAGTGTCATAACCAAGGTATCGTTTATTTGTACTTCAGGGAAAACCAGAAGTTGCCATCCACTCATTATCTGAACAAGGCCAGCTTTGATAATATTAATTTGCTACCAAGAATGTCACTTTTATAAGCAACTAAGTATGCACTTCTTGCTCACGCGCACCTATTTAAATCGCCTTCACTGTTTGTTATGCACCATAGCTAAAGAAAACAAAGTGGCAAAACGTTATCAAAAGTTCAATTCGTTTGGGAAACGCATAAAAACCGATACATAGT
Source organism: Wohlfahrtia magnifica (assembly GCA_023159175.1). Classification (NCBI taxonomy): domain Eukaryota; kingdom Metazoa; phylum Arthropoda; class Insecta; order Diptera; family Sarcophagidae; genus Wohlfahrtia; species Wohlfahrtia magnifica. The sequence goes on along the minus strand of JAKWBJ010000481.1, from coordinate 4,856,372 downwards.
TCATTGGCACTGAAACGCACACTTTAATGCCCGTTTTAGCTATTTAGGAATAGAAAATGTTTCGCTTTTTTTCCATTTTTTTTTTTTTTTTTTTGAATTTATGTTAAGTTGGTTTTTTCCTCCGGTTTTCAATCGGCTTGTAAATTATTTTCTTGTAATTTTTTTTTGTCTTCGAATTGTCAATTGATTGGCATTCGACACTTAGGCGGTTTAAAATTTATCGATTGAGTTGTTGAAAATGGAAATTAGGCGGACGTACGTAATCGTACAAATAAACTCGACTGAAGTTGAAGGGAAATAAAAGAAAATTAACACGATTTGTGTTGGGGTATGTCATGGAAGAGTATATTGCTGGAAATGAATAAAAAAAACTTGTGAAACTTTAATGTGTGAGCATAGAAAATGTTTATTGTAGAAGAGTATATAGAGAAGTGAAGATAGTGGTTTAAGTGGTGCAAAATGGTCTTTTTTTAGTCTTTAATCTGGCATTTGTGGCAACAATCTTTAAAGGGGAGAAGCGTCCTTCTAACATGTCTCCCGAAAATCAAAATGTTTGCGGTAGTAGATATGAAATTTTATATTTGAAGCTGTTTATAGCGGATATCTTAGTCTGAAGAGTGTTTTATTAGAGCGGGATTCCAAAAGACGTTCTTATCTTGAACTCCCCAATATGAAAGATTGTTTATTTCCTTCTAATAAAAAGGGATCATTTATGTAATTTGTATTATTTGTTTTAAGAGAGCACCATTCTATCTACCTTTTGATGTTTCTAGCATGAGGGACATTGACTTACAGTTTATAGCTTTACTGTTTGGAAGTTTATCTAAAGTAAAGATTTAGGATCTGCAGCGTTGGTTGTAATAGATACAATATCAGACAAAGGCCAAAGCTCTTTTCATGGATTAAGGTTCAAAAGGGTCTAAACTTGAAGTTCAGCTGTTATTGAAATAATTAAACCCAGAAGCTATACTGTCCTAGGCTCAGGCGGCATTTCACCTGAACTGCTGGGTGCCAATCACAGTTATTTTACCTTTTAAAACTGAGTCGTCAACAAGCATAATTCTCAAAAATGTCACTAAAACCAAGCGAAATTAGCACGAGACTGAGAAATAAAAGTTCTGCGTAGATCATACTAACAACCTAAGGGTTGTAACAACTGATTAGTCGGTCAAAAAAAAAAAAAAAAAAACTATGCGATAAAAAGGAATGGAGTAGTAATACCTGGCAAGTGATACTCGCCTACCTCGGTATAACTGGTACAATGAGAATGTGTTCAACAGCGGCCTTGGAGTCAGCTTTGAATTCCCGGACCGGAATTGTTGGTCTAATGGGGCCTTAGTTTGGAGCGAGTTTGATCTAATCTGGTATACCGATGGCTCCATGGACCCAACGAAACTTGTCGATCCCACTGGGAAGATCGTTGAATGTCTTCCAGGCTGAGATCAGATTGGCACAGCCAAGCAGCCTTAAAGGCATTTAGCTCAATAAGTGTAGCATCTAAATTGGTCAAATATTGCTACGATACGTTGCAAAGGCTTTTGCTTAGAAATAAGGTCCAGTTGTTTTTGGTACCCGGACACTGTGGGATAGATGGTAATGAAAATTCGGATGCATTAGCTAGAAAAGGTTCCGCGACACTCTATATTGGTCCATCTTCAATCTAATCAAGGATCGGAAAATTGGCAGATGATTGAAATACTGTAATATTCAAAGGGGACTTCGCAACTATTGGAACGGCGATCAGTCCGCAATTTGGGTGTCGTTCTGGGGTTCTCAACTATGTCAGGGCGGACTTAAAACTCTTTACAGAGTTGTTTTCTTACGAACCACAGAGGACTAAGGATGGCGGTCACAGATATGGATGTTTGTATACTTTGTTGGCAAGCATCAGAGACAGCGTAACACATATTATGTGAAAGTGGTGTTGTTGATAGGTTTTGGTGGAAGGAGGTTCTCACTGGGTGACTTATCTACCCATGGTGGATAAGATCTGGTGATGTTCAAACTAAAAATCGGAAAGGCCACCATAGATTCCATAGGTGGCAGTGTCCTGCAATAGTGCCTGGTCAGGAGAATAATAATACTATTTTCTTAGAGAAGCTATCGAGTACAACAATATTTTCAAATTCAGAGTTACGGATAAAAAACCTGTTTTTCGTACCTTCATGCACTTAAAAGATAATAACTTAGCGAAATATCAACCGATTTTAAGATTTTTAGTAAAAGAAAGAAGAACAGACCTTTTAAATGGTATAAACATTACTTAAGTAAACTTGTGGAATTTGTGTGTATTGCTTAAGCATCAAATTTGTTCAAGTTTGGAGATGCTTTTAAGCGTTATTTTATATAGAAACCGTAGTATTTATGAATGCATTAGAGAAGTATGTTTAAATAAAAATAAAATAATGCTTAGTTTACTAAGATCCGATAGAAATGCATATATATTTTTCAGTATTGTTAGATCTGACAATAGTCTGAAAGAGCTTAAGTTCTACAAGCATTTTTTTTTTAAACAAAATACTTCTCATGGTTAAAGAGTAGAGACAAACTATAGTGGCACCATCGCTTAATAGGTTACTGACCATATATGGTCTAAAACTGGAATGGTTAGTGACCTAATGTTCGAAAAACATTGCGCAAAAATACATTTTCTGTTACTTTTTCGTTTTTATGTCATAATATTCAAAGTTCAATTCAATTTCGTTAACGTTGATGATGATTATGATGATGTAGTCACTTGCGCGCTGACCGCTGGTTGTCTGTCTCTGCATACCTACAGTTTCTACTAAAAAAATGAAAAAAAATATATTAGAAATTGTAGAAATAAACTAAATGATAAGCTACGTATGTACGTTATTAGTATTATTACGATAGATATCATATGATATTAGAGAGAATATCGAGCAGTTGGTTCGTTGGTGGTGTTTCTTTCTCTAAATTCGTTTTTAGTTTTAAATTATGACGGTGTCGATGGTCAGTGGTTTATGGCCCGGTAATGGTGCTCATCATATAGCTGCTAATGTGTTTTGTGTTTTTTTTTGTTTTTTTTTGTTTTTTAATTAAATATTCCTTCCTGTTGGTATTTCTTTTTCTATTTTTTCAATTATTTTTAATGTTTAATGTACAAATGCGTGCTGTTTTCATATTTTCAAATACAATTTTTATTTTATTTTCCATGACCATATTTTTTTTGAGCTAAAATGGTGAAAAACAAAAATAATAATAAATATCTAATTTTATACATAAAAATGAATGTGAGTTTGTATATATGTAAGTCTGTTTGTGTCTTATAGACAGCTAAACGGCTGAACCGATTTTCCTGAAATTTGTATAGTATCTTATAATTTTAAAGATTCCAACTGGTCGGTGCCACACCCAGAAAAAGTAGATATTTATATGCCTATATCTTTAAAATGTTAACAGTAAGAGTATCTGAATTTTGTCCAAATAGCTTTATAGTCCATACAAATCATTAGTCAAAAAGTGTGCGGAATCGGATAAGTGGGCTTGGTGCCTTAAGCTACACACTAAAGTTTCTGAATTTGGTTTGAATGACTTCTTAGCCAATAAATAGTGAAGAAGTGGGCGCAATAGAACAAATGGGTGTGATTCCTGCCATACAAGGTTAGTTTAGGTTTGAAAGGCAGTGCAACTGCACTTCACCCAGAGACCAGAAAGATCCATTGTGAAGACCTTTAAGAAAATAGAGAAAAAAAAAGTAAAGAAAAGATAATGATAGAAAGGAAAAGAAAGAAAGAGATAAAAGAGAAAGAAGAATAAAAAGGGTACCCTGAAATCAAGGTATCACCTAATAAGCTAGCCGATGCCCGATATAAAACCCTCCAGGTCACAAATCCTGGCTGACGCAACCTCACCTAGACCACTAAAGAAACCTTGTCCTAGCAACCCAAGCCTACGCCTTTGAAGAGTCGGGCAAAGACAGAGAATATGTTCCACATCCACTGGTTCCCCACATTGCCACATACTCGCTAAAAATTAGGGATGCCCTCTTGCCATAGCCCAGTCCTTACTCTTAGAGTGCAGTGCTCAGTCAAAAAACCTATCTTAGAAAACCTTCTCAGATAAAGGACACTTCCGTCCTGGAGCGGTCGTGTTTAGACAAAAGCAACCTAAAGACTCTACAACCTCCTCTGCCCCTCCATAACTCTTGCATTCTACGACGGGCCCAATTATCCACTAAGCTCACAAAGAACCATTACGTGGGTCTGACAGACACAACCGCCAGTTCAATAAACTTGGCCCCACCCGTTTTCACTAACTCATCGGCAGTCTCATTCCCCCACTTTTTTCCTGGAACCCAGAACAGCTTGACGTTGCACACATTCAGGAGTGACGTTTGAGTCACTGGGAGTATCCTCCCATACAAATTTAATGTTGATTTTTAAAAAAAGATTTTGGGATTTTGGTAACACTAGGTTGCGTCAAGGTTGTTAATGTGTCACTCTGGCAGTGCTGTACTTATTTGTGTATTTGACAGCATTGCTGATTCGACAATCTCTCGGAAGTAATGCTAATTGTAAATAAAAGGCGGCGCCTTATGCATTAAGTTAGTTATCGTTTTGCAGTCACAAAATTAAGTCGTGTTTAGACTTAAATAAAAGTGTTCTATAAACGAATACTAAGTTGGACACTGTATAGTTATAATTGTATACTGTAAGAAGTGGCAAAATAAAACTGTAAAACAACAACAAGGTGATGTTTATTTTATTTTGACGCATTTGAAAAGAACTCAAACGTTTCAAAAAGGTTAAAACGTAATAATATATCTGAAGAATAGTTAAAATTTGAGTTTTTGAATTTGGTCTAAATGACTTCATAGTTAATATAGGTTGGGCCATCTATCGGTTTAAATTTGAACCAGCGGTTATTTTGAATCTGGCAATACTTATATCATTCTATTCTGTCACAAAATTCAGTATATTATTTCCACTGAACGAAATGAATCAATTAACGCTTGAGCAACGTTGGGATTTATTGGAAATTTATTTCCAAAACGAAGACAATTGGTCGGAAATTGCACAAAAATCAAAAAATTGCAAAAATCATCTGTTCAGATGAAGCTCATTTTTATCTTGGTGCGTATATTAATAAACAAAATTGCCGTCTTTGGGGCTCAGAAAACCCAAACGTGGTCTTACAGAAGCTAATGCACCCATTACGAGTGTTTGTTTGCGGACTGAGGAGCGGAAGCATCATTGATCTATATTTCGCAACCATTACGTTCAATGGGAACACCTATCGCACCATGATTTTTTGTGCCCGCTCTTCATGGTATTGATGTGAACGATGTTTGGTTTCAACAGGATCGATTTATTGCGTTAAACTTTTAATGGCCGTTTAATTAGCCGAAATGGTAATGTCAGTTGGACTATTTTCTGTGTGGCGCCGTTAAATACAAGTGTTATGCCGATAAGCAATTGAGCATTTGAAGGCCAACATTCGTGATGCCATTGCCGAGTTAATACCCCATACACTCGAAAAAGTTCTCGAATATTGTTCCGATCGAATGGGATACTGTAAGGCCAGCCGCGGTAGCCATATGAATGAAATAATATTTGATTTCTAACCGGAACAATTGTACTTCACAACAAAATTAGAAATGGAGAAGTGGGCATGGTACCTCCACGGTACCATGGAACGGTAAAGTGTAAGTGATTTATGTATGGAGAATAGCAATTAAATTTTCGCTATTTATCCATATCAGCCAAACGGCGGGTATTGATTCTACAGTGATTTTCTCAAAGCAACTATAGGCTTTTTAAAGTGTTTGGATTTAAGCCAGAAGGAAATGAAATGGGGAAAAAAGATTCAAAAATGATAATTAAGATAGCAGGGGTAGCGATGCATGCCGGGTTCCAGCTAGTAATGTCTATAATAATACTTTTGTAGCCTATCGTATAAATATTTGATTTCTTTACTATATTTTCTTGCTGTGCTCATGGTATTTGAGCTCCAAAAATTTATTAAAATTTTAATAATCGAACAATACGGCGCCATTGTTGAAATACTTGTGTTTTTTGTTTCCCTTATATGACCTTTTTGAGGCCATATAAGGCCTTCATTTATTGGTTGGATTACATTGTCGCATTGCCATGAATGTATGTCTTAATGGCTGTTCATTGTAGTAATTATTGACGGAATATTGGGCAACACCTCATATTTAGTTTTTAGTTGAGTCTTAACCGCAATTTGTTTAATAAAACAAAACCACAAATCGGACGATATTTGTTAACGTAGAAAAGATAAAACAAATTGAAGTTATTTCAGACCACAAATCAAAATTATTAATGAATTAAATTGAATACTTGCAGTTGTTTGAATAAAAATAAAGTGAGTCAACATGATTCACAAATTACTAATGGGCCTGGAACCATTTCTTTTTTAATAAACTGAAAAACATTAGAAAGAAACATTAGAAAGAAAAAGAGAAAGTTAATTAATAAAATATTTCAAGTTTTGGAGGTAAGAACCAAAAGAAAAAAAAACAAAAACTTTTATTACGGTTCGACCTCAAATAAATGAAGTGCTGGTTGTGTCGTCAAATTGTCATGCATTAAGTAAGTAATCATTAATTAATTGCAACATATTTTATAAATATTTTTTTTAATAAATTTTGGTAGTTTTCTTTTTGAAAATTTTTAATGAAATATTTCCTAATTTACAATAATTTTGTTACACAAAAAAGAAAAGTTACAAAAAAATTCATAAATTCCCTATACAAATCGTACGCCATTTACTTTGTGCTATTGATTGCAAGCTACAGCGTGATTTGAGGAGAAACATTTGAGGAAAACACTCGCACCAAGGCTAAGCTTGATAGATATAGGGTAGGACATTAAAAAGTTTAAATTGAAAAGTGCAATCAAATAAAAACGATTTGAAATTTTGCGAAATTTATTTTTTGGTTGTGAAGTATAATTGTTTCGGTTAGAAATGGAATATTATTTCATTTATATGGCTGCCGCAGCTGGCCTCACTGTATCCCATTCGATCGGACCAATTTTCGAGAACTCTTTCGAATGTATGGGGTCTTATTTCGGCAATGACATCACAAATGTTAACCTTAAAGTGTTCAATTGTCTCTGGTTTATCGGCATAACACTTGTCTTTAACGGTGCCCCACAGAAAATAGTCCAACGGTGTCAAATCGCAGCTTCTTGGCGGCCAACTGACATTACCATTTCGGCTAATTAAACGCCCCTCCAACGTTTGTCGCCATAAATAGCTTGTGGCATGAGATGTGTAACAAGTTGCACCATCCTGTTGAAACCAAATATCATTCACATCAATATCATGAGGAGCGGACCCAAAAAAAAAAACCGGTTATCATGGTGCGAAAGGTGTCTCCATTGACCGTAATGGTTGCGCCGTCCTCATTTCAAAAGAAGATGGGCCAATGATGCCTCCGCTCCACAAGCTGCACCAAACAGTCACTCGTAGTGACTGTATTGGCTTCTGTAAGACCACGTTTGGGTTTTTTGAGCCCAAATACGACAATTTTGATTATTAACGTGCACACCAAGATGAAAATGAGCTTCATCCGAAAGGATGATTTTTGCAATTTTTTTATTTTATTTTTTTGCAATTTCCGACCAATTGTCTTTGTCCAATGTTGCTCAGGCATAAATCGATTAATTTCGTTCAGTGGAGATAATATACTGAATTTTGTGATAGAATGGAATGACATAAATATTTCCAGATTCAAAATAACCGCTTGTTCAAATTTAAACCGATACTATAGAATCTCTGTGCCGCCAATTTTAACGGTAAAAAAGCGGTTTACTGAATTTCGTTGCCGACGTTTAATCACGGGAGATACCGAACTTTACTTTCTGGATGCCCACTTGAAGTCTCTACACTCAAATCAATTGAAATAATGCACAATATGATGTTGGCCGATCGAAGATTGAAAGAGTAAGATATTAGGGAAACCATAGGCATCTCAGGTGGTTCAATGGCTTCAATTTTAAATCATCTCTTGTATGTCAAAAAGATTTCCTCAAGATGAATGCCGCGTTTGCTCACAAACTACCGCATACGTAATCGTGGAACAACTTCGCAGTAGTGTTTGGTGTTATTCAACCGCAAAATGGACGAGTTTATGCGGCGTTTAGTAATCGTAGCCGAAACGTGGATCCACCACAATACATCAGAGATCAAACAGCAGTCAAAACAGTGGGTTTCTCTGGGTGAAACGGCACCGATGAAGACCAAGGTGGGTTTGTCAGCCTATAATACGCATTAACGGCTACCTACAAAAAGGTTAAACAATCAAAACCGAATACTGTGCGAAGTTATTGGGCCGATTTAATGAGGATTTGAAAAAAAATTATCTACATAATTGGGTCAAGAAAAAATTCTTTTTCACTAGAACAATGCAATCGTGAACGCATATGCAGTTTCCATGATAAAATTCCATGAACTAAGCTACGAATTGCTCTCTCATTCGTCCTATTTTCCCTATTTAGTTCCGAAGGACAAGTTATTGTTTCCAAACTTAAAGGAATGCCTCGGCTAAGAGTGGTTAGACTCTAACGATGAAATTATCACTCGACTTATTTTTTTGAGGAAATTAAAAAAAATTGGATAAACTTAAAGCAAACTTTGTTGAAAAATAAATGATTGATCCGCCTCCGTATAACAATAAATTAATCAATTATATATGTGCTGTCGCTATGTATGATCTCCTCCCTCCTATTGACTAATTTATCGATGCAGCTTCGCTAAAAATCAACTGGTTTGGTAATGAAAAAGTTGTTAAGCCGGTTTCTTTGTTGTTGAATTTAATAGGGAAAGAAAAAGATAGTAATCTCTCGACGCTTGGAGAGCGGCTTTTGCTACTTGTGCAGCAAGGGACCTGGCGTTTTTGAAGGAATATTGGTTTTGTCTTGTTGACGGGATTGTTTCAGTCGAAAAGCCTCTTTTACACGTTGTAACTGGGCTATGTAGAGTTGTGTGCACCATGCCTTCTGAGTCCCATCAAACGAAAATCATGGTCTTCTTTAGATGGAGTTCAGGTTTGATTGTCAGCTTTGACGTGTTTCGTAAAGTCACCTACTCTTATCACATCACATCACCCTTCACGATTCAGAACGAAAAGGGCTGTTTATGAGCGCGTGTTAATTACAAGTGAGATATTGAAAAGTAATTTAAAGACGAAATTGTTTGGTAAAGAAGAGGGAATGCCTTGTGCTGATAAAACATTACAAGTCAAAAAACGGTTTGATAAATATGTGCTATGGTTACTTCAAACTATCAATTCCAATAGTTAACAAGTGAATTACTGACTACTAAGCTGGTATGATGAAAAAAATTCAGGTCACTCAAAAGACATTATGATATCTCTTCTTCCCTCATGCCGCCACAGCTGCGGCAGTGACCGTTTTACCGTAACCATCTTGTGGGCATGGCTTCCAATCGGTCAGTACACTGTAAGCACTGCCAAAAGTTTGAACACATCCCTCCTTACATCTTACTGCGGCCAAGTCAGCTTGGCGGTCCTGCAGTCCGCTCGATAGATAGGAGTAAAAAATAGCTCCCTTCAGTGATCCTTCATTTACTCGATGCCGATCTAGCGTGTGCCAACTTGTACGCCCTCTCCTTTCCATAGAAGTCACGGTGACTCAGAAGCCAAACATGAGCCGTATCTGAAGAAAAGTTGATGGTGTTCAATGAGTCTCTGCACTCTTCTCACCAATCGAGAGGTGGTAGTTTCCACGCAAACACAGAGACGCCCCGGCGTACCACCTGTAGGTAGTAGTGAGCATCATTCCCTAATGGCCAATATCTTAGCGTGGAAAACACTCAGGAAGACTGTAGTGCTGATTCACGTTAGCATTCACCGAGAAAGGCCCGGATTCAATACCACACTTCATCGTTGAGCCTTCAGTGGAAACCCTAATGTCGATGTCATTGAGTAAATCGAACTCTGACGGTATGATATCAAGTCCGAGTGCCTTCTTTCTCTAGAAATTTTTTGAGCTTTTCTATAAAATTTTCTTCATATCCAAGGTTGCGTTTAAAATGCGATTCACTAAGAGCATTGCTAGCGAAGATAAGGTAGCCATTTTAATGATGATCTATTCCTTAGTTAATGGCATAAACGTAAGTTTTTTTCATATTGTTTTTACCCTACTTCTCCCTAAATATACAATATTAAAATTGTTAATGAAATATTTCTGTTTGTTTTTGGTAATCCTGACATTAAAATGAACGGAAGTTGGCATAGATCAGTTTTCATCAATTATTTCAATTTTTTAAAATATCAAATGAAATAAAATAAAAAATTTAAAATAAATTTAAATTTCCTCTCAAGGCTAAACGCAGCCTCGATAATTTTTTTATTTGTTTTATTTTTTGCAAAATTTCTATTTCAATTCCATGCATGATTCCATTATAAATAAGCATTTTCACACACTACCTCTGTGAAATAGAAAAAGAAGATGAGAATGGGAAAAACTTCATATTCAACTCTAAACTGCTCTATAATTCAAATGCTGGCTGGTAATTTGCATTAAAATTTTCTTCTTTCTAAAGTGCAGTTAAAGGGTTCCACCACCACCAGCAGCACTTCATTTATGAAGTTTGAAGTACATGTTGGAAATTGAAAATTACGGTCTCCTCCATAAAGTCTATAGTTTTTTGTTTTTTTGTTTTTTTTTTCAATAAAATGCTGGTTATGTTGACATTTATGGCGTAGACAGTGGAAAACGTACACGGTTTTATTTAAATTCGCTGAAAAACCATTAAAAAACAAACGGGAGTCACTTTTAGTAAATTTCTCATTAAAATTTTATTTCGATTTTTTTTTGTCGTAAAAATTACAATAAAAAACGTGGGAAAACTAATATCTGTTTGTTGTTCTTTCTATTTACAGTTAATGCCGAAACGAAATTCAACGACAATAACAGCAAGAACAACAACAAAAACACGATGATTAACAATAAGCACAACAATGAAATACTAACACCCGCGCATTTCAAAAATCTAAAATTAACACCTCAAGACGACGGTCAAGACGATCAAAACAGTTGTAAGAACGTCGTTAGACGAACACAAATTCCAACAATAACAACAACTACAACAGCGAGGACAATACTAGAAGAAACAGAAACAACAACAAATAATTTCTTAAATATACTTTACAATAATGATAGTTTGGCTAGAAGTAGATTAGCAAGCGACAGTTGTACGAAGTCAGCCGAGACAAGGCGATTACTGAAACACAAAAACGTGGCAGCGGTTAACAGTTTTAATTCTAATTGTACAAATAATTTAAATGTTAATTTTAAACACCAACAACAGCAACAGAATACCAGCATGGAAACATTGTCAACATCACTGATGACACGGCGATACGATAAAAGCATTACCCGATGGTCTTGGTCTCTGCTTAAACTGCTAAGTCTGTCGTCATCGTCGTCGTCGTCGTCGTCGTCGTCATCGTTATCATCGACATCATCATCGGCGTCAGCGGCTACGACTGCCTGTATAACATTTTTAATTTTATCCACAACATGTTCCTTATGTTCTGCCTCTCTATGTGAATCACAAAGTTGGTGGGATCCCTACAAGGACAGGTGTATACCGTGTACTGTGTGTCAGGGTGATATGATACCGCTGAGACCCTGCCAAATGCATCGCGATACTGTTTGCGGTTCGATATATGATTTGAAAATCGATTGGGTTGTACTTTCGAAAACGGAGCCCAATTGGAAAGAGGTAAGTGTAGTAAAATTGCAACGCGTTAAGATCAATAAAACAATTTAAATAAAACATTTTTTTTCCTTTAACACTTACCACAAACTGTGAATATCCTTAATGTTATTACCAAAATAATTTTTTGGCATTTTTTTGTTTGTTTGTTTCTTTTTTTTGCACAGCGACGAAAGTTTGATGGCTTGGATTATGGCTTAGACCACCATCAGTTAACGGCAGAACAATTGCAACAGCTACAGGATGAGACCGATCCAATGGATTGGCAAACTGCTGCACTCTTCTTGGCTGTATTGGCCTGCCTTTTATTTTTCATTGTAGCCGCTTGTATTCTAGTGCATCATATGCGACAATGGCGACGCATGGAACGTAGATTAGATCAGGGTAAGTTGCTTATTCAAAATATTCATTCATCCGTCCATCCAGCCATCCATCCTTTGGCTCATCAATTATTCCCCAAACGTAATCACGTGCTTATGTGCAGAAGTTGTTTGTTTTACGTTACGATCACGATTGTAACCACACTTGCCTGTCATCGTCTTGTTTTCTTGGCAGAGATCACGTTTCATGGACATTTTGTTTTTTTTGTTGTTTTTTTTTTGTTCTGAAAAAGGAAAAGAAATCAAAAGAAATGAAGAAAAAATAATTTGAAATTCCAAACATTTATGGACGAACTTTTATTTGGTTTATTCTGGGGTATACATGAAATGCTATTGTAGAGAAATGCCACGATCAAGTTATGAAAAATGATATATCGGTTAACGAGTAGTCGGTAAAATTAAATTTTTTGTTTGAACAGGATCAATACGGCTAATTTCGTTTATTTGCATGATCCAAGAATTTGGATTTTGTCTAAAAAAGTTTTGGATTAGCGATTAGTTAAAAGCAAAATTGACGAAAATTACGAAAAAGATGTTGTTGCAGTTAATGGGTTTTGGTATAGACAAATTTTAACAAACTTTTTCAGGCCCGGCTGCAGTTGTATGATGTCATGTGAGCAATTCTTGCAGTGCAGACTCATGGCAAGGTGTTCTTAGGAATACGAGTAATAAAGTAGCTAAAATAGGTGTCAAAACTAAAATTACATCTTTGCAGAGAGGAGAGATATTAACAATTATCCCATTAGGTTGGAGTGGCGAATAGTGTCCTTGGACACTGTTTTGAGAATTGCCACAGCATTCGAACAGCACCATTTCGGAAATATCTCATAACCACATTGTCAAGTAGAGATATCTGAGGAGATTATCAGGTGCAATACATGGAAATTTTGCGGAAATACCTGGTAATCCTTACGGAGATGGTTAATAAGGGCCAGACATTCACATATCTGTCTCTTCCTCACCTATCTTGTCATAGCTGCGACATTCGTCGTTGTACCGCGACCTCATGTGGGCACAGCTTTTAAGCACAGCTAACAATGTGGATGATTCCCTTCTGTCAGCCCTCCACCTGCAGTACGAAGTCAAGAATAGCCCTCTTCAGCGACTTTATAAGCAACCACTCGATACCGAACACACGCAAGCCAACTCATCTATACGGATTCGAAATAAGAGTCGTTTTAGAAGGGATTCTGAATGTGTTCACTCTCTTACTAACCGAGGGGCAAGTATGACCGCCTGGCTGTCCACTCAAATACAGACGTGAAATTGCCAACATTTTTATCTGAAAATCTGTCGAGTTATCAGCAAGGCTTTAGTTGTGATTCAGGTTAGCCTCTACCGAGAAATTTCCGGATCCAAAACCATATCTCATACTTAAAGCATCCGTGTAGACCATGATATCAAAACCGTTGAGGCGATCGCCCTGATTTCATTCAGAATAGGAAGAGCTTAGGTAGGTAGAAGTGTCTATCCCCAAAGGAGGGACACACATAGGCTCGAGTAGCCGGTTTTGGTACTACAGTGGATCATCATCCCCTCTAAGCGCTGAAGCACCTGGAGCTGGTAATAACGTCGCTAAATTTCCCAATGTATATCTTCGACAGCTCTACTAATCTTACGGCAGAAGCCCAGGTACCTCTTTCTTCTGCCACATAACATTCTTTCTCTTCGTCCCTGCAGCTTTTTCAGAAATCATTAGCTAGGTAACCCAGTCAAAGCCATCTAGCTTGAGTGCCACGTATAGAATGGCCAGTAATGACACCAACAACGACGTCGAATGTTCTTCTTTGGAGATTAAGCAGGCTTTTCGTGCGCCTATGAATCAGCTTTGGTGGGCTATCTTGGCCGTCTACAAAGCTGTCGATGCAGTATTGATGGAATCTATTACTTATTATTGTAAATTTTAAGCTTGCAAGTTCTCAATGAGATTCCCAACATGAGTTCGTAGTTTGTACCATGCTTGTCCAGTTCATTATCCCTATAGTTCTCCCGAATATCACTCGGTACCTACGGGAAAGACTTTTGAACCCTAGTTCAGTTGAGCTTCGGAGTGCAGTTTCGGAAATAGAATGTAGTCCATCTGGTAGTCTGCTACATTTTGCCCCATATATATATAAATCAGTAGATGCAACAACAGATAAAGCACCGCGTAATAGCAAGTATGCATCGCCCCAGTGTACACCTTCCCCATCCCCCTGATGGCCATTACTGTGCCATAAGTATAATTTCGGATTCGTACATCCAGAGTACAAAGTATAGTAAGCCACCGTGGATTTCTGAATCCGCTCCCTCTTGCGCTCCAAGTTTAATTTCAAGTCCTGAATCACGCCCACACACCGAGCATGATCCGAAAGATGCAATTCGTGTTCACATATTCTGGGGAGCATAAAATTGAAAACCTTCTGCTGATCGGTCTTGTCCGTATTAATTATGCGATTAGATTTTCAAACAAAATTGTCGGGTCTCTATTGATCCAGTATAATCCTTTTATACAATTTGGTTTCTAGCTTAGATTAATACATTTCTTCTTAGATTTTTAAATTTATTTATTAATCTCATCGTTATTAATCCATTCGTAAGTAACCACTTATTGCGCAACACTGTTAATGAATATACATAGAACATGAAGAAGACAGTTTAACAGTGAACGTTGTCAATCACTTAAGAAAACACAGTACAAATTCATAAATGGTTAAAACAATGGTTGTTGTTATTGTTTTTCTTACATTAAGCAAAAGCAAGATTGACAAAAAATTTTTTTGTATAAACAGTATCAACATTGTAAAAACAAACAGGTCGGCGGTCAGTCGGCATAATTCTCTGAAATGTTGGGCAACACGTAGTACTTGAATGCATACAAATTAATGTTTATAAATACACGTACATACACAATGCTTATAAAGCATTATTATTGCTGTTCTTTACTGTATTTAATTTTGGGGATCAAATGGGTGCTACTGTCAGGGTTGTCAGATCTGGCGATTTTAAAAATTATTTGGCGACCTAATTTTCGGATTGGCGACTTGGCGATTTACTTGGCTATTTTTAATAAAAAAAATACGTAAAATTAAAATTATTATTTTGGTATTTTTATGTGTGAATTTCGTGAATATAGTGTATTTTAATGTAACGATTATAGATGGCTACGGAAAATTTTTAGTTGCCTATGTGGATCTGAAACCAATAGATTTTTAGGTTCCAGCTTACTTATGTAATTCAATTTTCGGCAACAGGCAACGGTAAAACTTTAAACTGGAAAAATATGGAAATAATTAAAGTGTTTGCTTGAAAAATTCACACATATTCCTCAAGGCTACGAAGTATAATATTATTCAAAAGGTATACTTGTCTTCTTTTCAAATCCACTGAAAAGCTTAAAATCGGATAGTATTCAACTAAGTTATTAGCTGATAAGTATATGAAGGTACGGAAAACTAGTTAACTTTAATAGTTTTATAGCTGTGGGTTAACTATAAACTATGTTATATGTATATATGTATATAAGTATATATATGCTAAATTTTTTTCCACTTTTGGCGAAATTTAATAATACGGAACAAATTATTTTTTATTTGATTTAAATATCTTTTTGCCATTATTTTAAAAAATATAAATTTTGTTTTCAAAATGTCAAACAAAAACTGTTTTGGCGATTTTCCAAACTGAATTTGGCGAAAAAGCTTAAAGCTTAAGATCTGACAACCCTGGCTACTGTTAGTTTGCACTTATGTTTATAAAAGAGATTAAGAGAAAACAAAAATTACATTTGTATGCAATGAAGAAAAAGAAAAAAAGCATTTAAAATGAAAACAGAAGCATATGAAAATTACGAAAATAACAACCAACTTATGCTTCGTTTCTCCTAATATTTGTATGTATGTTTCTCCCGCCTAAAATGTGCAAAAGTATCAACCACAACAACATAATTTTTTTTTATAAATACCACCTATCAATTCTAATCAGTCTGTCCTTGGAACTGATAAATATTCATATTATTTTATTCATTTTTTAATGGTGTTGTTGCTGTTTATGCGTTTGTTTTTATTTTAATATTTATAAAATGTCGCATAAATATTTTTCTTGCTGTTGTTGTTTTATTATAATTTTACTTCGCATGTTTATATAGAAACAACAATGCTTTTCTCTTAAAGAAAACAAGTGTTTCGTTTCACCCATAACAACAACAAGAGGATTTATTATAGTTGTTGTTGATGTTGCTGTTGCTGTTATTAAAAACGACTACTAATGAGCCATTAATGAGCAGAGCGATTATAAATAAACAAGAGGAAAAGAAACGGCAAAAGCGAAGACGAAATCCCAGAACGGGACGAAGTCAAATCGATCTGACATTAAGAAAACAACAAAAACAATAACAGCATTAATGGACAAATGGATACCCACCAATACATGCATAGTATGCATTGTATGCAGAAAAGAAAAATTTACGTATAGTAGGAGAAAGAAAAGAGGAAATATACAACCAAACAAATATGAAAACATAATACAGAGTATGCAGAGGATTATTGGGTATAATTTATAGCATAATTTATAGGAATTAAAGGCTGTTTAAAGACAATTTATGGATTTTTCAATAAAACAAAAACAGTTTGTTTTTGTTACCTTTGAGAGCAAATCATAACTATTACTGATGTGTTTTAACAATTCTTAAATAATGCTCAATGCTACGCCTTTTTTCTCCGTCACTCCTCTAGGGAGAGTATTGGCTTTTCACAAAGCATCTGGTGGTTTGTTTAAGTTTCAGTAATCAAGTTGATTTTCAAGCTTGCCTCCATATGATTGTATAGTGGTTAATATCGTTGCTAAGTGGTGGTAGTAATCCTTACATAGCATTGTGATTTTTCCCAGTAGGTGACATTGTCTCCTGATTGGACTTTATCAGTGCTAAGTCTACCATTGACCAGACTACGTCAAATTTTCGAAAAGATCCACGAAAGCAAGTATATACTCACCATCTTTTTGTCAACTATAAAGCAGCCTTGAATAGCCGTGTAAGGAATCGAATGTATGACGCTATGTTTGAGCTTGGCAGCCCTGCAGTACTGATAAGACTGTACAAAATGACGTTGATCAACGTTGCTCAGTGAAGTAACATCGAACGGATACGCTTACTCATTTTTATCCAGGTGTGGGTTACTAGCCTGACGCCATAACCAGTTTTTATCGTTCATAGGGATGAACGCGCGGCACATATTTGCTCACTACCTAAAAAGGCAACTACCCCATGTGACGCTACGAGGAGGTCAGTGTCCACAATTGAGATGATGGAGGGTTTTGCCAAGTTAAGAGCCGTTGCTTGGTATCCCATTTTCGTTGCCTACAAAGCCGCTTTTAACAGCCCAATATGTGAGAAAGTGTTTAACACCATGTCTTGGTTTTTCTGCGAAATTGATAAGGCTACACAGGGTGATGTTAATTGAAACCACATCGTCCGTTAGAATAGGCAAGAATCTATCTGAGCCGAGGACTAAGACAGGGCGATAGTTTAACGTGCGATCTCTTCAACATTCTGTTGCAGAAAATCGTGCGGGATGCACGATCTGTACTATACTATGCTGTACTATACTATACAAAACAATACTATACGAAGTGAAAATGTGAAAGTTTATAGCTTCGAGATTGGGGAGAAATTTAAATATCAATAAAACGAAGAATTATTCTTGTAAACAAGCGCCATTTAGGGAAGTAGTTAAGAAACAAAAAAAACTTGCTCTCTACAAGTCGCTGATAGTGCCTGTACTTATGTATGGCTCTGAAGTGTGAGTGCTTGCACAGGCAAATGTAGCTATTCTTGGCTATGCACCAATCTGCGCCAGCGGAGAATATCGGCATAACATGAACCACGAGCTATAAGAGTTGTATGTTGACATCGATATAATGAAATCAATTAATCGGCAGAGGCTGCGTTATTTAGGATATATCGTGCGAATGAAATATGATGCTCCAGTAAGAAAGAAGAGGTCGTCAAAAACTCCCATAGAAAGATCAGGTTGAAGAGAATCTCTTGACACTTGGTAAATGAAATTTGAGAAGCTGTGCACATGCTCAGCCAATGACCCAATCAGGTTGATACCTATGGTCACCTAAGTAAGTAAGTAGGCTACGCAGGCTCAGATATGTCGTTCGAATGTATGAAAGTGCTCCAGCGTAGAGAACTCTAGGTTGAAAAGACCCACACGAGAAAATCTTGCCTGCGATGGGTCTAACCAATAGGCAAAGGCGCATGCTAGGCAGAGGTGAAATTCGGTAATCGGGTAGTTAGGCGAATTATGTGCATACTTTGGTTCTACCAGATGCCTCATAAAAACTTTAAACCATGATTATTCGAGTTACTGGCTGGGCTTTTCGTACTTCTTCTACTTGTTGTGATGGTAAAAAAATCTACACCTCAGCTGTTTGAGTCCATAGACACCAATGATTTCAAATAAATATTTTAAAATAACAGTGAACGACTGTTTTCATAAATATAACACCGAAATTCGAATGCAAACCTGCGAGATATTAAATTTTTTGATAAAAATCTACACTTAAGATTATCATCCACTTACCCATCAATCATTTCATAAAATTACAATCAAAAGCATAAAAATTTATTTCCACAAACGTCAATAAACATGAAAGCTTTCTGAAAAAAATTTCAATTCCAAAGAATCATTTGAATTTGAAATCAAATCACTGACTGACAGACGGATACGCGGAGTAAAATACTGAATAAGAGAATTCATTTACAAGTTGGAACATGTGTTGCTATCAAAACTCATAAATTTCTGGCTTTTTTCTTCTAATTCTTTTTGGCAAAACTGTTGAAAAATAAAGAACAACAAGAGACGGAAGAACAATAAATAGAAATCGGTTCTAAATTTATGCAGTTGTATGTCTGAACATACAGCTGCTGATGACATCCATAAGTTTCTTGGTGATATTCGAGCAAGAAATGATATGTTCGAGAGTCATGTTTTTGTTTTCGTTTTCATGTCGCAGCCGATTTATTTAATTGTAAAAACAAACAAAAAATCGAAAATTCATTGTTTTTTCTTTTCTCGTTGTTGTTGTCATTGAATGAGGAGGTGTTGAGTAAATATTTCTACAATTGGCCTCATATTACCAATACCAACCACCACCACTACCACCTACAGCAACCCACTTTACATTTAAGAAGCCCGCCATGAGATAAGATGGGATGGACGGATGATCATTTCAAGTATTTCCAACATAATTTATGATGAGCGTATTTTGAATGGAATTGAATGCTTTTTGACATTCTATCCGTGATGGTGGGATACTGGTTTAGGGAAGTGGTCTTTAGAATAAAATTTATGTCAACAATTTTTTAATATTTCGTTTTAGAGGAAAACTTAGATCAAATTTAGAAATTTTTATTTCTTTTATTCAAAGAAGTCGAATATGCTCTTTTGAAAAGCGGAAATAAATTTCTTTTAACACTTGCCGCACAACATAAATGAATTTTTCTTTTAAGAAATCATAAATCCATTTTATTAAATACATATACAACATTGTTATTGTATTAGAAAAATTTATGGGTAAAATTAAAAAAATTTATTTAATTGCTCTTACCAGCAACTAAAATTCGGTTTTCAAAAGCCCATTGTAATACTCTTATGCTATGCCACCACATTATACTATAAACTCTCAGATTTATGATCGCTAAGTCTATAAAAAAAGTTAACTTCATCCACCTACATATACAACTAATTCTCTTTTTTACACGAATTTGAAATAACACGATTTACACGAATTTTTTTTACTCGAATTTTTTTTATTCGAATTTTTTGAACGTATCTATCGTATAAAAAGAGAATTACGAGTAGATGTATATAATCTTGATCAAAAAGTTTCCGGAATTTATTGAGAAAATTAAAAATATAAGTTTATTCACCTAAATCGTTATTGTCCACTTCAAAGTAATCCCTATCGACTGCCAGCGCTTGATCTAATCCTCGAAGCATTTTTATATTCGATATGTTTATCAGTGCTTCCTACGATTTTTCTATTATTTCCTCTCAGCTGCTGCAACGGGTTCCCCGTAATGGGTTTTTAACTCGATTGAACAGAAATAAGTCACAGGGAGCCACATCAGCTGAATTCGGTGGCCGAATAATGCAAAAAATACCAATTTGTTGCATTTTTTGCCAAAAAATTTCGAATAACGATGGAATTGTGCGACGGTGCGTTACCATGGTGCAAAATTCACGAGTTTCTGTCCACAATTCTCGTCTCTCTCGGCGAATTGCTTCACGCAAATGTCTCATAACGCTGGTAAAAATTTATGATGCACTACACCGTTGTAATCCATGAAACCCGTGAGCATTGCCTTCTTTTTTGAAAACTGAAAACTACGTGGTTTTTTTAGTCTCGGCTCGTTTGGTGAAAGCCATTCACTTGCCTAATGTCTGGATTGCGTGCCTTACTCATAAACCCACGTCTCGTTTCCAGTAATGATCCTTTTGATGAATGTGGGATGGGATTCAGCCTCGCAAGTCATGTCTTTTGTGACCTCAACACGGTCTCTTTTTTGCATGAAATTGAGGTTTTTTGGCACTAACTTTGCTGCTACACGACGTAAACCCAAATATTTTGGACGGATCCATAGGCAATGTTCCAGTCTTCCGCTAGCTCTCTGATGGTTAATTTGCAATTATTGATTAACATTTGTTTTCGTCGGTTTTCGATGTCGTAGGTCTGACCACTCTTGAACCGCTCGCGCCAGTGGTAAACAGACGTTTTCTTTAGAAAATCGTTGCCGAAACACTTTTCCAACATTTACCACGTTCGCGCACCATTAAGTCTGTTTTTTTACGCAAAATTTAATACAAGTTCGTTGTTGCAAATTTAAATCAATTTTGAAAATTGTAAAAAATCGCCAACACACATAGATAGATGATGTACTACTGGCTACGTAGCTTTAGCAAATGTCAAGCTATGACGCTAAGACTTAGCGGGAATATCAACAACAGATGTATCAACTTAACAAAAAAAAAAAAGAAAAAAAAATTCAAATCGAAACGATGATACCGCCACACGGTTGTTATTCCGCGAACTTTTTGATCAAGTTGGTACATAATTTCCGCAACATAGCAAGTAAAACAAGGGGAACTTCTTTCAATCAATGAGTTGCTCCCGATTCTAATTTTAAATTTATTGAAAGGAACCTACAGTTTAACGGCATACTCAGCGTAAATACTCATAACCATTGTCGCTTGCAATGTTATGAGGTGATACTGCAGTTGAAAGTTGTCAGAAGTTGTGACATTTACCTATTGCCAGATACTCTAGCACAGATTTCAGCCCTCTTATGATAGACGGTTACTTAGATTCTTTAAGTACGTTCCTGGAGTGGATAGCAGCAGCAGTAGAAGAGCACTTACCCAGAATAACATGAGAAAACTACACCAGATGATTGATTGTCTAACTAATCGAAAGTGTAATAGGAACCAAGCAGGTTTTAATAGTACAATAATAACAAACAATAGTGCACACACACAGAGATGGAGAGAACATTTCAATGAAATTAGTAAAGTCACAAACGATACTGAGGACAACGATTCAAAAAACAACAGAAGAATACCGTGTAACCAACGCTCCAAATCTGAAGAAGGTGGCAGGAGAGTATGGATTAACGACGGAAATTCGAAGGATTGACAACGAAAACAAGGCTAAACTTTTGTGGCCTGAAGGCTCAATTAGACGTAGCGTGACATAACGCTATATTTGCAATACAAGAGGTGACATACCATAGCGCCATAACAAACCAATTTTATTTTGGTTGTTTCGACTATGATTTCGGTTATGACGTTATGTTAAGTCACGTTATTATGGGGCGATGGAGGACTGCTTCCAACGTGGAAGAAGGGCAACATTGTAGCGGTACAAAAAGTGACGACTTGAAAGACTGTAACAACTGGAGAGGAATTACTCTGCGTATTAACATCATATGCAAGATACTCTCAATCATAATATAGGGAATGCTGCAAAGCAAAATAGACAACATATTTTATTATTTATTTATTTATTTATTTTTATTAAATTACTAGCTAAACCTGGTGTGCTTCGCTACCCCTATCGTAATAAAAAAAGAATATTAATATTCCGTTATACAAAGTTATATACTTAGTTATTATGGTATAGCTCTGCAAATATTACATAGTTAATATTTGCTTAGTATGGCGAGCTCCCTCTGATCCTATCCGCCCTAGATTTTTTTCACTAAATCAGTTTCATAGGAAAGTGATTGGGACAAAACTTTAGGGCTCTTGCTACAACAGTTGTGAAGATATTCTACAATTAATCTTTGCTTTCTATGGTGTTAATTTTCCTCCTAATCCTATCCCGCCCAGATTTTTTCTATTGTTTTTTTTTTTTTTTTTTGAAAAGGTGTTGGGATAAAATGTTGCCGCAATAAGTGTAATAGTATTAGAAAGTCAATATTTGCTTTATTTGGGGGCACGTCTCCCCCTAATTATATCCGCCCTACAGTTTTTCCAATAAATCAGTTTCATATGAAAGTAATTGAGCCAAAGTTTTGTTACTCTGGCTGATATAATTCTTTAGATATGACCGCAAAGCTCATGAGCTTGTTTGCTTGCGGGACGAACAAGCAGACTTCAAGTCGAATAGAAGCTGCGTAGATCAGGTCAACATTATGCACATAATGAAAGAACAATCTGAAGAATAGCGTACCCCTGTTACTACTGTTAGTCACTCATTCTCTACCATTGCTGGAGTAGAACAAGGATGCCCACAATCATCTAAGCAATTCCCAACGTGGAGGATGACATACTAACTGAAGTCTGCTCAAAGAAAAGGGAAATAATATGCAGTCAAAACTGGAAGACTTAGAAAAATTGGCTTGCAATTTAGGACTTCAGATAAATATAGGGCGTTTTTTAGAGGTTCATAACTTTGAGTTGGCAACACTGCTTTATTTGATAACCGACTTAATAGTTAATAGTTGATTTTTGTTGAGTTCGGTAAGAAATTTCATTATGAATGGACTTATAACAGAGTAGCGCTTGCAAATTGTTGAAATTTTTATCAAAATAATGATTATTTTCGTTAAACTTATCGTCTACTTCGGTTGAATGGGTTTCGGTCGTATTTTTGGTTGAATGGGTATGTAAATAAGCAGAATTGTCCACAAGCTTTTGTCGACATACCACAGCATCGTTGGTCCATTTGTCATTGGTGAATACTGTCACTGGTGAACGGTATAGGACCATGATTAGAAATGTTTTCATATCTCAATTAGCTGGCATTAATCGTGCTGACATGTGGTTGCACAGCACACGCTACAATTGATTTACTCAAAGAACCTTTTGATGAAAGAGTAATTTCACGTCATGGTCCAATTAATTGGCCACCAAGATCGTGTGATTTAACTCCATTCGATTATTTTCTTTGGGTTATGTCGATAAGCAAGAGACAATTGATGAACACCTGAAATCAACATTCGAAGAGTTATTGGCGTAATATGGCCGCATATGTTGACAGCCGTGGCGGCCACATGGTCGAAATCATATTTAAGCATTAATTTTATAAAATTTTCTAACCAACAAAGCCCTTTTTATTGATATTGGAAATATATTTCTTGGTTTTATTATAATTTAAACTTGTGTAACTGTAAAAAACACCAGATATTAAGAAAACTTAGGCCATGAGACGTAGACGACAGGCTTAATAAAGTAAGAGAGATATTTGGGCGACTGCAGGCAGTATATAGAAGCTCATATTTATACAGATGAACTAAGTTTAGAATAATCAACTCATGTATTAAATCAGTTTTGCTGTATGGCAATGATGAAACCTGGTTTGTATATATCAAGTGCCTCAGAATCATATACAAATTATTCTGGTAACACAGAACTGTGGAACATGACTAAGGGGAAACCCATACTGAAGCAGATGAGGAAAAGAAACTGACAGTGGATTGATTACTCCATTTGAAGAAGTTCTGATAGTACTACTAGAATGAAGAACCAGTAGAAGAAAAATAACTAAGGAACTAAGACGGAGTAATATAACATGGAAAGAAGCAAAACCAAAAGCAGTGAACCGCATAAGATGGAAATGCTTTGTGAAAGCCCAAGAGAAGTAACTAAAAAAAAGGCCATTCTAGGCAAAGTTATAGGAAGCGCCCTAGTCTTCTCCTTAGTAGCTTCAAAGTTGAACGTGTTAAACAACTTTCAAAGTTTGTTATGGGTACTCGCCATATGGTCGATATGGTTTGCAAGGCTAACATGAACACAGAATAAGTTTTGACAGATGGAATATGTATTGGTGTATTAAATATATTCACAATGTGTTACAAACATGAGCTCAAATCTCATGCCGTTGAATATAAATAATAAGTAAATATTTGGTTTTCATAAATGAACGCAACGAAATGCTTATGATACTGACTGGGCTTGCGGTGGGGAATGCTGGAACATTCCCCCTGCCCAAATTAAGTTTAAACACATAAATCTATATTTGTCATAAAACTAATGGGTTTTTATCGATCAAATATGGTTGTAAAATACAACAAATAGAGTCAAGCATATGCAGGAGTATATGAGCACATTTACTATGAACATAAAGAAAAGGTGCTACAAATTTAGAAACAAATTACATTAATAACTCTTTATACGGCCTTTATTTGTACGGCATTTCGCTATAACGGCCTGTTTGAATTATCAAACACGTTCGTTTTACAGCGCAAATTGCCTTCACGGTTTTTTAACAAATAGTTTAAGGCAAGCAAAAGTAACACATTTTCAGAACTAATCTTGGCCGTATAAAAGTTTATGAGTGTACATGCAACATTATCATTATGATCAGTATAAACATCATTATGTATTATGATTATAATTAATGTTAGTGATGATAATTATTACAAATCAAATTCAATTCACTCAATTACTCACTCACTTACTACGCTTCATTAAGTCATTCCCACATTAAAAAAATTTTTATTTTTTATTTTTTATTTTTTAAGAAATTTTTATGACAAATGGTTACAAATGATACAACATTTGTGTTGAATATTTTTCTTTCTTTTTCTTTTATTTCGCTTAAAAAAATTAAAAAAAAAATAATTTTACCCTTATTAGAGAATCGTACGACATTTTCTTTTTCTTTTTTAAGATACCGGAAGTTGTTATTTATTTTGAGATTTTTTTTTTAATTTTTCAAAAACACAACATTGCCTGTGTTTCACAACACGTGACACCTGACCTGTTCTAATTTTAATATTTCTTAACTGATTTTGTTTAGAAATTTTCGTATTCTTCTGTCTCCGAAATGTATTTCCGCTTCAAAAAAAAAAAAAAGAGGAAACCTTACGAGAAAATTAATTACTTTTGATCCCAAATCTTTTAATAGTCCTTTTTATTAATCGCTTTACTTAGTCTAGACAGATTTATAGTTGACTTTACCATATAAAATTCTATTGATCTATTTAAAAACACCTTTCAAAACGATGGCGCCAAAAAATATTCAGATTCCAAATATCCGGTAGGCCATTTAAAAGCTTAAATTGCAAAATACAATAAAACAAAAACGGTATGAAATTTTGCCAAATTAATTTTTTTGTTATGAAGTACAATTGTTCCGATTAGAAATGAAATATTATTTCATTCATATGGCTGCCGCGGTTCGCTTCACAGTACCCCATTCGATCGGACTAATTTTCAATAACTTTTTCGACTGTATGGGGTCATATCTCGGCAATGGCATCAAAAAAGTTGGCCTTCAAATGCTCAATTGTTTTTGATTTGTTGGCGTAACACTTCTCTTTAACGGCGTCCCTTAGAAAATAGTCCGAATCGCAGCTTCTTGGCGGCCAACTCACATCACCATTTCGGCTAGTTAAACGGCCATCAAACGTTGGACGCAATAAATCGATTGTGGCATAAGATGTGTAGCAAGTCGCACCATCCTGTTTGAAACCAAACATCGTTCACATCAAAACCATGAGAAGCGGACACAAAAAAATCGGTTATCATGGTGCGATACGTGTCTCCACCGTCCTCATTTTCAAAGAAATATGGGCTAGTGATGCCTCCGCTCCACAAGTCGCAACAAACAGTCACGAGTAATCAGTGCATTGTCATCTGTCAGACCACGTTTGGGTTTTCTGAGCCCTAAATACGGCAATTTTGCTTATTAACGTGTCCACCAAGATAAAAATGAGCTTCATCCGAAAAGTGATTTCTGCGATTACCGACCAGTTGTCTTTGTTGTGGGGAAATACATTTTCAATAAATCTCAACGTTGCTCAAGCGAATAAGTAGAGTGACATAAGTATTGCCAGATTATAAATAACCGCTGGTTCAAACTTAAACCGATAGATGGCCCATACCATAAAATAATGTATGATTTGTTAAAACCAAGACTCTTACTTTCTCTTCAGCGCTGTTGTTTTTCCTTCTGTTCACGTTAAACTGGTTTGTCGTGCATATCCATGTGTTTCTTGGCCGGCCACGATTATTTAAACCTTAAGGATTTCACTCGAATGACATTCTTGTTATACTATCAGGACTTTTTTAAATGGTGTAATCGATCCACTCCCATTTTCATTTCCCTATTTGCTTCATAATGGATTCTTTATTGGTTATGCTTTAGGCTGAAAACCTGCTTTTTCGCCAAGCAATATATTGTCTATTTTGCTTTGAAGCCTTCGCTGTATAATGACTACGTGTATCTTATATATGGTGTTAAGCACAGTTGTTTTTTGTAACTCTATGCCACAGTTATGTCACTTTTCAATGCTATTATGTTATAACTTAAGTATTTATAAATTACTGAAGTCGATCCACTATTAAGTGCTTTAATCATTTGATATATAAAAACGTATAACATGGCTAGGTACTATAAATAAGGTTATCGCTAGAATTATCGCAAATTGAATATCGAGAATATATACTTTCACAGCATTGAGAGCAGAACAAGCAGTTTTCCAATTATAGAAATCGTAAACAGACCACGTTAAAACCTTGAGAATAATCGTAGAGCAATCGGTGGAATGGCGATCTGCTTTGTTTACAGATTTTGAAAAGACGTTCGATACACTTTCGCGCGAAGTTATATGGGTCGCATTGGAATTTTAAAGCTTCCCTGGAAAGTAAGTTAACCTTATAAGGCCTCTATGTAGAGTATACTTAAGGGTATGATGCAGGTTGCTAAACACAGTCATGTGAGAGGCCCTTGAAGAGAGGCGAGAAATAATGTGGGGGCTCAATAGTCGTTTAGAAGACCTGGACTATGCAGACGACATTTGTCTGATGTCTCACAACTACATGTCGTAGAAATCAGATGCAGCCAAGACAGAACTAAGAATAAATAGGAGATAAACGAAGGCACTGAGAATAAACAGTGATGTACACAGAGCCTTTACAGTCGGCGAGAGTACTAGACAACTTCTGTTATCTTGGTAGTGTTATAACGAACTCTGATAGTTCCTCCATGGATATTGAGAATCGCAGAAAGTCTGCGAAGTAAGCATTGGAGCGATTGGCGAACATTTGGAAAACTTCCTCACTTTCATCGTATGTCAAAATTAGAATATTTAACTCGAACGTCAAGTTAGTACTTTTGTATGGCTGTAAGTCCTGGAACGCCGCACTTTGCGACATCAGGATTATACAGGTATTCATTAACAGATGTTTGCGGGGGATCATGAGAATCATAGCACAAAATGCAATAAATTGGAAGCCACAAGGTAGCCGATGAAGAAGAAGGCTAGCCCATACCTGTAGAAGACAGATCGAAAAAGAGCTAGAGAGAGGTTAAGAATATGGCAATGGATAGATCAAACAGGAGATCATTTATCAAAGGCCTATGCTCCTTATAGGATCGATGGGGAAAATATGTGTAAATAAGTAATTATAGCTAAATTTTTGCAGTTACAAAATCAATTACATTTTATAATTTATAACTGAAAATGATCAATTTAAGCTACAAGTAATTAGTAATTGATTGTTACCAATTATTTATTGTAGTAATTATTCCGGCAATTGGGATTTTTCCTTTATAAATTAATTATTGCTGTAATTGACAAGTCTAAAAGTAGTTCATAGCTCTTGATAATTACTAATAAGTAATTGGTAATTACCAATTAGTAATTAAAGTAATTAGTAATTACCAATTAGTAATTAAAGTAATTATTTAAACCCATCTATATTGTAGATGGGATTCATGGGTAGAATTGATTAAAATACATGCCTAAAACTCTGCGAAATTAATTGCGAGTGTTATAGGGTATATTGGTGTTCAAAAACTTTTTGTTACAAATGGTGAGTAGATGGATCTAAAATGTAATATGTCTGGTAATATTGGGTGTTTTTTTAGATACACAAGTTTAATTCATAATAAAACAAAGAAATATATTTTTGATATTAATGAAATGAGCCTTATCGGATAGAAAATTTTATAACATTAATGTTTAGATATGCTTTCGGCCATGTACCCGCCACGGATGGTTCGTCGAAGGCGCAATCTGGAACATCAATTTTCACAAACTTATCGCAGCATATGCGGCCGTATTTCGAATATTGATTTGTAGGTGTTCAATTGTCTCTGGTATGTCGACGTAGACAAGTAACTTTACATAACCCCAAACAAAATCATCCAATGGGGTTAAATCACACGATCTTGATAGTCATCAAAAGCAATTGTAGCGGACGCTGTGTGGCATGTGGCTCCGTTCTGTTGGACCATATGTCAGCAAGATTAATTCCAGCTAATTGATGTACGAAAAACTTTAAAATCATGGGCCTATACCGTTTAACATTGACAGTAATATTCTGACCATCGTCGCTTTGGAACACATGTGGACCAGCACATAAAGCGCACCAAACAGTAATTTTCTGTGGATGTAACGGTGTTTCGACAAAGGTTTTTGGATTATCCTCACTCCAGTTGCGACAATCCTGCTTATTAACGTACCCATTCAACCAAAAAAAACAAAAACTGTTTGACGAACAGAACCATTATTTTGATAAAAAATGTCAACAATTTGCAAGCGTTGCTCAGGTGTAAGTCTATCCATGAAATGTCAAACAAAACTAAACAAAATGTAACTATCAGCTGTTAAATTGGTTGTCAAATCAAACAGTGCTGTCAGCTCAAAGTTATGAACCTCCCGTTAATAATTGCATCAGACTACACTATAGCTTGTTTAAAAGGTGACATTTTAGGCTTCACTTTGTTAGCAGATATTATTAAAATCGCATCATTCTGTGAAAAGTTATTTCACTTAAAAATGAGTGAAAATTCGGAATATTTTGCTTTGTTCTTATCGGAAATGTAAGAAGACGTCGTAGGCTGCTGAAAATATTGGTGAAGTTTACGAAGACGATGCTGTAACTAGAACAACAGTTGTCAGTCGTTTTCGATCTGATAATTTTGATGTTAAGAATGTAATTTCGCTCTTGTCGACCAATCACCAATAAAGTCGGTGAAATCATGAAAAAAATTGAAAAAGAGTGGCTCCTAAGCACCGAGGATATTGCGAGGCGAGTAGGCATTCAACGATAAACAGTTATCAACTATTTGAATAAAGCTGGAAACACAAGAAGAAAAATTTAATGGACCGAGTTTACATTTGCGATTTACTGCTGAAGCGCAAAAAAATTGTAACATTTCTACAGCGAATGATTATGGTCGATAAAAAGTGTATCATGTTTGACGGTAATATACGGCAAAGGTGAAGCTTTGCAGACGGTGGCAAAGCCTGGATTAATACTAAGAAAGGTAATGCTGTATGAGTTGAAAGGGAATTGTTCATTATGAGCTTCTAAAGCCTTGTTAAACGATTAATTTTGATCTTAGCACGTAATTGATTTTGATGTCAACACGTAAAAAATGGTTGTTGTGTTCGATGACATGGCAGAAACTGAGGAAACTTGCTTGGAAGGTTTTGATGCATCCACCATATAGCCCAGAACTTGCGCCCACAGATTATTATTTTTTTCTATCTCTTACTG
The DNA here is from genome assembly GCA_023159175.1 of Wohlfahrtia magnifica. Lineage (NCBI taxonomy): Eukaryota > Metazoa > Arthropoda > Insecta > Diptera > Sarcophagidae > Wohlfahrtia > Wohlfahrtia magnifica. The sequence continues at coordinate 4,826,257 of JAKWBJ010000481.1, read as the reverse complement.
TGTAAATTTACATTCCATAGAAGCCTGTAAAACGCAATTGATTTAGTTTTTCACTCAGAAAATCAAGAAGTTCTACACTGATGGAATAATGACTTTACCCCAAAAGTGGCAAAAGGTTATCGATCAAAACGACACGTATTTGGTTTAATAAAGTTCGTTTCAAATATAAGAAAAAAGGTGTTAAATTTTTGGTCCAATTTGTAAACGAACTCATCCAACATCCTACACATGGGTGTCGCTTTACGAGTAATTTCTTGTAATGAGTATTTAGAAGTTTGCCTTTACCGGCTCTTATTTTCTTCTTATTTATTATTTATTTCATTCCATTATAGCTGCTGTTGCTTGTTTTGCTATTACTGATTGAGGCATGAATTTGCTAATTTTTTGTTGTTGTTTTTCGTATTATTTTTTACGTTTTGTTTAAGTCTTAAAAATTCATTGAATTTCAAACGTGTAAACATTTACGATATTTTCCGTGTGTTATTATTGGCGAAAATAAGCAGAAAAAAAAATATATTTTTTTATACCTACAAAAAAAAAGAAAAAAAAAACGCCCTGACATGTGAACATTAAACATGAACAATCGTTTCGTTATTAAAATTATTTTAATATTTTTAAGACTATTTGCTGATATTTTGTTTGTTAAATTTTGTATAAACTTCCTTTCGTTAGAATCTAGAATTTTTTTTTTTTTATACAAATTTTTAATAATGAAGTGGCCAACATTCCTCTTATTGCCATTCAATTTTCGTATAAACAAACAAGAAATAATTATTTATTCACTTGTTTGTTCTTGTTCACTCTTTCATTCACTCGATCACAATACACTCGATCTTATTAACTTATTAGCCAGTAAAAATAAATTCTACGCAGTTTCTTGCTTTCAATAGAATTGAGCCAAAAAAAAAAAAAAAAAAAAATTAAAAAAAAATATTCTGTTTTCTTTCGTTATTAAACAGAAATAATAAAAATTAAAAAAAATGTTTATGAAACAAAATATACACTTTGTTGGTTTATAAATGAAAATTTCTGGAAAGTAATCAAAGCAATGAAATGAAAAGGTAAAAATTGGAATTAAAATTTTGCAACATCGTTAAATATCTTGAGTTTTAAATCGGAAGATTTTGTGAAACTACCAGCTCCTGGCCTTTTGAGTCAATACAAGAAAATTGTACTTCGGAACTAAAATTGATGTTAAGGAGAGTACACAGTTACCCAGTATCAAAGCGAAATTTTTATAAAATAATCGTAAGTGAAAAATGTCATTGTATGACAACGTCATTGTAATATCACCTTATTGGAGAATACTAAAATTTAGCGACATTGTCTGTTATGAGTCGACAGACAAGATTTTAAAAGTCGCGACGCGGGCACAGCGACCTTTACGTGCGACCTTTACGCTGTAGAGAATAGAGGATGGCACTATTTATAGCAAGAGCCACTTGACTCTCACTTATGCCGATGTTTTTGATATAATAGGCCGAAATTTACGAGAAGTCACATTAGTATTCTTCAGAATTGAGAAAGAGTCAGCTGTAGAAGGTTTGGTGGGGAATGAGGGAAAGACGAAGTTAAAGGTTTCCCCAACCATGCGCCTTGTACCATCATTAGCTGTAAGTAAATAACTTTAAGTTTGAAGTCGTGGATAACTTCGTTTAACTCGGTTCCACGATGAACAGGAATAGTAATATCAGTTGAAAAATAAAAAGCAGCATCTAGCTTGGACTTAGTAAGCGTTTTCGTGATAAAACCTTGAGTAGAAGAACAAAACTCTATATATACAAGACGGTAATTCTATAAGTTTGCTGCATGGTGCCGAATAGTGGGTGCAACAGTTGCGATGGCTGGGACACTTCGCGCGTATATGTAAAAATTCCTCAGTAAAAAAAGTGTCTGGTACGGAACCCGAAGGTTGACGATTTCTCGGGTGACTAAGACTCTGTTAGAAGAACCAGGTCGATAAGATTTCCTTAAAACTTAGTGTGACTAACTGGTAAAAAGAGCACAAGATCGAAGCGCTTGGGCTTTCATATGGTGAGCTATTAACCTACCGAGGTTGTAAATAGCGTAGAGTTATTTATTCGTAATTTTTTTTTAAAACGATGTTACTGAAGCGATCACGCTCAACGCCAGAATATTGTCGAAACGTGATATGTGTTATACAGCGAACGCTATAATGTCTATAGTTTTTGAACGATGTGAAGTTATGGTAATCTTTTGTCAAAATAAGACGAATTGGCCGTTAAGATCGTGCAATCTTAGCACGCTATACATTTACTTTTATGGTCTACTAAAGTCGCAGCTCTATGATACCAAAACGCAATGAGGTACGCCCTTACTTTTACCAAAACATGATAATGATGAAAGTTCAATCATTTAAATCTGGGCCGATTATTGACATCCTTTAAACTTTAAGCAACTGCACCCTGTATAATAAATATATTTGTGTACTCGTATGTGGAAAAAGGAAGACAATTTCTTGCCAATTTTTTTTCCAAAAAATTAAAATAAAATACACATGTTCCTCCTCTAACAGATGATTGAAACGATTATAAACGACATGCAGTGCCTGAACGTTTTAAATGTTTATGCCAAACGCACACAACATTCACGTACAAGTCATCTGCAACGAAAACGTACAAGTACAGTGATATACATAAGTGTTGAAATTTAAATAAACACTGAATTGTAAAAGAAATCTTAAATTTTTCTAAACAATAATTAATACGGTGCGCCAATCAGTTAAGAATTACAAAAACAAAACAGATTCAGGGCGTTGAAGGGAAAACTAAAAAAAGAAAAGAAGTGTGAGTTTTTCTTTCAAACAATAATACACTCGATTGAACTGTTGTTGGCACCTTGCAAAATAATTATCATTACGATCGTCATAATGAACTATGAAAAGTTCAAGAAAGAAATGAATTAAAAAGATAAACGGACAAATGCCCTGCAGCACAGATTATCCATTCATAAGACCAAATAACTGGCTGACTGACTGACTGAATGGATGTTCTGTACAGTATTTTGGCTAAAATGCAAACCATCTGTTCAGTGTTAAACTCAATTAATCACAGCAATTTCCTTGAGTTTCAAAAAAATTTACTGATTTTTTTTGAATTTTTCTGAAATCAATTTTAAAATTTCTTTTATTTTTTTATTTTATTCTGTTCTTTCAGATGTCGAAGAACTTTCAACAAAACTCATGGCCAAATTGGCGGAGGTACAAAGTCTAGAGGGTGGTACATTTTTTATTGGCAATGCAGACGCTTTAAGAATACCAACAACAGCAGCAGCGCTGACAACAGCCACAGCGACATTTCACCAGCCGCAGCATGTGTTGTTGCCAGGTGAGGCAGTTAATCATAGAAAAAATTGTTTAAACAAACCTTTAGAATTCATTTTGAAATTATTTTGAAATCGGTGTGCTCCACTACCCCTTTCATCGTATTGGGAGATTAACTTGCTATGCATCTTTTCCGCTTGGGTTGTAAATCTTACAATCAAAGCAATTAATTTGATAAAATTTGAAAAATAACATTAGTTTGGTCCAACAACAACCCCTATTTTGATTATAATTTCGGCGAAAATTAGTTTGCCTAATGTATTGTATTGTATTGATATTGTATTGATAGAAAGTATGGTCCGAAGGACCATGAAAAAGTGCAAAGATCAAAAAAAGTCGAGCACAAAAAAAAAAAATTTAAACCACAATCTCAGCCGCACATTAATTCCCGAATGAAGTTATTAGCTTGTCAAGAGGACAATTATTATTCAGAAATGCCCTTGGGATATTTATTGCACGTTGTAGTAGATAATATTATCATTATTATTATTCTCCTGACCAGGTACTATTGTAGGACACTGCGACCAATAAGATCTATTGTGCCCCTTCCAATCTACAGTTTGAATTGCTAATGAATTCCGCTGTATCTGATGGCTGTGAGCACTGTCTATAAACATCCAAATCTGTGACCGCCACCTTCTTCAGATGCGCTCTTATCCTGCAGTGGCTCTGAGAATCTCAGAGAGACGCCCAAATTGGGGAATAATTACTGCCTTATAGTCACGAAGACTGCTGATAATAATTAACAGGTTATTAGTCCGTTGTCGCCAAAAAGACGCAGCCTGTTGCAGAGACGCTTAGTATGGGAGGCTTCTTTTGAGCGACAAGAAAATTAGCTAACAGTTGAAAACCCTTGGCTACACCACTGAAAAACTCTCCAGCATCCAAAGAACAATAACTGAAACTTTTGGAAGAGGTTGATGCGGTTGTGTTATCGTCGTCTCTATCCACACAGAGCAATATGCAGATGCCAATCACACGTGAAATGCAAATATATATCTCCACGGACTGCCCCAATATTATTAAAATTTGCGAAGCAATAAGATAATTTTAAAATCTTGCCAGATGTGTTGAAAATTGACGTAATGAAGAGCGCCCAATCACTCAAGCTTATTATCTATGACTTTACCATTAAAAGGGGATCTGACGGATCGTAAAAACTGAAGTGACAATAAGTTCCTGAGTATAATCAGCAAGATGATAGCACTTATACTGAATAAAACAAAAACTTCCGTTTTCATATAGCTTGTGTCGATCATATTAGATGCCTAAGAGTGATCATAGAGCAATCGGTAGAATAGAGATCGCCATTGTACCAGACGCTTAAAGATTTCGAAATGATTTTAACACTCTGGATTACGCGGCCATGTAGAACGCATTAAAATGTAGGGGTGTTCCTCTAATAATAAGGCTCATCAAAGGCCTATATGAGAAAGAGAGTATTAATTTCAGTGTAAGCAAACATTAATCATCCGGAATCAAACGCTAGATGAAGTTGAATCATTCTGTTATCTTGGAAGCATACTAAACAGGCTAAAGACTGTAACTCGCAAGGCAGTCGACTTACAGGAAGAACATCACACACTTAGATGCGGGCAAATTAAGACCGAACTATCCCATCTATACCTGAATGCGCTGGAATTAAGTTGATTTCTACGCACCAGATCGAGTACATTGGAAAAATTTTCGGGCGACCATATGTTCCTTGGAGGAGTAAGAGCAACGGATATATAATATTTAGCAGTCCAACGTGGCACATAAGAATTATCGTATACGTCCCAAAAACTAAATCTACTAAGAAACTGTTTTGATGAATATTTCTGTTCACGGCCCCAATATGGGCTATTGACTATTGATCGTTGACATGTTAAGAGTTATAGATAAGACTCTAACGAAAAGGCTACTACAACTGAAAATACGTCTGTAACTATGACCAGCTAAGGATATATTCATTTCCGAGGTTCCAGAGTGGGACATAGGACTATAAAGGTTAATAAACTTATTTCAGTCCAGATCTTCATCATTCTACAGGATATTCGGGCTGAGAAGCACTTCCCGTTCGATATTAGGATCTACACTGATGAGTCAAAGATGTGGTATTGGATTCGGAGTCTTTTCTGTGGAGGCTGAGCTGAATCAACACTACAGTCTTCCTGATTGCTCGAGTATTTTTCATATTGAGATATTGGTGGGGACCTGTCTGTGTTTGCGTGTACAGCCGGGCGGTCCTTAAGGTCACACACATGCCCTTAGAAAAAAAGCAAAAAATAAGCAAAGAGAAGTAAAGAGAAAACATGGTAAAAAATACGGTGCAAAGTGGTCTGAGTGAGAAATTCTCAAGATACCACCACAATTGTAAAATGCATTAATATTAGTTTGCCTGACGTTGCTTTACAGTGATTCTTATAAGAGTGGACGGGCGGGCGGATGAGTTGGCTCGCGCGAAAAAGGGCTTAAAATCTACGGACCGGGCAAAATGCAAGCTGAAGGCTACGGAATCACGAAGATGACTTGGCCTGAGTATGATGCGAAGCGCATCTAATCGCTAATTAGTTATGGAGAAGGGATGAGTCCAGACTGGTGGCTGTGCTTACCGGGCACTGGCCGATTGAATACCATGCCTACAAGATGGGGTTACGACTGCAACTATGCCAAGGTAGAGGAGACCTTCGGCGAACGGATTCCACATAACATCTCCGCGATACCTTGCGTTGGACCAGGTGATATCCTCAAATATCTTAACCTGTGAAGTGGATGTGAGGTATTCTTGACTTTGTGCGGCTTTGAAGTGTTTGTGGTCATTTAAACCAACCAACCTTCATTATCAGTGCAATTTCGTTGTTGAGTTGTCTCCTCCTTGCATGATTCCAGTCAAACTCAGCTTTTGTTAGGTCATTTTGTTGTTTACGAAACATATGTCTTAGTAAGTTCCAATGGCGTCTTAGAATTTTACTCATCAGGGGTGATTGCCCCGACGTTTTCCATAGTTGTCTGTTGGATATTGTCGCCAGACAAAATATATGTGAAAAGTTCTAGACAGGGCACAGTGTCCCATGTGTGTGCCTGGTGTAGATGATGCTGCTAACATGTCAATAAATAATAATAAAGGACTGCTATTGCGGAAACGTCTATTAACCATAAGGCTCGTGCTATACATTTCTTTGAGGAAAAAATAATTAACATTGAGTCTCTGAAATATGGGATTTCCCAATGGTATTAAAGAGTTTGTTTTTACACTTTGGGTTTTAATAAATTTATTTTTAAGGCCTATCAAATTCAAATTCGTAATTGCAAATTAGCTGCTAAGAAACTACACTTTGTAATGCCTGTTTAAAAACACAAAAAATTGTCAAGTTGATCGCAGTCTCTTGAGGAAATATACAACAATGACAACAACAGTGATAAATAAAGTCTAGAAAATATTCCTCTCTCTCTCTCTCTCTCTCTGTCTCTGCTATACAACATGTATGTCAGACTTATCGCATTTGATCAGCAGCCATTCCATCATTTCACATGCTGAGTCTGGTGACAATTTTACAATTTAGCACCACAAAAGACAAACACTTTTATGAAATGGAATGGAAAGACAAATGAAAATAAAAATGAAAAACCTTGAAAAGAAGATTAAATTTAGGAAAAAACGAAAAAGAAAATATCCCGCCAGGAACACACATGTAACCATACGATCTAAACACTGGCTAAACACCCCCTCTTACATACATAAAAATTCATCGTCGTCGTCATCGTCATCGTCATCGTCATCGTCATCGTCACCGTTACCATTAGACATTTAGTTTTTGGTGGGTCTGTGTGTGTGTCGTTCTTTTTCAACCTTGTAAAGCCACTTGAGACTTAAAATTTGAAATAAATTTAAATTAAAATTTTTTTTTTTTAATTTTTAAAATTAAATCGTTTTGTAAATACTTGTGTATTTGAAAATGTTTTTTGAATTCTCAAGTGGTTTTTCTTTTACTTGAGAAACTATTTTCTGAAGTGCTAAACAATAGTTGTAAAGATCCACACAAAACACCCATAAATTTTTAAAAATGAATAAATTAAAGATTTTCTTCATGTTTTCACAGAGACAATCGTACTTCTCTTAGCATAGTGACTATTAGAAACAGTACCTCAGAGATTTATTATGTATTTTAGTTTCTCTATTTGGATTTGAACATTTAAAATACTTGAAATTGACACCTTTTTGGATTGTTTTAAAAATTTGATAAGAAAATTATAGGATTTTGTTAAATATTCTCGTGATATGATCTGATTTATGATTAATTCGAAAATTACTTTACAAGTGTTTCGGTAGTATCGTTTTTACATTTGAATTTGGTTTTCGTAAAAAAAAATTACTGAAAAATTATGGTTTTGGCTTAATAGCCTATCCTATACTTAAATACTTTTTAATTATTTCTTTAATTTAAGCCACCTTTTTTTCAGTTACAGGTGTTGTGCTCTTTGTCGATAAGATATTTTTTTGTATTAAAGTTTTATTTAATTAAACTGTAACATAACATTCAAATTTGGTTTTAATTATTTACGAAAACATTTAAACAATAATTACAATAATACTTAAAACTCGCCAGTTACAACCGTGTGTACTGCATTACCAACAGCGTTGCCAAATGTACAGTTTTTCTAAGCATTAAGCAGTTTTGAGGGTTTGTTTTCCTTAATAATGAAGTTACATGTTCTTTAAATTATGCAGATTTCACCGTTTTTACGTTTTAACGATTTTATTGAATTTTATTATTTGAATTTCTATTACCCTATTTGCCAAATATATTGCTGAGTAGTGAGATTTACTTACATTTTTTAACATGACAATGTAATTATTACATCCTGTTTCCATGGTACAAGAAAAACAGGTAGCCTCGCAAAAGCAGCTGGTTTTTCCTCTGCATTGCTGGATGACTGACTGGATGTCAAATTTGTTTATGTTTACATATACATACTACCTTGATAAAAAAAAGTTTCCGGAAGAACAACCCCCTTATCCCAACGTTCGGATTTGAGCTTTTATTTTTTTGTTAAGTTACTCTTAGCGTCATAGCTTGACATTTGCAAAAGCTACGTAGCCAAGAGTACATCTATCTCTATGTGTGTTGGTGATTTTTACAATTTTGATCGTGTTTAGGTCACAAAAGACAAGATTTGCGAGGCTGAATCCGATCCCACATTCATTGCAAGAATCATTACTGGAGACGAGACGTGGGTTTATGAGTACGACACGCAATCCAGACATCAGACAAGTGGATGGCGTTCACCAAATAAGCCGAGACAAAAAAAAATACGTCGTTTTCAGTCAAAAAGAAGACAATGCTCGCGGGTTTCATGGATTACAACGATGTAGTGCATCATGAATTTTTACCAGGGGGCCAGACAGTAAATATAGAGTATTATTTGGGCGTTATGAGACATTTGCGTGAGGCAGTTCGCCGAATGGTAAATACCATCATTATTAGAAATTTTTGACGAAAAATGCAACAAATAACATCCAACAGCCACCGAATTCACCAGATTTGGCTTCTTGTGACTTCTTTCTGTTCAAACGAGTTAAAAAACCAATACGGGGAACGCGTTTCAGCAGCCGTTTCTAAAATTGGAAAAAATCGCCAACACTCATAGAAATAGAGGTACTCTTGGCCACGTAGGTTTTGCAAATGTCAAGCTGTGGCGCTAAGATTTAGCGGGAATATCAACAACAGATGTATCAACTTAACAGGAAAAAAACCCAAATCGGAACGAAGGGATCGCCACAGATTTTTGAAAAACACAATCAAAAACAGCTTACGAGTATGTTGACATTTTATCGTACGACTTCTAACAATAAAATGCCCGTTGTTTTTGTATTGTTGTAGTTATGAGGCACCTGATAAATTGTACCATGGGCACTTCACCACAGTTTTTTTCTTGGGATTCCCATCCCGAGAATTGCTGGGAAATTCACCTAATTTCGTATCTCGATTTCCTGGGTTATTTAAACGGAAGTTTTGCAGTTGATGATGTTTACATATGTAAATAATATTTGATATAATAATACCGCGTAAAAGTGTAGCAGCTCAAATAAAATTTCTTATAAAAACTCGCTTTAAAGAGTACGATTTAGTGTTTGAGCAATGTAATCGCCACAATTACATATAAATACCAGTTGTACCGGTATGAAGTGAGAGCTAAGCAGTATTGCCATAATTTTTTTTAGGAAAACTGAAAATGTGGAAGAAGAAGACTGATTTTCAAGTGAAAAACTGCACATACATCCTTAAAAAAACAAAAAATATACATAAACGCCAATTATTTTAAACTTTTAATAACACTAGTCTACAAAAAACAACAAATTTTCTTACCTTGAAATAAAATTATGTGGAATATAATGATTTTGATGCGCTGAATTTAAATCCGTTTCAGTTTTTTTCCATAGGGCTCAAATTTATTTTTATGGGCGTGGCAAATTTTTCGCCCAAAATATGGGTCTTTTGTTAATATATTTCATTATAACTTGAAAACGATTGTAACTTGACCGATTGTAATGCAATTACCACCGAATGTCACCAGCGCTGCTAAAAAAAGACAATAAAATGTGCTAAACAAAAACAGCACTTATATTGAAAAATATTATAGACGAAGAACTCTGTAACATAATACGAAGAAAAGTTGCTCTCTAGTTCTAAGTTGTTATCTGTAGTCATAAGTGTTGAATTCAAAAACATAATCGCCCTATACATTTCCATACAAATCTATCAAGAATCCCATGTTCACATAATATGTGTTCCGTAATGTCTGACGAATGTAAGTATAGTCTACAAACATCTACATCCATGAACTATATCCTCTTTGTATGCGGAACTTCAGGTCAGGCCTGTGATGCTTGAGAACATTAGAACCACACCCAAAGGGCGGTCTGGTCAATAACTTGCATCCAATTCTATTTGTTTAACGCCGACTTCGAACAGCAGATGTATTAGTTAGTAGGGAGATCGATTATTCGACGTTTTTCAAAAATCGGTTTTCGAATAATTCGAAAAGTAGCACTTTTAAAAAAACCGGTTTTCGCTTAATAATAATTCAACTAAACGGTTAACCTGTTCTTTTAGTTAAATAAAATTCTTCCTAATTCTTCAAGCGCAGAGTTGGACCACGTCGTTTTAAAAATAAGCAGAAGCTGACGGAAAAGTTAAAGTGACAATCAATACCCACAATAATTCTAACAAATATAATAGAAATTATGCCAAAAAGGTGTGTAAAGGCCATAGAAAACAAACTCAAAGTACTGAAAAATGCTTAAGTTTCGATCAGCTTTTCAAGGAGCTAATTTTGTTGTTGTTGTATTGCTTGGTAGAGAATAGAATTAAAGGTTTTGTTATTATAATTATAATTTAGGTGCCTAAGATAACAAAAATTAAATGTTTTACTTTGAATAAATCTTTCAGCAAAATCCGAGTCCTTAATTACCTCGACAAGAAAATTTGCTTAGATTTCGAGCAGCACTGTATGTAAATTTATGTAGCACGTATTTTATAGTGTATGTGTCCCTGTGATATGTTAGTTAAGAACCCACCTTCCAACCAAGAAATAGTCGGTTCAATACCAGACCACACCATCTGACAATTTTCAACAGCGATATCACCTCACAAAATTACTAGCGTCTGGTTATGTGTATCTACGTTGTGAAAAACTTCACTAACTAATACATCTGCCGTTCGGAACCGGCGTTTGTAGGTTTGTGGCCTTTCAATGAGTCTAGTTAATCATTTTCCATATATAAAAATCTGTAAATAGATATTTACAGAAGATGAAAAAAGGTTGTTTTTTGCTCAAGAGTGCATATCTTTTTTGATCTACTTTGGTTTTCACGTTCTTTGTGCGACGTTCAAGGTTGACATTTATACAAAAATAATTAAATTTATACAAATAGTTAAACGATGAGCATATTTTCAATTAAAAAAAAATATACGAACGTATTAAAATTATACTTATTTAAATTAACCGGTTATTCGTGTTAGACTAAGCGGTTTATTCGATATTCGAAAAAGAAGATTTTGAAAAAACCGTACTAGACAATACCAAAAAAACCGGTTAAAACCTTTCGAATAATAACCGTCCGATCTCCGAATAATAACCAGTCGCTAGCTACTGTTGAGGTTATGCCACTGTTAAAAAATTGTCCGATGATCTGACCCGGAATTGAATCCAGCATCTCGTGGTTGGTACAAAGGGGTGTCTTACCTTACCACAGCGAGTATATTATTATATATATTATTATATATTTATATATAGAACGTAGGGTGCTAAAATAAATTTTATATCTACCATATATAATTAATAGGCTAACACATTTGTTTGTATCGCTTTTACACCCGTTGACGCCCGGAGGATATAAAGAGATTAAAGCTTTTTCTGTACAGATGTGCACAATATCAATTTTATTTAAATCGGTTCAGTACTTTGGAAGCAAAATGACTATAACATTTTTACTCGATTCTTTATACTTTTTCAGCCAGGGTTGGTAAAAACCCGGGTCTTCTTTTTTTGAAAAAACTCAGCCCACCCCCATACCGATCGAGTGGGGTACTGTGATACCAGCCGCAGCAGGCATATGAACGATATAATATTTCATTTCTAACTTGAACAACTGTACTTCATACTAAAAAAATCAATTTGGCAAAATTTCAAACCGTTTTTGTTTTATTGCAGTTTTAAATTGAAACTTTTGAATTGCCCACCCTATAGTAAATTTCTCTTATATGTGGATCATTATATTTAAAAGAAAATGCAAAAAACTTAAAAAAAAAATTAATTAAAGTGCAGAAAATTTTACCGGCGGTAGGGTATCTTAGAGAACGTTTTGACTATCATATAGCATGTTTTTAAATTTATTACTTTTAAAACCATTTAAGCCGTTCGTTTTCAATAGTTTTGCTAAATTTACTGAGTTGTGTTGTGGATAAAAATTTGTCTTTTTAAATATAAAGGGTCCGGCATCTAACGTTTTTTTTCAACTAGTGCTTATTTCGTGAATGGTAACACTTAGCTCATGTCTGATTTGACAGATAAGTAGTTTTATCCTTCTGCTGAACGAATATGGTTGTGTATACGCTTGAACAACCTTGGGAATCTGGGCCTGCGATCGACTTACAGAAGATGCCGATTTTGCCAAAAAAATCATCTTTTCAGATGAAGCTCATTTTGATCTTGGCGGGTATGTAAACAAGCAAAATTGTCGTATTTGGGGCACTGAAAACCCGCACGCATACATTGAAAAGCCGATACACCCAAGACGAGTCACTGTTTGGTGCGGATTTTGGTTCCGAGGCATAATTGGGCCATTTTTCTTCGAAAATAAGCAAGGAGTGGCCGTTACAGTCAATGGCGATCGTTATCGGGCCATGTTGAAAGAATTTTTGTTCACAAAAATTGAAGAGGAGGATATTAGCAACATTTGGTTTCAACAGGACGGCGCTACGTGCCACACAGCCGAAGCTACACTCGATGTTTTGCGCCCTGTTTTTGAAGATCGCATTATCAGCCGCAGAGCTGATTTCGTTTGACCACCTCGGGGCTGCGATTTGACACCGTTAGACTATTATATGTGGGGTGACGTCAAAGATAAGTGTTACGCTAACAAGCCAGAGACAATTGACGCTTTAAAGGACAATATTTGTGATGCCATTGGTGAAATACCGCTGCACACAATCGATAATGTGCTTAAAAATTGGACCGATCGTGTAGGTTACTGTATGGCCAGCCGAGGCAGCCATTTAAATTAAATTATTTTCCATTATTAACCGGAAGGATTGTACTTTTAAATAAAAAAAGAAATTTATGAAAATATTCAGTAGTTTTTTTTATAGCATTTTCAAAAAAAAAAAAAATTATTTGGCGTACCCTTTATTAGGTGTGTTCTAAGATATTTACTAAACCCATATCTTTTTGTCAAGAAAACTAAAGCACCCAAGGATGGGTGAAAGTGTTCCATTTTATCCTATACATACTTTTGCTGCCGTATTTTGCCGTCTGTAGAACACTTTTTTCATTCTTATAAATTTACTCCAGAGAAGTTTGTACTTTCGGTGTTTCATTGTTAATAGCACTTTAAATAATAGGAGAGGCTTATAAGGAAGTAACTTTTGAATACAAACTCAATTGTTAAAATATACTTCAGCAATAGCAGTTGCAAAAACGAATACTCGTATTTATTGACAAAAACATGGAGAGCTTCAGTTTATAGAATTGGCCGTAGAATATTTTTGAAACGAAAATGAGAAGGACGTTCTTAATTGCATTATAATAAAATTAAACTTAAATTCGTGTAGCACGGAGATACAAGAACAATTATCTAATTTCGTAAAATTATTAAAAAAAAAATGCTACAAAGAAGTTAAATAAATTGTAAGTTGGCAGTCAGATCCAGAGAGGAAGCATTCAGGAATAATAAATGTGCCCATACTGATTTGCTTCGCAAACAGGCGAGATCTTCATGTGCCACAGTACTTAGACGCGAAAAGGCTTTAATATAAGAGGATATTAGCAACATTTGGTTTCAACAGGACGGCGCTACGTGCCATACAGCCGAAGCTACACTCGACGTTTTGCGCCCTATTTTTGACGATCGCATTATCAGCCGCAGAGCTGATATCGTTTGGCCACCTCGGAGCTGCGATTTGACACAGATAAGTGTTACGCCAACAAGCCAGAGACAATTGACGCTTTAAAGGACAATATTCGTGAAGCCATTGGTGAAATACAGCTGCACACAGTCGATAATGTGCTTAAAACTTAGACCGATCGTGTAGGCTACTGCATGGCCAGCCGAGGCAGCCATTTGAATGAAATTATTTTCTATTATTAACCGGAAGGATTGTACTTTCAAATAAAAAAAAAGAAATTTGAGAAAATATTCAGCAGTTTTTTCTATAGCATTTTCAAAAACAAAAAAAAAATTATATGGCGGACCCTTTATGTATATGCATACTCGTATATGTATGTATGTATGTATGTATGTATGTATGTCTTCTATAGATATAGCATGTGGAAGATAGATATACATACGTCATTGCTGCATGGCATTGAAAATTTGTGAATTATTTATTTTAATAATTTATTTATTATATTCATTTGGGACTATTTTGTTTTTCTACAATTTATTTATTATTAATGATCGGAATGGTAGCGTGGCTGTCGGTTGATAAAATTATTTTGTATTTTTTTTGTTGTTGCTGTATTTTAATAAAATATTTCATTTTATGATTATGGCCACACGTCGCCAATCATTTTGTTGTCAATACACAAATACGAGACAACAAACAATTTTTGAATTTTAAATCATGATGAACTCGGAAAAGAAGGACCAAAATAAGAAAAGCCATAAAGACAAAAATATTTCTCATACAAATTTATGTTTTAAAATAAACAAAAGAAACGAAGTTAATGATTCCCAAATGATTCTAGGCGACACGAGTTGAAAAAAAGACGTGCAATTTATGGTGCACGTTCTCAAATAATACTCGTCGTTGTAGTAGCAGAGCGCATTTATTTTTTAATGGATTTTTATTGTTTTGTTGTTTTTCATTCAATTCATTCAATTATTTATACGAAATTGTTTATTTTTATATTTTCTCTCCTTTTTTTCTTTTTGCTATTAAATATAAATTCATGCTTTTTTTTATTTATTTATTTAACGAGTGTGTTGTGCATTAAAAAAAAAAAATAATTTTTTTTCATTTTGTTTTTTCCACAGAAAAATCGGATAAAAATCAACAAAATCTACAGCATGATCATCGCTTATTCCATACGAATATGACAACTTTAAAATCTGGAAATGTTTATATTGAGGAAAATAGTTCAAAATGTTGAAAATGACTGAACTGAACTGGCCTGGCCAGGCCTGCCTGCCTGTCTGTCGTTCTAATCATTAAAACAAGAAAATCGCTTTTAAAATATTTTCAACGATAAAACTGAAACATACTTAAAATTTTAATAAAAAGAAAGTGAATAAAAAAACAAAAAACAGAAATAATAAAACACTATTTATAATGAAATAAAAAAGAAAAATAATAAAATTAATCAAAAAAGCCATAAACATATAAAACAACAGCAACAACAGCAACAACAGCAACAAGAATGAAATGTTAAACATTTAATTAATATTCCAAAAAGGGGCAGTTTTAACGAGCGAAGGTTAAATCAAAGCCATTGTGGTGTTACGCTTGTTTTAAAAGCAGACATGGAAAGGAAAATAAATTAATAAACGAAATTAAAAAAGTTTAAAGAATAAATACTTAAACTTAATTTAGACTCACCTTAGGCTTGTTGTGTGTGTGCTCCCATTAAAAGCTCAAAGAATGAAAAAATGATGAGCCGCCATCGTTCGTCATTCAGGAACTTAACCTTTAGAAGAAGTTCCTTAGGTTTCAATCTAATCTAAAAGTTATATATTTTTTTAATTTTTTCCGGTAGACTTAGTTCTGCCTAGAAAAGTATTGGTTTAGATATTTCGCTTATACACTTTTGTCTAATAGTCATCACTTGTCGTGCGATTCAACGCAGTTTTCAGTAACCGAAGCACTTCTCACGTGTTGATTTCGATTTTCACGTTGTTGAATTGTTTAATTTGCTCGACAATTTCTCATTGTTAACTGAGCCGTTTCATTTGCCGCCTGTCGTTCTTCTTGTGTTTGTGATGCAAGGCGCTGTTCTCGTGTTATTTCTTGTTCATCCGTATTCAATTGCTTGGCGATATTCCGAACTTTACTTGCACTACGGTTAAGATTAGATCTTAAGCAATTAAGGAATTATGAACACATACATGTGCACAGATGTTACAAAATAAAGACCTTTGTTGGGAACTCAGAATGAAATAAACAGCGAATTCGATTTGATTTTTAAAGTAATCCACCTAAAAATACATTGCACAATTGAAAGTTAACGTTTAGATTGATTATCGATGCGCACGCATTCACAAAGAACATAACCATAAAATGCTGACAAATCGCAATACACGTCCGCACAACACAATAGCATGTGATGGAAATACTGTGCAAATTAATCGGCTATCAAAAGCTGGCAATACCGGAATCAGCATTTGAAAACATGTTCCTTTTTAATGTGTGACGAAAAATTGCTACAAAAACAATAGTCACACAAATTTGGTGGAAAAACAATTGTCGCAAAAAAATTGTAAACAAAAAAAATTGTCACAACGTAACCTAAACATAAACGTCATCTATCATGAAGATGACGTCGTAAAATCGCTCCATACAGAATGTATGGGAAAATGCATTTTTCGGGGATATGTCGGGAAATTTCTTGGGTATTATTCTTGTTTGGCCGGCGACCATTACGAATTCGTGCAAATCATCGAAATCGGTTCAGGCGTTTTTGAGTTATAAGTACCTTTTATATACATATCGCACTTGATCAACAAGAGGGTATTAACTCAAAATTTTTAAAATTTCACTTTTTGCAAGAAATCAACTAATAACATCAATATGTATCTACTATAAGCATTTTAACGTATTCCGATTACTCTTTCATCTCGAAAACCAAATTCGAGAACATTGGCATGTATAATCTAAGCTTGGTAGTTGGAAGGTTAAACAAATTCTAATTAAATTAATAATTTTTTTAATGAAAAATAGCTTTATACAGTGGCTTTATAGTTTCATAGATCTAAAATAAAGTTTAGAACTAAATATGAAAATATGAAGCAATAAAATCAATGAAAACGGCTATTTATTAGACTCATTAACCCTGTTAACGCAGTCTACTACACTACTTTGGCTCCTTATAATACTTTCATATATAATACATATAACTGAGGCATATTGGGGCTGAGCACTATTTACAACTACAACTGGGCTAAAGAAATATTTATTTTATTTATTTATTCAATTTAGTCAATAGTTTTAATCCTTAGAGACTAATATGTCTTAAGACTCAATTATATGTGACTTAACATAACGCCATGGTTGCAATGCAACCAACCAACCTTATGGGCAACAATATTTTCGTTTAGTGGTGGTATGCCGCTGAGATATGGTAGATAAGACACCCGCCTACCAACCAAGAGGACCTTGGTTCAATACCAGACCAGACCATGAGATAATTTTTAACAGCGGTTTCACCTCATAGCACTGCTAGCGACTGGTTATGAGTATTTACGCTAAGAAAAACTTCTCCAACTAATGTATACGACGTTCGGAGCCATCATTAAAATGCAGGTCCCTTTCAATGAGTCTAAAAATAGAATTGGGAAGTTCCCCTTGTCCCATATGGGATGTCGTGGGAATTATGTATGTATGTTTGTATTTGGTGACATACAATAACACCATAACCGACCAATTTGATTTTGGTTACGGTTATGACGTTATGTTAAGTCACGTCTAATTAAACATTGACGGTCGTTTAGTAGTGAAAGTTTAGTTCTGTATTGATTAACATTTTAATAGTGTGTCGTTTACTAGCTACTAGGGAGTTACACTTTTTTCAAAAACCGGTTTTCGGTTAATTCGAAAAGTTATAATTAAAAAAACAGTTTTTGGTTAAAGATAAATTAAATAAACAGCTAATCGGTTCTTTTATTGCTATTAAATTTTTTCAATTCTTGATGCTTAATCAAATAGAAGCAAGTAGGTATGCTAGAAAAACATTCGGCTTTTTTAGGGTCTTAACGAACATTTAGTGCTCGACAACAAGTGATTAATTTTTACATCTTTTGTGAGAGAATTATTTGCCGACGCCTTGAATCTTGAATTAGAGAAGTGGTGTTCAAAAGTAAAAATGTAGTTGTGTTAGTGAGAACATGAAAATTGTTCTCTGAGAATTAAGTTCTAGGATAGTTAGCATTCTTAGGATCGGAATGAATTTGTTTTTATTCAAAAAGTAAAAATCTTAATATTTTGTGAAAAATTTTAGTATTATCGGGGAAAAAAAAAATAAATAATTAAAACATCAGTATACACCCGTACGCATGTTCACTCGTCGCTGTTTTTTTTTTGACGACTAAAAGCAAGAGCGTAAGAATACGTGTAAATTGTGCGTGAACAAAAATTCCATGAAATGTGCATGACCGGTATAAAGAGTAGTCGCACGCATAGGCAAAAAAGAAGAACAATAAAACAAAGAGAAGTAAAGAGAAAACAAGTGGAAAAATACACTGCAAAGTGGCCTGAGTGTGAGACTTTCAAATTACTACCACAATTATAAAATGAATTAATATTGGTTTGTCCACCGCTGGTATGGACCAAGTCTAACACAATTTTTCTTGTCAAAAACGAACATAAGATTTTTATAAGCGCGACAAAAAATATTTTATCGGAAAAATGTTGAGTATCAGTTTCCAGAGTTACAATATTCTGTATGCCTATGAATCTGTATATGGATTCACATTTCACAATTATCATCCTGTGCGTTTTTCTTATGAGAAAAAAAAGCATCATCATCATCATTATACCGACCAAGCACTTTTGCAGGACACTGTGACCCATAGAATATACGTATGTGCCCCCTCCGGTCTATAGTTTGCTTAGCAGATCTGCTGCCTTCCTAATGAACACCAGCAGATCGGAAACCATAATGGTGGGTATGATACACAATGATGGATATGTCACCCATAACGGTGGATATGTCCACCTAAGCCTACCTAGAAGCTCATATCCACACAATATGTGTTCCGCATCCTCTGAAACAAACATCCACATCTGTGATCGTCTTTCTCTTCAGATGAGCTCTTAGTTCTTTAGAAACTCCGCCTGCCATACTTAAGAACTTAAGAGCGATGCCCAAATTGCAGACCGATCGACGCCGTAGAGTGCCGAAGTCCCCTTTGAGCATTCCAGTATTCCAAGAATGTGGCGATTTCCCAATATTTGACTAGATTGTGGATTGAAGTAAGTGATGGTAAAAACCAGCATTTTTACATTTTTTGAAGGTAACACACTATACCTTTTAAAAGTGTTACATTTAATTTATGGGAAAAGCACAAAACTGATACTGAACTGGCAATAAAAGAGAAGATTATTAGTTAAACTGAATCTGTCTGTTCTACTTTTACACAAATTTGAGCAAAATTTTTATATGCTATACGTTTTGATACATTTAAGAAAACATTTTTTTTTCTAGGGTGAAACTCTACCTCAAGAATAATGCTTATATGGGGAAAGGGTTTTTATATTTATTAAAAAAATAAAAATTAAATAAAATATTTTATTGTTGTTGTTGTTGTTGTTTTGTTAAACATTTTCCTCCATGATATAAGAAATAGAAGGTACTTCCACTCAAAATTGTTTGACAATAAACGAGATCCTTGAAATTTTGTTTTATGCGTTGCCACATGCAGAAAAAGGATCAATATTCCCAGAAATTTTTTACAATTTTGTGTAATTTAATCAAGATTTTTAAATTTAGAATATTATTACGAATTTTGCAGCATAAGTACCAACATTAATTTTTAATATATAATGTATGATGGTTTTTCAATCCTGGCTATTTCAGAATAAATACTAAAAGATATGTATTGAAATGGGAAATTTTAAGGTTTTGTTAAAGATTTGTTTTAAGTTGTTTTCTTTTTGATTTTTTTTCCGTGTTTACACATTTAACATTTTGTTCTGTCTTATATTACGGTTTAATAATCGAATTCGAAAAAAAAAATTAGGTAGTAGGGCAAATTTCAACATAAATGTCAGTTCGCCTTTATTGTTAAATGGTAATATGTCAGAAAAAATGAGAGAGTGGCACTACCTTGTATTTTCTTATATCATGTTTTACTCTGTATTTTAATTAATGTTTTTCAACAAACAAAATTGAAAACTAAAAAAAAAAAAATAATCACAAATATGTTAACCAACAAACAAAAACCTTTTTAAGTGTAAATATTAAATTATGAAATTAAAAAAAAATAATAATAAAATAATAAACGATTTAAAAACAAAAGTTGTTAAATACTAAACAATTAGGTAACCGTTTTAATTATTATAATAAAACATTTTAAATTTCCGTTAAATGTGTTTTTGTTGTATTTTTTTCTGGGTCGCTTAAATAGGCGTTATTTCCGGTATAATAAGAAAAAATTTCTATGTAATATTAAAAGAAAAAAAAAAAAAAAAAATTAAAAGGTCTACTATCTCTCTTTATAACTTTCTCTTTTTCTATGTTATTTTGTTTTTCTAAATATTATTAATTAATTATTTTAATTAATTACTATTATTCTAATTATAATTATTATTAAATATTAAATTAATCTATTATGCTATATAAACTCAGTGTAAAACCAATTAAAACAAAAACAACAAATATTTTTACTTAATGTAAATATGTATTTGCTTAAAATATAAAAATTATTATTAATTAATAAAAAATATATTATGAAAACAAAAAACAAATAAATTCTAAAAAAAATGAAAATAACGTTTAACGTTGAATTTGATAAAAAAAAACGCCGAAGCCAGCCCCCCTTAACAAATATGTAATTGCTGCAATCACACATAATCAATTATTAAATATATAAATAAAAAAAAAAATAAATAAAAAATTTAAATAATTAATGGTAATTTCAAACAAATGTTAATAAAATGTTATACATTTTCCATTTGTTTATTTTATTTTTATTATTTTTCTTTCTATAAAACACAATAAATAATTAAGAAATGAAAACTATTTATATATAAACTTTTCGTTTTCTTTTTTTTTGTAAATGAAAATAAAATTTTTGCAAATTTTTAAATAAATGTACGAAAAATAAATAATTTCAAATCTAAAAATTAAAATCTAAAAATTCTTTTATTCATTAATTGATGTTTCAAATAAGAGTAGACATTTTATTTTTGAAAAATAATAAAGAGAAAGTCTATTAGTGAAAAATACGAAAACAATTTTTTTAACTTTTATATGAGATCTTAACGACATTTTTGATCTTAGGTTGGCTTAGGTCGAAATCAGCTCATTGTGATGCTACACAAGGCAGGGTTATCCATTTAGTGGTTTCACAATCGACGGTCTGGCAAGGCTCTCAGCTGTTAAATATCTGTCATGGCTTTATTGAAAGGTTTGCTATTTATGAACACGGATCGTTTAAGAACCGAAATTACCAAAAAATTTGTGATTCAAAAGTTACCACTTTTCGAGTATTACGGGATGATTATGGTTGTCATAATCAACCTACTGTGTAAGGGATTAGGGTTGTCAGATCTGGCGATTTCTCGCCAAACGTGGCAATTTTAGAAGTTATTTGGCGTCCTAATATTCGGTTTGGCGACTTTTTGGCGATTTGTGAATAAGTTGGCAATTTTTTGGCTATTTTTGCTAAAAGATACGCAAAATTAATGCTATTATTTTGGTATTTTTATGTATGAAATTCGTGAACATGGTGCATTTAAATGTGTCGATTATAGATGGCAGACAAACTTCAATTGAGTTCTCGGCAACGAGAAATTTGTAGTTGCCTATATGGAACTGAAACGAATAGATTTTTTGGTTCCAGTTTACTTATGTAATGCAATTTTCGACAACTGGCAACGAGATACTACCTTGATCAAAATAACCCACGTGTGGTGGTCTCATCATTCCGATTTGAGTTTTTTTTTAAGTTGGTACATCTGTTGTTGATATTCCCGCTAAATATTAGCGCCATAGCTTGACATTTACGAAAGCTACGTAGCCAAGAGTACCTCTAATTCTATGTGTGTAGATGATTTTTTACAATTTTGATCGTATTGAGTTCGCAAAAGACATGATTTGCGCTGATGAATCCCATCCCACATTCATCAAAGGAATCATTACTGGAGACGTTGGTTTATGAGTAAGACACGCAATCCAGACATCAGGCAAGTAAATGGCATTCATCAAATCAGCCGAAAACACGGTGTTTTCAGCCAAAAAAGAAACAATGCTCACGGTTGTCATGGTTTACAACGGTGTAGTGCATCATGAATTTTTACCAGAAGGCCTGACAGTAAACAAGGAGTATTATTTGGGTGTTATGAGACGTTTACGTATAGCAATATGTAGAAAGAGACCAAAATTATGGACAGTAAACTCGTCGATTTTACACTATAATAACGCACCGTCGCACATTGTCAGCATTACTCGAAATTGTTTGGCGAAAAATACAACAAATACCATCCAACAGCCACCGAATTCACCTGATTTGGCTCCCCGTGACTTTTTTCTGTTCAATCGAGCTAAAAAACCATTATGGGGAACGCGTTTCAGCAGCCGAAAAGGAAGCACTGATGGACATACCGAAAACAGAATATAAAAAATGCATATGTCAAGCTTTATATATCAACGGGTATATCAACAACAGATGTACCAAATTAACAAAAAAAAAAATCAAATCGGAACGATGAGACCGCCACAGGGGGGTTATTCCGGAATCTTTTTGATCACGGTATTTCATAAATGTTACGAAAAAAGCTCTAAACTTGACAAATGTGCAAAAAGTTGATATGATTGCTTGAGAAATGCACACATATACATACCTCAGGGCTATGAAGTATATCATATCATCATTTAAAAGGTCTACTTCTCCACTCTTTAAATCCACTGAAATGCTTGAACTCGGATAGTATTCCATTAAATTATAAGTCTAAGGTACGAAAAACCGTTTTGTTACCTATAATTAAGGAATTTGGAGGTGTTTAGAAAATTTCAAAAACTGAATCTCGTTGTACTCGATAGCCTTTATGAGAAAAGTAGTATAACTTTTCAGGTATTTAATATTTTGTCGCATATTATAATTTAATTCCCATATGAGACATTGTGAAATGTGATGAAACTCATTTCTACCTCGTTGGATATGTCAACAAGCACAATTTCCGCATATGGAACTCAGAGTAGCCAGAAATAATTACGGAAAAGCCACTGTATCCAGAAAAGGTGACTGCTTTTTGAGTATTATTGTCTGGAGGCATCATTTGACCGTTACCGTCAATTCAGAGCGATATGGCCATGTGATAACCAACTTTTTTGGCCTGCAATTAAAGATTATGAACTGGACGATATGTTGTTTCAATGAGATTGCGCTACGAGCCACATATTATGAACGATTTTGGTTTTATTGCATGAAAAATTTCCCGGTCATGAATTTTCCTAATTTGGCGCCGTCAGACTTTGTTTGTGCGGCTACGTCACAGACAATGTCTAAGTAGATAATCTTTAAAGTGGTAGCGTTTAAAAACCCTCATTCATCGTCGATGCACTGCCTGAAATGTGTGCAAAACTGGTCGAGAACTACCCCCAAAGGATCATTTGCTAAAATATCAGGTGTAGATTTAGAGCTTCATAACTTTAAGCTGGCAACACTGTTTCTTTGACAACCGACTTAACAGCAGATTATTATTTTTTGTTTAGTGTGGCTTGATATTTCATTATGGTGCAACCCTTGCAAATTGTTGAAATTTTTCGAAATAATGGTTCAAAATTTTGTTGTCCATTTTTGGTTAAAAGGTAACCCGCAAGCTTTTTTTCATGATTACATCCACAGTAAATTACTGTTTGTTGCGCTTTATGGGCTGGCGTAGTTATTGCACCCGATGTCTTCAGAAACGATGATGGTCAGAATTTTAATGGCAATGGTGAACGATATTGGGACATGATTACAAATTTTTGCGTACTTCAATTAGCTGGCATTAATCTTGTTGATATGTGGTTCCAACACGACGGAGCCGCATGCCAATCAACGATCGCAATTGATTTACTCAAAGAAACAATTAGTTGGTCACCAAGGTCGTGTAATTTAACCCCATGGGATTATTTTCTTTAGGGTTATGTAAAGACAACTGAACACCTGGAAACCAACATTTGAAGAGCTATTAGCGAAATACGACCGCATATGCTGTGTAAAATCTGTGAAAATTGGTGTTCTAGATTGCGCCATGTCCGCGCCAGCCGTGGTGGCTACATGGCCGGAATCATATTTAAACGTTAATGTCATAAAATTTTCTATCCAACAAAGCCCGTTTCATTGATATTAAAAATATATAACTGTAAAAAAAACACCCAATAAAAGTTAGCTGGCTTCGATCATAAAGCGACCAATATGACCTACTGGAACTTTTAATCTCAATCTCATTAGTGCCGGACATTTCAAAAACAAGTGTCTCTAGTTCCTTCTCACAGCAATAAATGCACAAAGTTGATCCACTACACCCAAGATGAATCAAATGTCTGCCCACTAAACAATGGCCAGAGAAAATATCTACCACAGCCGAAATTCTCCGTCTAGACAGGTTTGCCAGTTGTCCAGTTTTCTTCCGATCAAATACCACCCACAGCTCTCTAGCCTGTCTATTTCCATTTTCTGAAGAACATATCGCTGGCCCGAAGATTAGGATACATAAGAATCTGTGCCGTCTAGCTAGTTTATCTATCACTCAATTCCCAAAAATATGCTTTGTCCCGGTACCCATATGAACATAGATTACAGGGATTTTATTGCCGCCTTACTATCAATAAAAAGCGCATACTATTCTAATCATTGTAATATTCCATACAAGAAATAAGTAATCTTCTCCGCCGTAAAGACAATACAATGATCAGGTTGTCTATGCGAGACCCTAATGTTAAGATATGGATAGAAAGGAACCTATTTTATAAATGACTGAGGTGATGCGTTGCGTTATTCTATACAATTCTATACAATTCTCTACAATTCTATACAATTTATTTTTGTTACAAAAACAATTTTCATATTAACAACGCGACGTATCACCAAAGTTACAAACAAAATTTGCCCAAAATACCACATCTCACTCTATTGTCCATTTTAGAACCATCAGTGAAGAATGGTAAGCTCGTCATGTTTCGTTGATAATATTATCTATTAAAAAAAAATATTTTGCAAATGTCCACCGCGGTTTCGTTGAGTGGCGAACATCCGAAATGGCCACAAATCAAGCTAAATTTTCGATGACATGGAATATGTTGACATTGGAGTCCGCTGTGATTTGTGGCTTATTCACATAGATCTGTGACTTAAGAAAATCTTACAAAAGTCGTTTTTTTCCTTCGTCACTCCTTTTGGAAGCATACGGCGTTCCACAAAGCAAGCATTGCCTTGTTTTAGTTTTATTAAGTAGATGATTAGTGTACTGTGGCTCGCCTCCATATGATAATGTAGTGGTGAAGATACTTGCTAAGTGGTGGTGGTGGTGATCCTTACTTAGTATTGCCATTTTTCGCCAATAGGTGGGTTTATCTCCTGATCATTCGTGTGATGTCTGTCATCATCGTCAGAGTTAAGCGATTATGTCAAAAAATAATGTGATCAAATCATATGATCTTGGTGACCAGTTTACCGTATCTTGACATGAGGTGACCATACCCTCAAATCGCTCATGAAGATTGAGCTGTGTGGGAAGTAGCGCACTCCTTTTGGGACAAAAGAAGTTGGTAAACATCTACCTATAGCGCTAGCCGTTGATGATAGTTCTTGAAGAACTGTGGACTGATGACGCAGCCAGACAGTGAATTTTTTTAAATTAAACGCTTTTGGGTCTCAAGAATTTTGGTTCTTGATGTATTCATTCATTCAGCAATGGACTTTTTGATGAAAATTATAAATCAGAATAAATTTACCGTTTGCACCCGTTGTTGTACGCTCCATCCATGGTGATTTAGCAAAATAAAATGAAGAAGTGACAGCCAATTCCACAGATATAGTTTTTACAATATGGCCGTTTTAATGCCAGACACAAAACGTAGATTTGGGAAGTTGGGTAACTGTTTACTTGGAATTCAGGATTAATGGCTTTGTATTGCAGCGAACTATTATTTTCTGAACTATGACAAGTGGCCCATAGTGCTTCTGAAATAATTTTAAGACTTTAAAAAATGCCGAACACTAAAAATACAAAAATTACATTTCACGGAGAAACACGACATTGATGGGATTTATTTAATTGACCCCCGAAGTCCTTTTACATCTTTAAGTATCTTTTCCAAACATGTTTGCCATGGAAAAATAAAAGCAGAAAAATATCAGAGCTGCTACCATAATAAAAAGCAAGATTTTATTACAACAACCATTACAATGTCTTCGTTTGGACATTACAATCCCATACATCAATGCTGATGATGACTTAGTACATCTCATACGTATTCGCATACATGTTGCAAGTGATTTAATGTTATTGTATGTATTTTGTTTTTATTTGTTGTTGTTGTTATCTTAAACCCATTTCCAGTTTTATGTGCCAGTAAAAAAAGTTGTTTTTTTTACTTTTTTATTTTTCCTCTTCCAGCAGCGTTAAATTGCAATAACGCACCATCGTATGAAGGAAGACAAAACATTTCGTTTGGCTCGTTTGCATTTAAAATTGGTTTTATGCTTGCCTCTCGCCACATATAGTTCGTGCTGCAATAGCTACTAATACTAGTTCTATACATAGTTGCGGCAAATAATATTAGTTGTTGCAACATTCTATATGTGGCCATTGCAGGCCGCTGCATTTCAAGTTGAATGTTCCACACACTCTGCTATGCCTTCACACAGTTTGCATTAGTTTTTCTGTGGTTGAACTTAAAATAACTTTTACGCGTGTATGTGTATGTGTGTGTATTGTACTTGCAACAACTGCCACTTTTTCTTGCACCACGGTAGCTATTTGTGTTGTAGTTGTTGTTATTTGTTGCCTATTGTAAATAAAACAGTCTCTATTTCAAGTATAAACACGTGCCTGGAATACCAGAATTGTTGTGTCCTCTCTACTGGGGTTTTTGCTTTGACTTTAAACAACTGCAACAACTACAACACCAATAAGAAAAATATTATGGTAAAAAGTTGTTGTTATTAACATTTGTGTTGTTGTTGTTTTTTCTCTTCATAATGTTCGTTCCTCCGTTTTGTTTTTGTTTTCTGTTGTTTTTACTTCGCCTTATGTCTATTTAAAACATAAAAATATAAATTATTGTGGAAACTTTCTAAACAAATCTACAATAAACAATACAGGGTGTTTTGACAATGTTGCACACATACATAGTAATGAAATTTCTTGGAAAATTCTTTTACAATCTCTTTCAAAAATTCCCCATTAAAGAGTTGCACCATCTTGCGTGAAAGTTGTTCAATTTTAATGAGCAGTGTAGAGTCGTTTAGTTGGGCTTGCTTGCTTACAGTTGTGGGCACAAAAATAGGCATATTTTTTTTAATTTAACAAAAATTGTAAAGAGTCCGCCACTAACGTTTTTTCAACTAGTGTTTATATCGTGAATGTTAACTCTTAGATCATCTCTGATTTGACAGATAATTAGTTTTATCTTTCCGATGAACGAATATGGTTGTGTATACGCTTTTTTCGCTTTGCTAAGTGGGCCTGCGATCGATTTACAGACGATGCCGATTTTGCCAAAAAAAATCATCTTTTCAGATGAAGCTTTTTTTGATCTTAACGGGTATGTAAACAAGCAAAATTGTCGCATTTGTGGCACAGAAAACTCGTACGCATACATTGAAAAGCCGATACACCCAAGACGAGTCACTGTTTGGTGCGGATTTTGGTCCAGAGGCATAATTGGCCATTTTTCTTCGAAAATGAGTAAGGAGTGGCCGTTACAGTCAATGGCGATCGTTATCGGGCCATCTTGAACGAATTTTTGTTCACAAAAATTGAAGAGGAGGATATTTGGTTTCAACAGGACGGCGCTACGTGCCACACAGCCGAAGCTACACTCGATGTTTTGCTCCCTGTTAAAAAAAAAATAAATTTATTTGGCGGACCCTTTAGTATACTTTTCAAATTTGATAATTTTTTAATTAATGATGATCGTGATATCCACAACGGTTTAATAGAAAAAATAATGACACACGTGATTTTAAACCGTTTGGATTTTGAAAATTAATAAAAACTAAGAAAAATTACAAAAGTGAATGAAATATTTATTTGAAGCGACGAATAAATACCTGCGATTTACTTTTTCCAAATTATTTTATGTTAATGTTGCCAACGGCTACGTTGTAGGTGGTCCATTTGTGAGCTTCAATTTTAGCATATTTTTTCCAGCATTTCGGTCGGTATCTCATCAATGGCAGCTGTACTGTTATATTCTAAACATAATACGTAAAAACTCGGCTCGTGAGCAGAATTTTCTTTGGTTCGTTTTATGATTCGTGCTCGTGTTCGTGAGCAAGAATCATATTTTTTGCTCAAATTATTTTTTGCTCGAGTCGTGAGCATAAATTAAAAATTATTAAAATTTGTGAGTACGAATTTTATACTGCGAATGAATTAAAAATGAGCAAAAAAGTATCAAAGACGAGCAATTAAATTCAAAACATGTTGTTTGTGTAAGATTAAATGTGTAATACCATGCATTCGTATGTGTGTATGTATGTATATTATGTGTGCAGGTACCAATAAGCATTACACACATGCAGGTTTTATATTACACAAACACCAGTTACTAAAAAGAAATGCTCGTTTTCAATTCGTTTTGATGCTTTTTGACTCGGTTTGCGTTCCGAATTTTATTTTTAAATTCTCTT
Source organism: Wohlfahrtia magnifica (assembly GCA_023159175.1). Classification (NCBI taxonomy): domain Eukaryota; kingdom Metazoa; phylum Arthropoda; class Insecta; order Diptera; family Sarcophagidae; genus Wohlfahrtia; species Wohlfahrtia magnifica. Next base: position 4,797,431 of record JAKWBJ010000481.1, on the reverse strand, counting down.
GTTTTTGATTCTTCTCACAAGTCGTATTTTAAATTCTCTTAAAATTCGGCTCTCAAGAAGAATCGTTCTTTACGAACGAATCCAATTCGAGCACTCTTCATACTCTGCTTCTAAAGGTGTAATTTTGGCTGGCTTATATCTTTAAACGAGAAACTGCACGTAAAAAGAGGTAATGGGGTTAAATCGCATGATCTGGCGACCAATAGGCTGCTCCAAAAATTTAAGATTAATTGATTATCAAACTCACCACTCAATAGGTTTACGGTATCACGTGTAGGGATGCAAATAGTATTGCCAGACGGCATTGATTTCGCTTGATTCACAACAATTTTTATAGACATTTTTTTCTTTAGTGAACTAATAATGTAAAGTGTTTTAAGAGTATTTGTTTCCTAGTTTAGTTTATCGAAAATATTTATAATTAAATATTTGAAATAGGTGTCCGAAAAAGTTTGTTTACAAATTTGAGCAAAGATTAAACGCGCCCTTACATTTAAAATGAGTTTAAGTAAATCAAATATGTGGCATTTAGTTGCCACCTTTGCGGTAATGGCATTATTCCATCAGTGTAGAACTTCTGAGCGACAAACAGATTCATAAGGAGAGTTCTGCAGAGATCAAAGTAAATTATAATCTGAAAGTGCAAGGTTAGGGCTTGTTGGATGGATGTTTCAAAACATCTCAGCTCTTCAGCCCTTTCAGTTTCTGCGTTTCTATTGATCAATTCTGGCCGTTTATTTTGAATTGCTTGCTTCAAACCTGTTAATTGTTGATAGTTGAGATGAGAATTAATCGTTTAATCATGTTGTAGAAGCTCATAATAAACAATTCCCACCAGACACACAGCATCGCCTTTCTTCGTGTCAATTTGCCACCGTCTGTGAATCTACACCTTGCCTCGTCTATGATCTTTTTAACGCATTATTGTCGTACATGATTCACTACAGTGTTGTTTGATCCAATTGATATATATTACGAAAGATATTGTTACGAAAATAAAAATGTGTAAAAAGAAGATACCCCTCATCAGTGTCTTTAAATGTGGGATTTTGGTCTATTGGTATGTGTCAAGGCTGTCAATATGTCACCCTGGCAATGCCGTTTTTATTTGTGTATTTGGCAGCATTGCCAATTCGCCATCTTTGGGTAACACGATCTTACATTTTTTAAATTAGCGGACGACTAGAAGATATGAGAGCGTTTAAGACTCTTCCAAAACTTTCTAAACTATAAACATTTAAGTATAAAGGAACGATTTGCCTATGCCAGTATAGTTATAGTTTGGCAGTTATTGTGTAAAGTTATAATCTAGAATTCATAAAGTAAAGTTGTGTTGAGGCGTTCGTAAAAGTATTGAGTAATTGTGTATTAATCGGAAGTTAAATAAGTTGCTGTATAAAGTAAAAGTTTGGAAACTGCACGACTTCTTCTCAGAATCAAGATTTTTTTCTATATACTACCCTGATCACAAAGTTTTCGAAATAACCCCCGTGTGTTGTTGTTCCTTGTTAAACGAAAACGTCTTATAAAGCCTAAATAATACCCTTTGCTTACAGTCTAGCCTTCTGGCAAAAATTCATGACGCACTACACCGTTGTAATCCATGAAAACCATGACCATTGCTTTCTTTTTTGAAAACTGAAAACGACTTAGTTTTTTTGCTCTTGGCTCATTTGGTGAATGCCATTCACTTACCTGATGTCTGAATTGCGTGTCGTACTCATAAACCCACGTCTGGTCTCCTGTAATGATCTTTTTGATGAATGTGGGATCGCAAATCATGTGTTTTGCGATCTCAACACGGTCAAAATTATATAAAATCGCCAACACACATAGAGATAATTGTACTCTTGGCTACGTAGTTTTTGCAAATGTCAAGCTATAACGCTAACCAACTTAACAAAAATGTGAGATGAGACCGCCACACGGGGGTTAGACCGGAAACTTTTTGATAAAGTAGTAAAAATAATAAAAAATTTGTCCGTTGTTTAGTTCAACTATCGGTGGCGCATCGAAGTGACATTCTCACTATGATATTTTTGTCGATGAATCATCGTCACAAAATCAGTATGAAGTGGAGATTTGTATGAAATTATCATAAATGAAATATTTCATTGGAGAGTCCATTGTGACAATGACACAAACAAAGGGAGTTATGTATGACAACGTCATTGAATGCCATTATAATAAAGAACGCTAAAATTAAGTGACATTGTCTGTTATGAACCGACATTGTCTTTCATGAGTCGACTACATGCTTAACGATGCAGAATTTTGTCTACTTTAACGAATAAAGGCACTAATGATTCTCAATGATTATGTTTGTTAGGACTCACTAAAACACAACCTTTGTCATCTATGAGAATTTGGATAATTAGTTTAAAAAGTCATGTATGACACCAAAGAAAATTGTCAATAATAATTTATCTCTGTCAGCGTTTCTGACGATGATTTACAATGACGTACGTTATCGGGTGGTTGTTATTTACGGCATTAAAATTATTCGCCGTTTCACTGTTTCTGATTTATATTTAGTTACGAAATGATAGAAAACTAAAATGTATCGGTTTTATTAACGGTGTTTTTCAACATCGAAAAAGCCAAAAATCATTCATCGTTATTAAGAAGTACGTCCAATGATGCCGCCGGCCCACAAACCATACCCAAGAGTGTATCTTTTAGGATGCATTGACAGCCCTTGAACAGCCTTTGGTTGCTTTGCTTACTAAATGAACTTCACCGTTGAGGATAATTTTTGAATAGAAAAAAGGAACTCCATTCAACTTTGCTAAAGTACGTAATCCTGCTTCAGTTCTTGCATGTAAGCGAATTCAAATTATATGATAGTTATCACATGTATAAGCTACAATATAACACTCGTAAGATATTACGTATAATGTATGCAAACAGTTCCCTGTTCTCCAATTGCTCGAATGCGCTGATATTTCGTAACCAGAACATCCGTTTTTGTCCAATTCCACGCCTACCCTCTATTTTTTCCTTGGAATATGAGGAGAAACAAATCTTACTTCTCTCCTCTGATGATGTGTCCAAAATATGAAGTTTTACGGACTTTGATGGTCAATGAAATTCGATGAAGTCTACGATATGTCCACATTTCGAAACTTTCAAGCTTGTTTAAGTGACTGATTTTAAGGGTACAAAATTCATAGTATATAACAGTATAGTATAGTATTGACCATATGTAGCACTTACCATAGGAAGGCGAAGCTGAATGACTATTATGCGGTTACATAGCATTTTCTTATAACGGGTGGTTTTTTTACAGTTATACAAGGTATACCTCCAAAGCGCAAATTTTTCGCAGTATATGTGGCTGTATTTCACCAATAACGCTTCGAATGTTGACTACCAGGTGTTCAATTGTCTCTGGTTTATCGACGTAGTCAAGTGACTTTACATAACCACAAAGCAAATACTATAAAATGCTTAAATGACACGATCTTTCTAGTTAATTAATTGGACCATTACGTGAAGTTATTCTTTCATCAAAAACTTTTTTGAGTAATTCAATTGTAGTGCGCGCTGTGTGGCATTAGGCACAATCCTGTCGAAACCACATTTCAGCAAGATTAATGCCAGCTAATTGAGAAACAAAAAAATTTCTAACCATGTTCCTATACCGTTCACCATTGACAGTAAGATTCTGGCCATCATCGTTTTTAAAAACATATCGACCAATGACTCTGCCAGCCCAGAATATGCACCAAACAGTAATTTTCCGTGGATGTGACGGTGTTTCTACAAACTCTTAAGGATTATCCTCACTCTAAATGAAAAAAATTTGCTTATTTACGTACCCATTCAACCAAAAATGGACTTTACTGTAGAGCTGCAAAACTATCGATAGTCGGCCCATTCGATAGTTTCGATAGTTTGCAAAAAAAACTATCGATACTATCGGATTCTTTTAAGTGCTACGTGTGGCAACAATATTAGAATTTCAGTGAAACTAAGAGAATAATAATAAATATACAGTGTTGGAACCAATAATAGGAACAGTATCTTTTTTTTTCCAATATGTCATATAATTGTATGTATTGAAGGTTTTTGATGGAAGAGTAGTCCTTATATATAGCGAAAATGTTCAGACCATGAAGTGCTCCAGAACTAAAGTAATGAATACGATCTAGTGACAGAAAACTGCAGAGACTATGGGAAGAAAGTGTGGAACAACTGCCAGTTTTAATAAACTTGTAATTGGTACCTTAAAGATGAATCCCTTCAAGTTATTAAAAAACTTTAAAAATGAATTTATAGCTCCTGTGTCAAGTTGCACAATAAGTGCGAGCGCAAAAATTTGCTTTTTTCTTTGTTTATTTTATTTATTTACATAAAAATACACCACTGATCTATTGGTTTTTAAAAAATTCCAAATTTTTATTTGTATTTTCTCTCAATGTAGTACGCTCTCATTACATATTGAGTTTACACTATATTATCAGCTCACTTCTACACGAAAACTTGACACGTCGTACGACTTGTATTATCGTGTAAACCCCACTTTAGAATTTGCCGATAGTATCGATAGTGCAAAAAAATTATCGATGGTCAACCAAAATCAAGACTGTCGATAGTACTATCGATTGTTTTGCGGCTCTACCTTACCGGAGATCAAAATTTTGAACCATTATTTTGATAAAAAATTTCCTAAATTTTATTTATGAGTATCTGGAGCAAGGATGGCCATAAAGAGAAATTTTTAAAAGCAAAGCGACTTACGTCCACTCACATCTATTCCGCAACTAAACAAAATTTGTTATTTTATTTATTATCTTGTTATTATCTGCCCATTTTCGTTCGATTGTATACATATATGCTGTAGATAATTCTTAGCCAGATAAGGCTTAAAAGAGTTTATCTGTTCAACTATGATCTGGAGACCTGAAATTTTATCAGATATTATTGTGATATCATCGGCATATCGTTGTTAATAAAGTCGTCGTTAACTTTTATACCCATTCGTATTTCATACAACGCTTCATGTAGCTTCTGCATACAAATTGAAAAGTAATGGTGAAAGTATACAGTCTTGTCTTTGGATACCAAAAGCATTGAATGCCCTTCTGATCGGTATCCAAACTTCGCAGTACTCACATTAAGTTATCATGCTTTCTCAAAATTGGGTTCTATCCAACTATCCAAGGACGCCTTTACATTCTAAAGCGGCCAATATAACTTCGAGCGACAGTGCACGGCTTTTCAAAATCTTTAAACATCAAATACAATAGGGATCGCCATTCCACCGATTGCTCTACGATTATTCTTAAAATGTTAACGTGGTCTGTGCACGATTTCTTTGATCAGAAGCTTACTTGTTCTGCTCTCAATTGTGGTGAAATTATTTTCGATATTCTGTTCAGGAATATCTCATTAATAGTGCCTAGTAATGCCATACCCCTCCAAATGCCTTGATCAGTAAATCCTCTTTCTTTGGTTATTTAACGATGATTCTCTTCTTTCCCTTAAAATAGGCAAAATGATTTTAGCATTTCATAGTACATCGACTTTAAATAACTCCTGCGAAATGCCACCATACACTGCTGACTTATTGTTCTTTAGGGATTTTATGCATTCCACAGAAAATTACATTGGTGCGCTTTATGGACCGGCGGAGTCATTGGTCCATATGTCTTCAAAAACGATGATGGTCAGAATGTTACTGCCATGGTAAACAGTATAGGGATATGATTAGAAATTTTTTCATACCTCAATTAGCTGGCATTAATCTTGCAGAAATGTGGATCCAACAGGAAGAATCCACGTTGGCCAGTTATTTAAGCATTAATGTCATAAAATTTTCTATCCAACAAAGCCCGTTTCATTAACATTTAAAATATATTTTTTTATTATGATATAAACTTGTGTAACTATAAAAAACAGAGTGCCAAAATACAACAATTTTGCACTTTATGAGGGCAACATATTTTGAAAAACACATGTTTTATACCTATTCTTAGAGTTGCTTGAGTGAAAAAAAAACATACAAACAATATTCAAGGGCAAAAAAGTTGTCAAAAATTTGTGCCAGAAAAAAATGTTCAATTTTTTTTTGCTATAAATTTCTCACGAGCACAAAACATACTCAGACTGTTTCGAACAGCATTCACTTTAGCGCCACTTTGTTGTAATTTTCCTTCGAAAAGAAAACAAAGAAAAAATCATTCAATAAAAAACCACAAAAGTAGAAGCGGGTACTTAAAGCATAAAAATTTCGAAATAAACCAAGTGGAACTGAAGTGAATGTGATAAATTTATGGTAAAATACTTGCAACTTAAATTGTCTGTCCTTCCTTATCTCTTTTCCACTCAATTCCACCACTGCTTATGCTCTTGACGTTGTTCCGTTCTTGCTTAAACAGCCGTGACTGATTAAATTTTCAGAAATTTGTGTTTCGACTTTGGTGATCAAACAAACAAATCTTCCAGAAATAAAAGAAGAAGAAGAAAAAAAACATTTTTTTTGAAATTGTTTTCTATAGTGCTTCTATAATTAAATTTCAAAAGAAGAAGAAGAATATTTATTTAGAAGAATATGTTGTTGTTGTTGCTGTTGCTGTTGCTGTTGCATTGGTTAAATTATAATAATTTTCTCTTAAATTTTACCACTTTAATGGAACGCAGAACAATCAACCACAAGAACATAAAATGTATTTAAAATTAAGAGGATGAAAGACAAGTTTAGAGAATAAAGGGGGGGAGAAAGGGAAACACTTATTGAGCATTTCCTTCCGGTTTTGGAATTTTCATTGATTTTAGAAACGGATAATGTATAAGAAAATCAATTGACAACCACAATGCGAGTAGATTTCAAAAGTCCTCTTTCAATTACATTGCGAGTTAATGCTTTGAATGCCATTAAGATGCCAATAAATTTCATTTTTTGTAGCATGTTGCATCACTACCTTTTTTTGATATATTTTGTTGTTGTTGTTGTTGTTGTTGTTGTTGTTGTTGTTGCATAATAAATTTCTTCTTTTCAGTGAAATTTTGTCTCGTGCGCGTGAGTTAAAAATAAATCTTGAAAACATGTTTGTTGCTCTTCATTTAGTTTACGCGTTACATGTGTGTCTAGTTTGCATTACGAGATATTTTGTGTGCAACAATTACTATAAAATGCATGTTGTTTGCTGCTCGATCTTCTTTGGCTGTTACTAAAATAGACAGAATTCCAGCATCTGTCAACATTTTCTTTAATTTTTTTTCTTTTATTTGGTAGCAACCAGCTGCTGTGGCATGTAAATGAAAATGTGGAAAATATTTTTTTTTTGGAATTTGAATATACATTTTTGCTACTAAATTTTGCATTATTTGCATGCACTATGGGGCCAAAATATGAAAATATGGACATTAATTATATACATAAATTTTTTTTTTTTTTTTTGGTATACAAGTAGGTGGAGAGTGTAGTGATCTTTGTCATTGTCTAATAGAGAGCCAACGAAGTACTACACCTCTCGCTTCAATATATTGTACAGTCTTCGATTTGTAGTAAAGGGTTTTCTTATAATGTCTCTTCTTATAAAACTCCAAATTCTTTTTGACACCGATTTATACAATTTTAACACCATTTGGCAGCTAACATATACAAATTAATGTCGCAAAAAAATTAGGTCAAACTATTGCTAATTGTGGGAGTGGCAAGTTGTTAAACACAACTATTTGTTTTTTTTTTATTTAAAAAAGTGATTTTTTTGTTTTTTTTTATGAAAAAGAAATGGTTACAACTCGCAATCTATCATCGATAATGGTCTGCCATTTTTTTGCTAGGTTGGTAGCATCGTTATCTTTAAATAATTGTAGGTCGTTACAGCCCTATCATTAATATCGGGTCCGCCATCTAACGTTTTTTTTCAACTAGTGCTTATTTCGTCGATGGTAAGTAACACTTAGCTCATGTCTGATTTGAGAGATAATTAGTTTTATCCTTCCGCTGAACGCATATGGTTGTGTATACGCTTGAACAACGCTGGAAAATATTGCAACATTACTTTGAAAATCTTGGTAATGTTGCATAATGTGTGATGCCGATTTTGCCAAAAAAATTATCTTTTCAGATCAAGCTCATTATGATCTTGGCGGGTATGTAAACAAGCAAAAGTCGCATTTGGGGCACAGAAAACCCGCACGCATACATTGAAAAACCGATACACCCAAGACGAGTCACTGTTTGGTGAGGATTTCGGTCCAGAGGCATAATTGGGCCATTTTTCTTCGAAAATAAGCAAGGAGTGGCCGTTACAGTCAATGGCGATCATATTGAACGAATTTTTGTTCAAAAAAATTGAAGAGGAGGATATTAGCAACATTTGGTTTCAACAGGACGGCGCTACGTGCAACACAGCCGAAGCTACACTCGATGTTTTGCGCCCTGTTTTTGAAAATCGCATTATCAGCCGCAGAGCTGATGCCGTTTGGCCACATCGGAGCTGCGATTTGACACCGTTGGACTATTATTTGTGGGGTGCCGTCAAAGATAAGTGTTACGCCAACAAGCCAGAGACAATTGACGCTTTAAAGGACAATATTCGTGAAGCCATTGGTGAAATATCGCTGCACACAATCGATAATGTGCTTAAAAATTGGACCGATCGTGTAGGCTACTGCATGGCCTGCCGAGGCAGCCATTTGAATGAAATTATTTTCCATTATTAACCGGAAGAATTGTATTTTCAAATAAAAAAAGAAGTTTGAGAATATATTCAGTAGTTTTTTTTTCATAGCATTTTCAAAAAAAAAAAAAAAAAAAATTTATTTGGCGTACCCTTTATTAGGTGTGTTCTAAGATATTTACTAAACCCATATCTTTTTGTCAAGAAAACTAAAGCACCCAAGGATGGGTGAAAGTGTTCCATTTTATCCTATACATACTTTTGCTGCCGTATTTTGCCGTCTGTAGAACACTTTTTTCATTTTTATAAATTTACTCCAGAGAAGTTTGTACTTTCGTTGTTTCATTGTTAATAGCACTTTAAATAATAGGAGAGGCTTATAAGGAAGTAACTTTTGAATACAAACTCAATTGTTAAAATATACTTCAGCAATAGCAGTTGCAAAAACGAATACTCGTATTTATTGACAAAAACATGGAGAGCTTCAGTTTATAGAATTGGCCGTAGAATATTTTTGAAACGAAAATGAGAAGGACGTTCTTAATTGCATTATAATAAAATTAAACTTAAATTCGTGTAGCACGGAGATACAAGAACAATTATCTAATTTCGTAAAATTATTAAAAAAAAAAAATACTGCAAAGAAGTTAAATAAATTGTAAGTTGGCAGTCAGATCCAGAGAGAAAGCATTCAGGAATAATAAATGTGCCCATACTCATTTGCTTCGCAAACAGGCGAGATATTCATGTGCCCCAGTACTTAGACGCGAAGAGGCTTTAACGAGCAGCGCCATCGTGCTAAAGTTCTTACTTTTCCGTGGGGAAGTAAAAACTTTTGGTATTAAGCTTATGTTTCGTAAAGCAGAGAAACTGCGTAAATTGGCGAAACCAATAAATACGCAGAGCTAAGTATTGTCTATTGACAGTACCGCGAGGGGCGAGGGTTGTAAGGTCAATAAGAAGTAGGTTCTTGAAAACATGCAGCGTTAGCGTGACTCTTATTAACGACATTTTATCCAAAAGTAAAGTGCAAGGTGAGGGAATAAAGATTGCATCGTTGAAAGAATTCAGAAGTTCATTTGAAAACGATTTTTAATTTACTTCCTATTTATTAATTAAGTACTCCGCGACAATTTTCTCTTTAAGTAGCAAGCTAAAGAGAAAATTAAAAAGAGGGCAATTTCCAACAATTGAGAAGATATGGGCTCGCTTGCTTAAAGATTACTTGACTATTCCAAAGGAATGTTTAACAAGAAGAGCTTTAATCTTAGAAAAGAGCAGTGGGACCAGTGGTTTATATATAAAGGGGCACAGAGTAGATATTGACGAATAAACAAATATTTTTTAAATTTTTTTTAAAGTCACTTCTCTTGTAAATGACCAACATATTCATTAATTTAAACAAAATATCACTGCATTGTTATTAAAACGGTTATAATATTGCCATTACTTATGCCCATAAATAATAAAAAAAAATTTTATTACTTTCTTGCTTAGAAATGGTGATATTGACTTAATGTGATTGCTAGTAGTCAACGTTTAGACAATTAAACTTTAACACGATTTTTCCGTTTTTTTTAATGAATTTTTTATACAGTTCGGAAATCATTTTTACCAAATCGATAGAGTCTATCAAATAATTTTCTTACCACGTCATTTAATTGAATTGAGTTTTTAATGTTTTTACCGCCCAACACGAAGGTGATCACAAAAACGTCATAATAGTCAGCGTAAAAAATTACGTGCGATCGTGTGTTAAGATAAAAATAAAATTGTAAGGAAAGCTGAACATTGAGTCAGATATCTTAACACGGCGCAAAAAAAGGAAGTGATTTTATTTATCTGATAGGCGCTGTTGAATACAACAAGAATCTGTTTTGCAAATACCTCCAAACTTTTGAGTTACGGGTTGAAAAAACCGATTTTTCTTACCATCCTGCACTTATATAAACGGTGGGCAAATTTGAGGTTAGGAAGTAAATTGGCTTAAAAACACATTTTTTTTTTGACAAATTCAGTTTTAGTCATACCAATATAAAATAGAAATATAGGACTAATAATGGAATATGATGTCGGGCAAATGTCCAGCTATAGTACGTCGGCAAACGTCCGCTCTTTTAACAAAATTTTGAACCACATTTTACAACAAAGTTTCGCTTATCTCATCAATACAGTGCCGAATTACAATTTTCAGAGTGTCAGTTGTTTGTGGTTTGTTGACGTAAGCCCGGTTTTTCAAGTGGCCCCAGAGAAAATAATCCAGCAGCGTTAAATTACAAGAACGAAGCGGCCAATTGACATCGCCAAGTCGATAAATTACGCCACCGGGAAATTATTCATTCAATAACTGAATGGTGGCGCCATCCTGCTGAAACCAAAGGTCACTGATGTCAACATTAGCAAATTGTGGCCAAAAAAAATTCGTTATCATGGATTGATAGCGCAGAGAACTCACGGTGACGGCGTTTTCTAGCTCATTTTCGAAAAAATACCGGCCGATGATGTCGCCTAACCACAAATCGCACCATACGATTACTTTATTTGGATGTAATGGTTTTTCGAGGACTGTTTGCTGGTTTTGTGAGCCCCATATGCGACAATTTCGTTTACTTACATAGCCGTCTAATTGAAAATTGGCCTCATCACTAAAGATGATTTTGTTGAAAAATGCGTTGTTTTCTTTTAGTTTTTTAAACAGCCAATTCACAAAAGTTCGATGCAAACAATGGTCGGCTGGCTTTGATTCTTGAACGAGTTGAACTTTATAAGCGTGAAGATGCAGATCTTTATGCAAAATGTTGCGCAAAGTTCCTCTGGTGATGCCCAATTGTTGTTAACGTCGACGAGTTGATGTTCCAGGCTTATTCGCAACACTTTACTGTACAGCAATTTTTACTAAATAAGTGTCAAAGGTTGATGGCTCACTTCTTGACATTTCATCATTTGACGGCCAATTTATGTTACTTCCTAACCTCAAATTTGCTCACCCTATATATGCTAATAACTTAAGTGAATATTAAACGTTTATAAGTTTCTTAACGGTTATAGAAAGAGGGGACACTTATGATCGAGACGGGCGTCAGAAACCCTCTATCGAACAAAAACATAGAACATAACCTATTTCACGTTAGGCTGTACTATTAGTTATGATTGTCTTCTTGTCTTCTTCTTTTTCTTCTTGTAGTTTTTCATTATTTTGTTTCAATCGATCACTTGAAAAACATTTTTTTTTACTCAAATTCATACTCATTTACATGAAGTCTTCGTACAGAGCACTACGACATTAATTTATTTCAGTATTACCTAATATACGAGTATATGTATGTACATACATATACGTATAACCAGGGTTTTAAATTTACCATGTCTATGTTAGTGTGTGCGTGTATGAATAGATTACGTATTACCAAATTATCATGCAAATGTGTAACGAAACTGGCCAATTGAATTAACTGACTATTTCGAAAGAACAAAAAGTATTTAAAATCAATTGTGATGATAAAAAAACGATAAAAATCATTAAATGAATACGAGAACAATGAATAAAACATTTATGTATTTCAATAAGGAAAAAAACAAATAAGAATTATATTTAAAACAGTAGCTTAAAAGAATGAAAACATGCAATTAAATTTGTTGTCGGGTAAGCAGACGCTAGAACTTAAATATTGGCAGTAGTAGTATAGAGTTCTAATGAATAGTAAATAAGAAATTTTTATTAAGTCTCAATCCGAAAGATGTTAGATATGGTATTGTCGTTAAGCATTTTCTCGTCCGATAGAGCATATTATAAGGAATGTAATTCTTAAGTCTTACAATTTTACATACTTAGCAATCTTGTGCAACATTGTAAGTCATCAGCAGATTCATTATGCTCCCTACGCCAGCTACTTAACCAGTCTGTTTTTCGGGAATCTAAGATCCTATATATCCGGCACTCAAAAACACATATCTTGCATTCTGGACACAATAACAACAATGATGGCAGAACGGTGAATTATAAAATCCTGAGGCAGATTAAAGTCTAATGCTATATTCGCGCGACAACTTTTTTTTTGTCATTTGCTCTCTCATTCATAATACAAACCTCGATTATGAGTTTAATTTCATACAAAAGAGAAAGAGAGAGAGAGCAGTACATAAATTGTAAGTAATTCTATTTCTATTACCCTGTTTATTACTTCAAAATCAGTGCCATCTCAAATTTTTATAAAATTTAGATAATATGTGTATTCCAACTCTTAAGCTCTTAATTTAAACGTTCTTCCGTGCGAACGGAAGAATAGAAATAAGTAATACAAAAGAGATCGAAGTAATTTGAATTCTAAATTGGGAATCAAGTAGTACGCCCATATGCACATTTGTTGTGCAAGTATGCTGGCCCTATTGGCGAAAATAAACCAAAAACTAAAATCGCTTCAGCAGAAAATGTTTGGTCGTCAAGGGCTAAGGAACAGTAGGTTATCGACCACTACTGCTAGTGGTGCTTTAGAGCAGTGGTGTGCAAAAGAAAAATGTAGTTGTGTTAGGGAAAAAATGAAAATTACTCTCCCAGAAAAAGTAAAGTTGAGGTTTTAAAAAAATTTTTTTTTTTTAATCAACATACATTCGCAGCTCATGTGCACTTGTCGCTGTTTCAGTGACAACTAAAAGCAACAGCGTAAGAAACTTTTTTAAATTATTTGTCTGTGTTTCAAAACAAATTGCGTACACTTACCATACATGTGCATCCGTCCCTGCCTTATTGACGACTGAAGCAAGAGCGCAAGAATACGTGTTAGTTGATCGGCGACAAAAGTCCCATGAAAAGCTCATGACTGCTTTAGAGTACTCTTACATGCAATGGTATATTTATATATTCCCAATTTGTATACTTATATATTTCTTAACCTTTCTGGTTAGTACAATAATTTAAATCTATTCACAGTAACATAAGATTATTGGAGGCTAACCTCGCCTTTATAATTTGAATACTGCAATAGGTTGTACATCTGCTACTATCACAAAAGCTATATCATCTGCAGAGACAAAATATTATACATCGGATTCCACAGCACAGGCCCTAAAACAGAGCCCTTTGGCTCTCTTCCAGAAATGTGCTTTTGTCTGTATCATAGATGAGTCGGCTAGACTCACACATTCTTATAGTCTTGCATATACAAGGTTTCCATTTTTCGATTTTAAAAGCTTTGATTCGATGAAACCTTTAATTGATTATAATGCTTGGTCCTTGATGTTATGTACGAAATAAAATGCCATTTAAAGACCACCTCTGGATTGGTTGCAGCAGACGACTGTTTTGAGATAGTTTTCGACCAGTTTTTCACACATTTCGGTTGATATCTCGGCGATAACTAGACAAATGTTGGTTTTCAATGGACAATGGACGTCGCGAAATTGGGAAATTAGGCGGCACGCAACTAATCCACGTAATAAAGCCAAAATTCGTCTTGTTGATACCATATATCATATAGGTCATAATCTTCTATTGCAGGCAAAACAAATCGGTTATCATACGACCATAGCGCTCTGAACTAATGGTAACGGTTCTTCCAGCGACACCTCCGCGCAATAATGCGTACCAAAAATTCGTCTTTTCCCTATGCAATAGCTTTATCACAACCACTTCTAGGTTCTCCGAGCCCCATATGTGACAATTTCGCTTGTTGACGTAACCACTGAGTGAAAAAAAGCTTCATATCTGAAGAAAATTGCTTTAGCAGCCTAACAGCATATCTACGGCATTGGCATTGTGAATGGTCAGATGGCTATAATTGTTGCAAAATACGCCCAAATGAGCAATAAGATACGCCCAATTGATGATAATGCTGCGGAATCGACAAATTCGTATTATCAGCCAACCTTTCACTACCAGAACTGATTTTATCGGCAGTGCGTAGCGTTTCCAGTCTCTTTAAATTTCTGTATGAACTCGCCAACTCCTTGCACAGTAGGTGATAATTACTCCGTATTACTCGAAAAGTGGCCAGGTTTGAATCACCACTTTTGTAGTAAATTTTAACTATTTTTAGCGTTCTTCGGTTGTAAAACGAACTATATCCGTAAATGGCGATCCTTGTGCTAATAAATGACATTTCAGATGAGAGATATTTAAAGGCTGACAGCCTTGCCAGCCCAGAGTTTTTAAAACCACTCTGAAGGAGCTTGAAACAATTTTCTCATGCTACAGCCAAATTGATGCCATTATTTTTCCAGGTAATGGAGTCCTTATTTTTATTATATCCAAATGAGCTGTACACTTAGAGATTCATAACTTTGAATTGGCAGTACTGCTTTATTTGACAACCGATTTAACAGTTAATAGTTGCTTTTTCTTTAGTTTGGCTTATCATTTCATTATTATTATTTTTTTTTTTAATCAAAATAATGGTTCTGTTCGTTAAACTTCAAAATTCAAAGTTTTGTTCTCTGATGAAGCCTATTTTTGATTGAATGGGTACGTAAATAAACAGAATTGTCGCATTTGGAGTGAGGATAATACACAAGCTTATGTAGAAACACCATTACGTCCACAGAAAATTACCGTTTGGTGCCCATATGTCTTCAAGATCGATGATGGTCAGAATGTAACTTTCATTGGTACTTCAATTAGCTGACATTAATCTTGCTAACAAGTGGTTCCACATGCCACAGGCGCTCACAATAATTGATTTACTCAAACAAACTTTTGATGAAAGAGTAATATCACGTAATGGTTCACCAAGATCGGCTGATTTAATCCCATTGGATTATTTTCTTTGGGGCTATGTAAAGATACTTGTCTACGTTGATAAACGAGAGACAATTGAAAACCAGGAAATAGTATGACCGCCTATGCTGCGAAAAGTTTGTGAAAATTGGTGTTCCAGATTGCGACTTCTATGCACCAGCCGTGGCTACCACATGGCCGAAATCATATTTAGAATAGAATTTTCTACCCAACAAAGCCCTTTTTTATTGTGATTTAAATTTGTGTAACTATAAAAAAACACCCGATACTTGCACTATAATTGTGTTGTCAATAATGATTAATTATAGTTTCAATGTCTACAAATAGATTTAATTCTTTTATGTTTCTGTGAAATTATGAAAATTAATATTCTAGGCTGTTGCCATGAGAGCGGGCGGCGATCAATGCCACAGCTACTGCCTACTGTTACTGCTACTGCTACTGCTACTTTTCAATTCTATTGATTTCAAATTCACCAACGTTATGATCCATTGGTTTGATTTAGTGGTTGATTTTATGAATTGGTATTAAAAATATTAGAAAAACACAAAAAAGCAATAAAAATAGAAAATAAATACTTATATAAATAAAGAAATTAGATACTTAAGAAAGCATTAGAAAAAATGCTTAACTAGAAGCATGAAAGCATTTGAAAGAAAAGAAAAAAATAGTTTTTTCCTTTTCGTACGTGATGACCCTCAATAAACGCATGATTAGACCACAAAAACGACAATTAACGTTTCAGTTAAAAAGTCATGTGAGAAAACAATTGAGTTAAAAAGAGAAAGAGAGAGAGAGAGTCATTACAAACTGACAGTCAGACGTTTATAATGAAGTTTCATTATCATCATTTGTTAACTGCAACACTAATAATAATCATGTTGAGTGACGGTTAATCCGTCTGCTTGTTTGTCTGTCTACTGTTTCAATTCGTCGTATATGTCGCCATATCCGCTAATTATTTTGAACATTAACCATGACTCCATACAACTGCTATTATGATTATTATTAATAATTAATGTTGTAATAATTTCTAAGTTATTTTTTCTAATGGTTTTGTGTGCTATGAACCTACTGGCAGGCCAGCAGGCCTGGCCATTATTATTACCGGATTATGCTTTCCTTTTATATGCATTTGACTGGGGAATTCCGAAATATTTATTTCTTTTGTTAAAAAGCATTAATAAATTATTACCCATTGTTGTTGTTGTCATTTGCAGAAATTGTTTAAACATTACATACATATTTGAATTGCATTTCTAATTTCACTTGAATTTTTCTTCTTTTTTTCAACACTTTTTTGCCGCTTTCTTTTCAATTGCAAAAGCTATAGAGCGCCGAGGCAGGTATGTACGAGTATGTATACACAAGATAGATTGCATAGAAAAGTAAATGTTCATTTAGCTCATTGCGTTCCAAATTGCGAATTATTTTTAGTATTAACGGAAAACGGAAATTTATAAATTTGTATTCTGTATTCATTCAACATCCTCTCTCTCTAATATTCGTTTCAAAAATATTCTTCTTTTAACCAATAATTATTTGACCTCGAAATTTCTGAAATTTTCATTTTGTCTATAATTAACAAAACAATTATTTAAAATTGTTTAAATTTGAATAATTAAATACAATTCAAAACAATTTAAAATACAAAATACAATGCGTTTTAGCAAAATATTTTAAAAATAAAATAATTTTTTAAATTTATTATACCAGCAACACCAGGGGGTTGGTATATCATAATTGTATTGCAAAATTGTTGATCTGTATTTGGAATATAAAAAAAACAAAAATATCTTCTATTGCCAATTTGGTTATCGAATGAGGCCAAAAACTCAATTGTGTGGTATACAAATTCAACGAATTTAATATGGAGAAATAATTGTTTAACACTATCAAAACCGAAAATGTTATTGAAATTTGAGATAACGTTTATTAATCTTCTATATCTATACACAGAGTGGACAAATTTGAGGTTAGGAAGTAAATTGGCTGTCAAATGAGTAAATTGGCGTCAAGAATTGAGCTGACAACCTTTGACACTTAATTAGTAAAAAATTGAGAAATTTTGACTGACTGTTTGAAAAACTGAACGAAAACAACGAACTTTTCAACAAAATCGTCTTTAGTGATGAGGCCAATTTTATGGGGCTCACAAAATCTCTAAACAGTCCTCGAAAAGCCATTACATCCAAAGAAAGTGACCGTATGGTGCGGTTTGTAGTTAGTTGAGCATGGAAGCGCCGTCACTGTGAATTCTCTGAGCTACCAAACCATGACAACCAAATTTTTGTGGCCACAATTTGCTAATGTTGACATCAATGACCTTTGATTTCAGCAGGACGATGCCAGAAGCCACACAGCCAGCTAAACAATTTAGTTATTGCATGAGAAATTCCCCGGTCGCGTAATTTATAGCTTTGGCGATGTAAATTGGCCGCTTCGTTCTTGTAATTTAACGCCGCTGGATTATTTCCTCTGTGGCCATTTGAAAGACCGGGTTTACGTAAACAAACCACAAATAGCTGACATTCTGAAAAATGTAATTCGGCACTGTATTGACGAGATAAGCGAAACTATGTTGTATAATGTGGTTCAAAATTTTGTGAAAAGAGCGGACGTTTGCCGACGTAGTAGAGCTGGACATTTGCCCGACACCATATTCCATTATGAATTCCCATATTTCTAAGTTATACTGGGGTATGAATAAAACTGAATTTGTCAAAAAAAAAAAAAAGATGTGTTTTAAGTCAATTTACTTTCTGAAATTTACTCACCCATTACATTGTATATAAAAATAACTCGTCTGTGCTTCATTTTATAACTCGAGAACCACTAAACCGATTTACAAACCAATACATGCGTTGGATAGTGTACTTTCGCTGAAGTTTTGGTTCAACTGGGCAGTGCCATGCCCATATAAATTTTTTATTTATACGTCTATATCTTTAAAACGGTAATAGTAAGCTTTTCCACAACTTTGTGGTCAATCCACATCCACATCAGTCGAAATGTAGGCGAAATTGAATAAGTGGGTTTGGCACCTCCAATACAAAGTGAAATTTGTTATCTGGAGAACAGGAGAATGGCAGTTTCTGAACTTTGTCTATATGAGTTGGTAGTCAATACAAATTATTAATTTTAATGCATTCGCTCAAGTTTTTGTTACGAGGACTACATTTTATAGGCATAAATACAATGGCTCCCAGCAACGCGCGAGTAGTACTTGTATAAGTACTGCTCAGTACTACTCAGTACTACTACTAGTACTTGTATAAAAATAGAGGCATTTTTGGTTAACGTCTGTATGTCGCCACATCACGCTCAATACTGTCGACCGATTGCAACCAAACTTATATAGAAAGTTAGTATCGAGACCTATATGGTTTATATATATATATTTGGTTGAAATCAAAAATCGCATGTGCGCTATAATGAAACCCAAAATTGCCTTTTTTTGTATATAATTTTCGTTATTTATTAACACGAGAACCACTCAAACGAGCATCTTAAAATTTGGGTCAAATAGATCTGTAGTCAATGCAAATCATCAGTTAAAATATAGCCGAGATTTGACATGTGGGCATGGGTACCTTCCGTACACAGTAAATATTTACTTTTGCGTACCTTGAGAACGGTTAAGATGGAAGTTTACGAATTTGGTATAAATGACTTCGCAGTTAATACAAATCGTCAGTTTAAAAGTGAGCGGAATTGGATAAGTGCAAATGACATGTTCCATAAAAACTAAATATTGTTTTTTGTATATTTTGAAACACTAATAAAAATCGAGTGCTTTGTTTGTGTCTTACATATAAACAGACAAGTCATTCAACTTGTTAGACGAACGTTTTCTTACGCTCGTCATCTAGGAACAAACAGGCTGTTAGTTTTTTTTTTAATTTCCAATCTTATATATAAAAGTACTCAGTTATGAAAACTTTCTTTCTTTGTGGATATTAATTTTTTTTAATGTCAGTCTTGACAACATCCTCAGATCGTAGACAAAAACCATAAGTACTGTTTCAAAACCTATTAGTGCAGACAATACTCACTCAGTACTGTATAACAATAAGCGGTAGATTATAAAGTACAGTCGAATGTGATTACGATGTACTTGATGTGAGCGCATAATATCTGTCGTTAAACTGGATTCCACCCATTTTGTCCGACCAAAAAATATGTTCGATACGTATCGGAGAGCAATGACATATTCGATTGTCCCGATAGCCTTCAAAAC
Source organism: Wohlfahrtia magnifica (assembly GCA_023159175.1). Lineage (NCBI taxonomy): Eukaryota > Metazoa > Arthropoda > Insecta > Diptera > Sarcophagidae > Wohlfahrtia > Wohlfahrtia magnifica. Next base: position 4,777,828 of record JAKWBJ010000481.1, on the reverse strand, counting down.
GTATTCCTTGGCCCGATTATATTGTAGCGCAATGGCAAACCATTGACCACTCCATGAAAAAAAGTCCCAAAAACCATACTTGGGTATCAGAATCCTTTTCCAAGTAAACCATGGTACGACCAGGAGTATCATAATGCTGCTGAAGCACAGAATGCGGCATACAAGGCAGCCACACAGTCTATAGCAACCCACCAAGCGAAGGAGAGGTACGGAGAGAAAAGGAAAGAGCGAAAACGCCTATTCCACAGGAAGAACAGGGAAATAGAACGACGTGAGTATGGGCGGATCGCGATGTACAGAAGTCAGAATGAAGACCGAACATTGTACAAGAGAGTGAAGCATTAATTGGTCTTGGTACAGGCATATCCTCCTGCAAAGATGAAGTAGGTAATCTGGTGACAGATGGCTTGCTTAGGATATTGTTGGTGTTCGATAGTAGCGTTGTCAAGGATACCTCAGAGCCAATCACAGATGACTGTATTCAGTGTATTACCTTTATCAAAAAGTTTTGGGAACAACCGCCGTGAGGCGGTCCCGTCGTCCGATTTGAGCTTTTTTTGTTTTGTTAAGTTGGTACATCTGCTGTTGATATTTCCACTAAATCTTAGAGTCTAAACTTAACATTTGCAAAAGATACGTGGCTAAAGGTACACCTATCTTTATGTGTGTTGGCGATTTTTACACTGTATGTCCAGTGCACAAAAAATGAGGCAAAACATTATATGTTAACTACGGAGGAATAAACCTTTTTCCCATGTGTATGATTAAAAGCTAAAGTCGACAAAATAATTGGGCCATATCAATGCGGCTTTAAACCTGGTAAGTCCGCCATCGAGCAGATATTCACGTTACGCCAAATCCTTGAAAAGATCCAAGAAAACCAGATCGACACATATCATCTATTTGTCGACTACAAGGCCGCTTTCTACAGACGTATACATTCGAAGGAGTTTTAAGCCATGTCTGAGTTTGGAATATCTGTACAACTAATACGACTTTGCAGAAAGACATTAACTTCACTAGAATAGTTCGGAACATCACTAAGTCGTTCAGCACCAAACGAGTTTTCAAACAGGAAGACAGCCTATCGTGTGATCTTTTTAACATTCTGCTGCAAAAAGTTACAGAAGATGCAGGTGTAAATGCGAGCAGACACTTGCACTTTTGGAAAGGTCGAGAAAGAATCTGCGAAAGTGGGTCTGGCAGTAAACGAAGATAAAACGGAATTAATGGTATCAACGCACAAAACGTGGAGTAGTTTCGGGCAGGCAGTGGAAATTCGAAACTGGAACATTAAGATAGTCTCCGTCGAAAACAAAGCGAATAAAATCAGTTTTGTGATAAAATGAGGTAAGAAAGAAAGAAAGCCACAAACGAAGATTACCCTATACAAAGCGCGGATAATACCCGTGCTGTTATAGACTAGTCAGCGTTGGCGGATAGCATCGATGACGTATTAACCCTGAGCTATATGCTGACATTGATATAGATAAGCGTACTGAATTACAACAATTAATGGATGAAGATGCTCCTGTAAAAAGTCAAATGAGTACCAGGTTCATACTTCTGGCTCACGCAGAAGGGGAAGACCTAAACTTCGTTAGAATGTTCAAGTGGAGGAAGACATTTTGTAATGTGATGTCAGAAATTGGAGAAGTGCAGAAGATATGTCTTCTTTGTTGGGCCAATGGAGCCAGATAAGTAAGTGAGTATGTTAACATTGTTTTATATTGTGACGGAAATAAAAATGCTAAAGACAAAATTCACCACGTCAGAGCTTATTATGAGCTTTTAGTTAAAAAATGTATTGGCTTGTGTCAAGATTTAAAAAAACTTATAAAATTATCTGTACTAATTAAAGTGCTGCCAATGCATGGACCGGTTACTTTTTGTTATTTTAGACCAGTTTAAATTAACGTCGAAAAATCGAAGATTCGTGTCCGTACTAGAACATTCTAAACTAAGATCAAATACTATAAAAGCGGCGAATTCCGCCTGGTGAGTTAGTTAGTTGTGAATTGGCTGTCAAGAAATAAAGTTTGTTTAAGGCGCAAATAAAAATGTTTTTAAAAGCGAATTTGGTGTATTAAAGTGCAGTGGAATTAATAAAGAAAGAGACTGATTGTACAACAAGCAAAATAAAAATAAATGTTTTATTTTATTTTAACGCAATAAAATCGGACTCAAACGCTTTAAAAAGGTTAAAACGTAACAATATTGAATGTTGAACGCAATCCTAGGACAGATTTGAATGCAATCCTGTAAAAACTGTTAAAAAATATTATTTTTTTAATAGGTTCGGAACTTGAATACTGAGTGTTATATGCTGGACTATTACCATTTAAGGTAAATGGATTACAAAATGAAAATAATCCCTTCTCAGCTTTTGCTTACCTTCTAAATTTTTCATTATTCCCCTTCTAATCAATTAATTTTCAAGTGCTTTGGTGGTTGCAACAACAGCTATTACACGCTTTTGAAAAGTTGATTTTGAAAAATTTCAAACAATTTATCATGACAAGTCATGTTCCATTTAAAAAGAAAAAGACCCAGGAAAACAAAAACCAACTGTTGTGAAGCGTTTAACAAGACTTTTGAAAAAAAAAAACAAAAAAAAAAAACAAAAAAACATATATATTTCCTCTCAGACAGATACATTTTACGGAGTTTTTACAGCCTACGGAAGCCGCAACATATTTTCTGTAAAACATTTCAAATTTTGTTTTTGTTTATTTTGCATAATTTCCTCGTGTATAACCCTGTGTTTTTGTTTCCCTAAGTAGTCTTTTATATTTACACTGTTAATCGTTGACCATTTATCATATTTAATGAAATTTTAACCAACCCCACCACTTCCCCCAAACTACCGGAGAGTCTCATGCCAACGAGACATATCGTTGATGTTGCGGTTGTCATCATTAAAAAAAGGGATGTTTTTCTCTTTCTTTCCTGTTTTCATGCTGTTGGTCTCTTGTAAAGCGTTTGTTTTGTTACGAGAAATGTTTCGTTGTTTTCTGTTTTTGCAAAATGCAATTTTAACGCTGTTCACTGTCACGTGACGCACGTGCGTAATTAAATTGATGCATTTCCATACTTTAACTTTACATATATTGCTACAAACTAACAATAACAGCAAGAGACAGAGAGAGGGAGAGAGAGACAGGGAGATGGTGAGCAACAAAATGTTGCCAATAATTGTTGTGGCATCTGTGGGGATTTAAAAGTGGCAAATACCCATTGAATTCATTCATTTCAGGCATTTATCTTGAAGTGTCATTAATCATGGCATTAAAACAGGTTTAATGAAGAATTTCAGAGATTTGGAAATTTCTCCTGGAAGTAATGAACCATCACAAATGTATATAATTGTTGTAGCAATATTACACACCATAGCACCTAAGTAATACCCACTCTTGTTATCGATATACACAAATATGTAACTCAAAATGTAATTTTCCAATCTTTCCTTTTTTGTAATTAAAAACGATTACATTTCACTGCCACATTCCAAAGCACATTTTAGCATTGATTTCATAATCATTTGCATCTGTTGATGATTTTTGTGGTCTTTGAGCGAAGAAGAGTTTTAATTTCAACACTTTTAACGTGTGTGTGTCGGTCATCCTTCGTCGTCGACTCGTACGTGTAACACGCTCTTACCATGTGCGGTTGAAATGGTGTAATGCTGCTGACAGGACAAAAATTGAAATGTCCAGTTGCTGCGTCCAACTGTGAAAATAAGGTGGTGGCCGCTAATCGTTGTTGGCAAAAAATATAATTTGAAAATCCAAACACAAACATTTGATCGCAAAGCTGCTTCATGTAGGAGAGAAAATTTATTAAGTGACAAGTGGGTGAAGTAGTGGAAGTTTTTGTAATGCCCTTAAGCAACGGAAAATCTGATAACAAGACTAGTTAGCCATTGCTGCTACCAATATTTTCATTAATGTTTAATATTTGAAGAAATATTAACAAATTTGTCAAGTTCTCGTATGGGAACTCCGATGAACCAAAGTGTAAGGAAAGTTGCTTTTGAATTCGAATTCACACTCAAGGCATAATTTTTTGGGGTTGTTTTTGACTAAAAACCCGATTATAAGCAACAAAACATTGTATAAATTTAGGATAATATTCCTAATTAACTCTTAGTAATGAGTAAGACTAGGAGGCAAGCATTACACAAGCTGTTCCAAACACCAATTTGGTTAGCAGCTTGTCAAGAGATTCCATAACTTTATAAGTTGATGGCTACGTTCACAGTTAAGATCATATACATTTATCATCCTCGGGGGCTTTTTAAAAGAACGTTCACATCACTTTGGTATATTTTTGATCTCTTTTAGCAGTACAGTCTGTTCTTAACACATTTGCGGAAAAGTTAAAAAAACTCTAAAGGTCAAAAGTCTGTGGGTCAATTACGTTTTCACTACTGTTACATACATAGCCATTCGTTTTTTGCCATTTTACCGCGAAACTATTTGGGTATAATACACGCTTTAGTAATAAGTGCCGAAGTGGCATGAAGTGATAGTTGTCAAGCAACTTTGTTTCTTTCTTTGATTTTTTTTCAGTTGCATTAATCAGGCGATTTCAAGCCAAGTAGATGATAAGTCTACTGTAACTCGCCTCCATGTGATTGTGAAGTGGTAAAGGTACTTGCTGGTGGAAATGGCGTTTTCTTCTGATCATTTTCCCTTGATATTCATTTGAAATAGATTTGTCTAAAGGGGGTTTGAAGTCTCTGAAACATAAAATTTTTCCTTGATGTCGTCCGCTGGGGATTCGAAACTGGGCCACTTGTGTTGTGCTCTTGCTGGAATTAGCACAGCACACTTCGGTCACGAACTAGTACCGAACATAAACACCTTCAATGACATTGACTGAAGCAACTGTGTAGTTGTCATCATTAGAACTCTTCGTCCTTATTTTGAAGACAGAAAAGTAGCATCTTCTCGGCTTCAGAAGAACATATTTCTTTTCCGAATGGGCTCATCATTTTCAGACACTTTAAAATGCTAAAAGTGAAATTTTTAAAGCTTATACTATAAGGCAGAGGTGGCGTGATGTGGTAGTTAGAGTCCTCGCGTACAACAAACTACGAAAAAATGTAATCAGGGTTTTCAAGTGTGTAATTCAGAAACTTAAACCTCACTTTGATAAATCCATCCAAAGGAAGCCGCCCCGACGATAACAAATATCCCACAAATGATCAGGAGAAAACGCCATCTACCGGAGAAATATGGCAATGCTAAGTAAGAATCACTTAGCAATGATCTTCACCACTACACTATCACACTGAAGCCAGCTGCAGCAGAATAATTATCTACTTAGTTTTAAACAAGGCAATGGATACTCTGTTGAAAGCCATATATTCCCAAAAGCAGTGACGGAAAATAATATTATAAAAATATTATCCCACCCTATCGAAATGTGGCACTGTGTTTAATAGAATCGACAGTAAATGCTTCGAGGTACATAACTATTTTAGAAAATTATTTTTTATCATCTGGGACAAGTTTAGTTATTTTCGACGAATACATGTTTCGGCAAGATGGAACTTCAGCTCACGCCTCTAAAACAACAAAGCAAATGGTTTTAGGACAACAACAGCAATGTTTCGGAGTGGCCATAGTCCCATCGAGTCAATTTCGGCTAAGAGCTGATACCCAAACAACCATGTCAGGTCTCAAAAGAAAAATACAGGAATTATGAGATTCTATTTATCCTCAAGAATGCTTTGACTTGATAGAATCCATGCGGGGACTACAGTCGTTGCAGTTATCGTACTATTTTTAAAATAGTAGCAATATCAATAGATACTGGACGATACTTAAATTGAAAAGCTATGTAATAAAGGTTAGCGATACAGTCGATTTTAGCACATTTCAGGCATATTTCTGGAAGGATTTTTTTCTTTTAGCAACCCTGGTTGTAATATTCACGAAGAGAATAGTAAAACAGATGAAAAACTTCGTAATCTAAACAATATGGATGAGAGACATTGATTTAAATTAAGCTTAAAATGTTGAGAATAAAGCTTAGAGAGCCTCAGAGTTTTTTGGAGGTTGGGGCAAGAAGGATGAATATGAACGTAACACTCACAAGTCACCTGGTGAAGGTCTCCGAGTGGGGTCGTACGAACGGGGTCGATTTTAATGCACGTAAGACTCAATGTTGTTTTTTAACACACAGACGTGGTGGTGTGCTGTCGTCATCTGTGTCAATGGGTAATATGGATATTGAGGAATCAGAGCATGAAAATGCACTGTGACGTTCGTTGGAATAATCACATATTTCAAGTGTCGAAAGAAGCATTCAAGTGCCTTGGTTTTTTGAGACGGTGCAAGAAATACTTGACTCCATCTGCTCTCCTTAATATTTACAAGACCTATATCCGACCTAAAATGGAATACAAGTCTCATGTATGGGTCGGTGTTCCAAAGTCTATTTTGGAGCTTCTCGACCGGGTACAGGAGAGGGAGAAAATGCTCATGAATGACGGTAGGATAGCCAACTCTATCGATTCCTTGGAACACCGTCGCAATATGGCGTGTGTTTCATTGTTCTGTCGGTACTATAACGGAGTGTGTTCTAACGAAATTAAGGAATTAATTCCTAAAAATCATATATTTTTACGTAGTACTCGTATTTCTCGTAGAGCGCATCCCTTTGTAGTTGATTGTCCAGTAAATCGCACAACGTATTATAGGGAGAATTCGTTCTTTGGTCGCACTGTTCGGTTGTGGAATAATCTTCCAGCGAAAGTATTTCCTGCCACTTACGACATAAGTAAATTTAAATCTAACATCCATAAACACTACTCCCTCTGTCCTCCTTCCAATAACCTATTTTCCTAGTACCAGCAAAATGCACTGCATGAGTAGGGGCCATCCCCTGGGTGCTGGTCTTATATATATAAAAAAAAAAAATGATGAGAATTTCTTGCAAAATCAATGAACATATTTTTCTTTTATGTCTCAAAAATTATAAAAAAATTCCTAGAACATAAATTTTACATTTTTGGCATTAAAATGAAAGTCAGATATGTTGAAAGTAAAATAACCCATAAAGGCAGGTGCCTAACTTTAAAAAAAGTAAAGGATTCATTTTTAATGGCTGTGGTAGGTAAAAAATATTCTGAGAATTAGATTTTTTATTATTGTGGTAAACAATCTAGTACAAACTGTACTTTTGAGAAAGATAACACAATTTTTTTCAGCATTCAAAACTTGTTTGTGAAACCGAAGAGACAAATTCTATCCTATATTTGGTTTTATCAAAACCCAAAGTTAATACTAAAAAGTACTCTAAGGACTACTTATTTCCATTTTATATTGTTTTTTTATTATGGTAAGTGTTTTACAAAATGTATACATAAAGTTTGATCAGATTTACTCTGTCACATCTGTGAGGAATTTAAAATCACACCGCGATACAATAACTTCCCCAATTAAGGATGCTTATACACATTACTTTGGATTTCGTATCGATGAAAGAAACAAATATTGGTCGCCAGAAATATGTTATAATACTTGTGCAAGAGTTTTAAGAGGTTGGCTTGACGCCAATAGTAAGATCATGCCATTTATGAAACCAATGATATGGAGTGAACCACAAAATGATGAACATGATTCTTACGTCTGCATGACCGCTACGCGTGGGTTTACAAGAGAATAAGTCCGCCAAATATTTTTTTTTTTTGAAAATGCTATAGAAAAAAACTACTGAATATTTTCTCAAATTTCTTTTTTTATTTGAAACTACAATCCTTCCGGTTAATAATGGAAAATAACTTCATTCAAATAGCTGCCTCGGCTGGCCATGCAGTAGCCTACACGATCGGTCCAATTTTTAAACACATTATTGATTGTGTGCAGCTGTATTTCACCAATGGCTTCACGAATATTGTCCTTTAAAGCGTCAATTGTGTCTGGCTTGTTGGCGTAACACTTATCTCTGACGGCACCCCACAAATAATAGTCCAACGGTGTCAAATCGCAGCTCCGTGGTGGCCAAAAGACATCAGCTCTGCGGCTGATAATGCGATCTTCAAAAACAGGGCGCAAAACATCGAGTGTAGTTTCGGCTGTGTGGCACGTAGCGCCGTCCTGTTGAAACCAAATGTTGCTAATATCCTCCTCTTCAATTTTTGTGACCAAAAATTCGTTCAACATGGCCCGATAACGATCGCCATTGACTGTAACGGACACTCCTTGCTCATTTTCAAAGAAAAATGGCCCAATTATGCCTCTGAACCAAAATCCGCACCAAACAGTGACTCGTCTTGGGTGTATCGGCTTTTTAATGTATGCATGCGGGTTTTCTGTGCCACAAATGCGACATTTTTGCTTGTTTACATACGGAGCTGACGGTGCTTCTCTTCTTCCAAAATCCGTACGCATTTTTCGCACACATTCTGCAACATTACCATGAATTTCAAAGTAATGTCGCAATATTTCCCAGCGTTGTTCAAGCGTATACACAGCCATATTCGTTCAGCGGAAGAATAAAACTAATTACCTATCAAATCACACATGAGCTAAGTGCTACCATTCACGAAATAAGCACTAGTTGAAAAAAAAAGCTTTAGATGACGGACCCGATACAAGCATAAAATCATATACCCGAACATTTCCGACGACCAGTTTTTCGAAACAATAATGTTTCTTTACATATGCATATGTGTATGCATTTTTTCCTACCAGACATTTCCTTGTTTGTTGCGTAATAGTGTATTTCAATTTTTTTTTAAAGTTAGGTACCCGCCTTTATTTAACTTTACTTAACTTTTTGGACATAAAAGAATAAAATTTCCACTAATTTTGTAAGAAAAAATTTGTTCGTTAATTTTGGTCAAAGTTAAGTACCCGCATTTAATTTTGAGTAAAATCAGCAATAACCAATCGATTACCTTGATTTATAGCTTATTTTATTCTCAACATTTTCAACTTTAACATGTAAAATTGGCATTCTGAGTAAACTTTTCTGACTTTTTGAAAAAAAAAAAATTGGTGTTATTTTGGACAAAAATTTTTTTTCGCAACTACGAGGACAGCTTGATATTGAAGCTGCCTAGCGCTAGATGGCAGCCCAAACACAAAAACGTTTTCTTTCTTAGAAATCACAATCAGTCAAACGTCAGCTGTTAAAATTTTAGCCAAATTCATCGGTTAGTTTATTTGTTGTAGTCGTTTGAAGTAAGCAACTTTTGTGTTTCTTGGCAAATGGAAAAAAGTGAATTTCGTGTAGTGATTAAACACTATTATTTAAAAGGCAAAACGGCGAAAGACGCAAAAGAAAAGCTTGATAAAGATTACGGCGAATCTGCTCCGTCAGATTATATGGTAAAATATTGGATCGCTGAAGTTAAACGGGGCCGAACAAGCACTGCAACAATACCATCAACAGGAAGGCCAAAAGAGGTGGTTCAGTAAGAAGATATCAAGAAAATTCTCGATAACGTTATGAATGACCGCCGGGTCAAAATCCGTGAGATTGCTGAAATGGTAAATATGTCATATGAAAGTATGTTCAACATTTTGCATGAATATTTGCATATGAAAAAGCTATCGGCAAGATGGGTGCGCGTTTGCTTAGTGTTGAACAAAAACGAGTTCGACAGATCACTTAACAGCTGTGTTTTTGGACATGATAAAGCATAATCCTGCTGATTTTTGGCGTAGATTAATAACTGTTGATGAAACGCACCTGAAACCAAAAACCAATCGAAGCAATGTATGAAAACTGGTGGAAGTGCTCCGAAGAAGGCGAAGACAGCGAAATCGGCTGGCAAGATTATGGCCATTGTATTTTGGGATGCACACGAAATATTGCTCTTCGATTATCTTGAAAAGGGATCCACAATCACAGGAGAGTATTATCGTGCTTATTGGATCAATTGGTTGATGCAATCAAGGAAAAACGACCACATTTAAACAAGAAAAAAGTGTTCTTTTTTCAAGAAAGGCACCGGTTCACACAGCATTAGATACGATGCTAAAACTATGATAAATCCATTTCGAATTGGTTGATCATCCACCTTATAGTCCAGATTTAGCCCCTAGTGACTTTTTCCTGTTTCCAAATTTGAAAAATGTTTCGCAGGAAAAAGATTCATCTCAAACGAAGAAGTGATTACCGAAACTAATGCGTGTTTTGAGGAGTTCCCAAAATCGTATTATTCAGATGGTATAAAAAAGTTGGAAAATCGTCTTACTAAGTGTATTGAGCTAAAAGGAGACTATGTTCAACAATGAATGGTTTTTGAAAAAAAAAAAAATGTCTTTTTCCTACTTAGGTAGCTTCAATATCAATCCGCCCTTGAAAGTTACAAATAACTACGAAACTGTTGAAAATAAAAAAGTTTTATTCAGTTGATTTATAGGATAATTAATTTTGTTCCTAAATATATTAACACAACTACCATATTTAGGGCGAAAAATTTGCCACGCCCATAAAAAAAAATTGGACCCCGATGGAAAAAAACTGAAAAAAGATTTAAATTCAGCGGATCAAAATCATTATATTCCATATAATTTTATTTAAAGGCTTTTTTGCTGTAGGCCAGTGTTATTGGTTTATAAATTGTTTTAAATTTGAGATAAGTGTGCACCTATAGTAGGGTACCATATAGTCGCTATAGATTTTTAAATTTTTTGTTTTGTTTTATTATTAATAATGACACCTTGACACCGTCTAGGGTTCCATTGATATTCATTCATAAAAACTGTTTTTTCTTTTTTCTGGAAACTCATCTTTTATAATATTTCCTTTAAGTACAGAAGGATCAACAATAAGAAGAATAGAAAAAAAGAAACAAAAATAAATTACAAAAGAAATGAAAGAAACAAAAGCCATTTAAAATGTAAATAAATTTTCTTTTATTTTCAAAAACTGAAAGTGTTTCGACGAAATAATTGCATTTAATGGCTTCCCAAACAAAAAAAAAAAAAAAAGTGAGTGAAATAATGACATAAAAGAGAGAACAAAAGATAACAATAGACCTGAAAAAAAATATCTCAAGTAAGTACCTCAACTTTTGCATAAACAGGTGAATCCTAAGGAAAATATCTTTTCCATTTATTTATTTTCTTTTTCCAGGTAATTGAGCGGTTATATGTACACCTCTTACAGCTTTCCATAGGCCATAGATTTCAAAAGACAACAAAAACCTACAACTTTGGATGAAATTATTTCTTTACTTCATCCTTTTGTGTACCCTTTGCAAGAAAGGGAAGAACACTTCTCTGATTGTTGGTTTCATTGTTTTGAAGAGTAAGTCATTATTAGGGTTGAGAAGGGGGCCAGATAATTTAAGTGACAAAAACTTTTTGTTTTGCGCGTATTTAAATCTTAACAACTTGCAACGCTTGTTTCTTTGTTTGTATTTTTATATATGTAAGACAGATTGTGAGTTTTCTGTTTTCAAAAGACAAACAAAAATCTTTTGTAAGTTTTTTTTATTCTAGAAAAATGTATCGTATCTGTTAATTTGTTAATTTTGAAGTTTTTCCGTGGCAAACATTACAAATTTGCGGATGTTTTCGTGAATAGTACGAGTGGAATTACAAATAAAGTAAAAGCAAAGAGAAGTCTTTTTAACTATTAAAGATTTTTCTAGTTGCAGTTTAATTGCAAAATTTAATTTTAATTTTGCAACAAATAAACTAAAAATTGCAAAATTGAAAAGGTTTATTTTAGAGAAGTGTTAGAATTTTACATCCTACTCGTTTACGACATAATGGTGAGGATACTTCAATTTAGACTTCTAGCCTTAGTGTTACTCTTTGTCTGGCAAGTGGTATGTATTCCTCCATGATCACGAATATAGAACAAACCCTAAAATTTAAAACTCCCCTAAATCTACTGTCGTAGATTACAGGAAAGTCTTCGATGTTATCAAACGAAGACGAGACTGCATGGGCTAGGTTTTAGAGCATTAGGGCGTGTTGATGATCTCGCGGTGATAGTTACGGACAAGTCCGACAGAGTGGTGTCTGACATTATAAAATAGAATGGCTTTATATTTCAGTATTTCTTACGGATTATCTATGATTCTCAGCAAGACGATCATAATTCTTTTCGCCAATAGATTAAAGTGGAAACTTGGTGCATTTGAGATCAAATATCTGGATGTTGTACACTGAAACTTGGTGAAATTAATTTAAAGATCTCACTATCTATGGGAAAATATGTGAAATAGTCACTGAAATTGCGTGAACCATCATAGGAACATCAGAGTTGTGCACATAACTATATTTTAGGATAGCCAGGCCGCACTGAGGACACTGCATTAGTGTCTACTGGGATCGCGACTAATTGGAAAGCACTTCAACTATCTTCAATGGCTGGGTGCTGTGAACAGGGTTGTGCTTTGCTGGTCTTTATTGGTATAAAGCATTTTTGTGGGATTATTAGAGTAGAAGTTAATTCATGAGTGGACATGTGGAAAAACTGTCTCAAGGTTGAACATTGGGAGGGCTCTCGAAGATTGCGATAAGCGAAACGGCTCCTAGAGCCTTTTCCTATGGAGAAGAATTATCGGCGTAGACATGATCTTTGACATAGTCCCACAAAACAAGTCTGATGGCATTAAATCGCATGATCTGGTTGGCTAATTGACGTCGCCATATTAAGAAATTACACAACCGCAATGCAATAAATCTATAACTGGTCGTTTTGAGTAGTTAATTGGAAGCAAAAAAATGAAGGTTATAATACGGGCATAGCGCTCTGAATTAAAAAAAAAAATCACGACCAATGACACCTTCAGACCATAATGCGAACCAACACTCACTTTTGCATATGAAATGCTCTTTTCACAATCATTTCTGGGTTCTCCTAACCTTATATGTGACAATTTTGCTTGTTCACATAACCATCGAGTGAGTAATGAGCTTCATGGCTGAAGAAAATTTTGTTCCAAAAATCAAAAATTAAAGTCCATCGTTGAATCATAGCTTTTGTACTAAGTTTTGACTATTTTTACGCATTCTTCGGTTGTTGAACAATTCATATTCGTAAATGACAAATCGTTCACTAAATAACTGACACTCTAGATGACAGATATTTAATAACTAAAAACCTTGCCAGACCAGTGGTTTGGAAATTACTAAATGAATAACCTAATATTTACCAGGATGATTTCGCAAAAGCATTATATTATAAAAAAATGCACATCAAGCCAGATTAAAGTTTAGAGTTTGTTTGTCATACAGTAGTAATTTCTACTGTGTAAACATAAATAATTCGCTGCATTTTATTTGCTAAGCAATTTAAAAGAATTCAAACGTTTTAAAAAGCTTAAGACATAACAAAAGTAACCTAACTTGGTTAATCTTCGTCGAATCGACGATGCTCGTTTATTCTTTATCCTATAACGAAGGGTGACCAAGAAGAGAAATTAGTGCTGTAGTAGTGTTAGTGAATTTTTGCAGTGTGCATTGAAGAGAAAAACGAAAAAGCACAAACAAACAATTTTTAAAAGCAAAGCAACATAAATCTGCTCACGTTAACATCTATTCTACAACTAAATAATATATGTTGTTTTATTTATTATCTCATTATTATCTGCTCATTTTCGTTTGGTTGTAAACATATACGCTGTAGATAATTCTGAGCCAGATAAGGTTCAAAAGAGCTTATCTGTTCAACTATGCTATAACCTTCTTATAGGTGTTCAAATTACTCTCTTTTTGCCAGCAACGTTGGTTAATGATGAAAGCTTGTAGAGAGTGAACGTATGCTGGATAATTGTTTTTTAAAATTGAAATTCACAAACAGGAACTCGTCAAAGACGTAACGAAGAAGAGTAACTTTAGTGTGACTTTTTCAACTTGTTCACATTTGCTCCCCTTGCCAAATAACTGCTTCTGGAAACTATACCAGAGTTAGCAAAGAGCTCCTCTTCTCTTTTGTTTTCACACGTACGTAGTCATACGCATAGGCAAAAACTAAGCAAAAAATAAACAAAGGGAAGTAAAGAGAAAACAAGTGGAAAGTGGCCTGAGTGAGAGACTCGTAATTACTACCACAATTGAAAAATGTATTAATATTAGTTTGCCGAACGCTGCACTATACTGTCAAACAAGAGAAGAATTTTGTTTTGTATTATATGACTGATTACACTGGTCTACAAAAAACCAAAAATTTTCTCACCTTTAAATAAAATTATGTGGAATATAATTATTTTGATGCGCTGAATTCAAATCCGTTTTCAGTTTTTTTCCATCTGGCTTAAATTTTTTTTTATGGGCGTGGCAAATTTTTCGCCCTTCCAACCAAGAAGTCGCCGGTTCAATCCCAGGCCACACCATCTGACAATTTTCAACAGCGATATCACCTCACAACATCACTAGCGATTGGTTATGTGTATTAACCCTGCGAAGAACTTCATCGGCATCGGCGTTTGTGGGTTTAAGGGCTTTCAATGAGTCTAGTTGATCATTATCCATATATTAAAATCAATATTTATTTACAGAAGATGACAAAAGGTTATTGTTGCTCAAGAGTGCATATCTTTTTCGATCTACCCTGGTTTTAACGTTCTTTGTGAGACGTTCAAGGTTGTCGTATATACAAAAATAATTAAATTTATGCAAATAGTGAAACGATGAGCATATTTTTAATAAAAAATATAAATAAAAAACCGGTCGAATAATAACCGTCCGATCTCCGTACTTGTCACACTCTACACAGTAATAATGAAGTTTATTTTATGATTGTAATATAATATATTACAAGTAAATAAAAAGAATTAGCAGCCCTCGCAAAAAAAGCAAATCATAAGAAAACCTACGCCTAATAAAAATGATGTCCAATGTCTATGCGATGAAGATGACAACGATTTAAATCAATTTTGATAATCTCCTCCATCTGGAAACTGACCTTTTTTTCTACAATTTCCTTCCGTTGTTGTTTTTACGACTGACTCCATTTTTATGTGAAATCTCAGTTAGTCCTTTAAGTTCACACTGATGGTCATTTTTATCATTTAAACCCAAAAACCAATTGATGTTTCATCTTTATTTTTGAAATATATACGAGAGAGATTTGGTGTGGGATGTGGTTTTCTTTGTTAAGGTTTGACCAGATTTAATGCTTGTTAATGACAAGCTATGGAACATCGTCATCATCATCATCATCATCATCATGTCACATATTAAACTCATATACTAAAAAATCAACTACTACAACAATAATAATAATACAGACATTAAGAGGATATATAAAATAAAGGATACAAGAGAGATGGTTGAAGAGACGGTCCGAAAAAAGGGATTTTCGTTAATAAAACTAGAAAAGGAAAATAGAAATGAATGTCCATCGTCAGTCAGTTGGTTCAGTAATAAAAATAAATGTTCTTGAGAATCGTTTTCTCTACAATATTTGTTAGCAAATAGTGTTGTTTTTGCCATTTGTTAAGGATTATAATGAGAGTTAAAATGGTTTAAAAAAAAAATTGGGGAAAAAAATAATAAGAAATAAATGAAATATTAACGAAATAAAACAATAGAAGTTGACATTATTATTAATGTGGGTCATTTGTTAAAAGGAATTGTGACATTTTCATACATCCTTTGAAGATAAGAGGGAAATAGAACTATTGTCACTGTATGTTGACTTTGAAAACGATTGGTTTTTGTGTAAGAAATAAGTTAGACTTACATGCTATATATACATAAGTATATATAAATATGTACTTATTGTAGAAATTATAATTTGTGAATATATAGGGTCCGCCAAATAAATTTTTTTTTGAAAATGCTATAAAAAAAGCTACTGAATATTCGATCAATTTTTTTTTTTTATTTGAAAGTACAGTCCTTCCGGTTAATAATGGAAAATAATTTCATTCAAATGATTGCCTCGGCTGGCCATGCAGTAGCCTACATGACCGGTCCAATTTTTAAGCACATTATCGATTGTGTGCAGCTGTATTTCACCAATGGCTTCACGAATATTGTCCTTTAAAGCGTCAATCGTCTCTGGCTCGTTGGCGTAACACTTATCTTTGACGGCACCCCACAAATAATAGTCCAACGGTGTCAAATCGTAGCTGCGAGGTGGCCAAACGACATCAGCTCTGCGGCTGATAATGCGATCTACGAAAATAGGGCGCAAAACATCAAATGTAGTTTCGGCTGTGTGGCACGTAGCGCCGTCCCGTTGAAACCAAATTTTGCTAATATCATCCTCTTCAATTTTTGTGAACAAAAATTCGTTCAACATGGCCCGATAACGATCGCCATTGACTGTAACGGCCACTCCTTGCTCATTTTCGAAAAAAAATGGCCCAATTATGCCTCTGGACCAAAATCCGCACCAAACAGTGACTCGTCTTGGGTGTATTGGCTTTTCAATGTATGCGTGTGGGTTTCCTGTGCCCCAAATGCGGCAATTTTGCTTGTTTACATACCCGCCAAGATCAAAATGAGCTTCATCTGAAAAGATGATTTATTTTGGCAAAATCGGCATCTTCTGTAAGTCGATCGCAGGCTCAGATTCCCAGCGTTGTTCAAGCGTATACACAACCATATTCGTTCAGCGGAAGGATGAAACTAATTATCTGTTAAATCAGACATGAGTAAGTGTTACCATTCACGAAATAAGCAGCAGTTGAAAAACAAAACGTTAGATGGCAGACCCTATATAATTTATTTTCTGGCGATAAGTAGAAATAAATTTCAAAATTTAACGAGCTTCTAGATTTTTTCTACAAGTCTTAAAGTCAGTATCTGTTTACGGTAAACATAAGTGTATATTTTGTATGAAAAGATCGGACTATTCTTGTGTTCCTATACCTTCGGTATGATACAGTCGCAGTCTATACCGATTGCTCGAAGACGGAAACGGATATAGGGTCACCATTCTACTCTGATTATCTGGACCTCAGGGTCTCTCTCAGACTACCCGAATATTGAACTGTTTTTAGAAAAGGCCGCTAGGTGTATTCGGGAATTAAATCTTGAAGTCTAAAGGCCTGTTAGGATCTATGTAGACATATCGTCGCAATCAATGCTCTCAAATCTCTCTCGTACGTGATTAAATCGAAATGTATCCTCAGCTGCATTCACTCATTGGCGCGACATGATTGGTCATGTCGAACTGATATGTATTCCGAGCCAAACATCCGAGGGAATGAATTTGCTGATGAGTGCGCTACTAGAAATCCTCTCTGCATTTCATGCAGGGGACGTGTAGGGTCCTCTAGGTTCCTGGTCGAGCTTTATAGATATACGGGCACTGAGCAAGATGGACCAATATCACCACTTGTAGATTCTAAAGAATGCTCTGGCCTTCCCTTACTATGGAAAAGACTAAGTGTCTTCTTTGGTTGGGAAGGAGGTTGATCGGGCTTTTTTTTGGCATAATTAGCGGGCACTGTATGATATGTCGCATGCCAGAGCACATGGGACGCCCCGATCATGACTACTGTAGGAGCTATCAGGATGAGGAGGAGGAGAAATCAGCACAACACCTTCTCTGTGACTGTCCCGCTCTATGAGACATTAATCTAAGGTACTTGGATGTGCGTCACTTCCATAATGTGGACTATCTTAGGAATCTGTCACTGTCGAAGTTGATTGACTTCGTCAAGGGTACCAAGGGTGGCTTACGTGAGGGACTCTCCCATGTCCGGCTCTTCGGCTTTTTTAATTGATTTGCCCTGTTAAGAGTACCACAATGAGTGATAGAGCCTCCTAGTGAACTCGTAAATCCGAGCGACCCACATAGCTTAACCTAACCTAACTTGCCCAGCCAGGAAATTGTAAGCCTGACTTTAGCCTAGCATTCGACAGAAGAAAAAAGAATTTTTTTTGCTTTTAATCGGATCGCAACCTATGTATAACAAAGTGATCCTCATCTTTCAAGTACTCTTTTGTAAAGATATCTAACCAATAGCAATTACATTCTTACATTGATGCAATTTGAGGTCCAAAAAATGCTTTAACAGCCTCTAACTCATAACAGATTTAAGCTGTTCTATATCTAATTATCTAAACGAATTCATGAATATACACTGAATTGATGGATAACGCTATCGCATTTCTTTAAATGATAACTCTGCCCATACACGTTTGTAAAAGGCCATTGAAATGGTTTGAAGAATACAA
Source organism: Wohlfahrtia magnifica (assembly GCA_023159175.1). Taxonomy (NCBI): domain Eukaryota; kingdom Metazoa; phylum Arthropoda; class Insecta; order Diptera; family Sarcophagidae; genus Wohlfahrtia; species Wohlfahrtia magnifica. The sequence continues at coordinate 4,759,712 of JAKWBJ010000481.1, read as the reverse complement.
CATTCCACTACTGAAATTGGCTTGGACAGAAAGAACAAGGATAGTTTTAGATTTCCAGTTGGTTATTAAGAAGGCTTAGAATGATTTGAGCCATCAGTTGCTGGAAAATTTTGGCAATCGATGCCAAATCGTATTTCTGAAATATCGGGTAATCCATTTAGTGGTTTCAAAATTGCCGGTCTGGCAAGGCTGTCAGCTATTGTATTGTCTGTCATCTAACGTGCCATTTATTTAGTGAAAGATTTGCGAATATTGATCGTTTAACAGCCGAAGAACACGTAAAAATAATTAAAACTGACTATGAAAACTGGTGATCCAAACGTGGTAACTGATGATTTTTAAAACGTTTGAGTTCTTTTAAATTGCGTAAAATAAAATAAATGCAGCGAATTCAATGTTTTATTTCATGCAGTCGTTTATTTAACTTCCACTTTATACAATTATAACCATACAGTATTCAACTTATTTAGTGTCCGCTTAATACACCAATTTACTAAATATTCAAGTTTTAGTACGACTTTACACTATGACTGTTAAACTATAACTGACTGACGTAGGCCAAGCAGCATTCCTTATATACCTGATTGTCATCAGTTTCGAATGTTCTAGTAAAGACTTAAACCTTCTCAAATCATCTATTTGGATTCGTTAATTCAAATGTAACACCCAAAAATTGAATAGGTAAGCAATTGGTAATGCTTTTAACAACACAAATGACTATGACAACGACAGCCTTCACCCAAATCAATCAGATAAATTCCATAATAAAGTTTGTAGTTCTTAATGTACTAAGTTGGTGTATCTTTTTTTCGGTATTTTTATTTTCGTAACAATAGATTGAAAATAGTGTGTCGCTGTGGTATGCTAAGCAAGACACCCGCCTACCAACCAGAAGGACGTAGATTCAATACCAGGCAAGACCATCTTAAAAAAGAAAACGTTTTTCGACAGCGGTATCAACTCATAACATTAGCTAGTAACTGGTTATGAGTATTACTTACTATCGAAAACTTATCTAATGCATTTGCCGTTCGGAGCCGGCGTTAAGCTGTAGGTCCCTTTCAATAAGTTTAAAAATAGAATCAGGTGCAGCTCATTGACTGAGAGAAGTCCCCATGTTTCTTCATAGAATGTTATGGGAATTAAGAAGTAATAATATCGTTAGAACTTTTCTAAATGTGGATGATGTAGAGTATGAATGAATACGATAAAGAAATGTTATGACCAGCCGTCATATACAGTGAAAAGAACCCGCTCCGCGGTTGTAAAGCAAGTGGGTGGAGGTGGGATAATAATATTTTTTATCTTTCTAAGTCTATCGGTATAATTAAAAACGAGTCTTTAACTGTTTTTTTTGCATACATTAGATCCAATGTCTGTAATAGTTCAAACTATTACTAATTTTGTACACCTCTTATTGGTTTACCCTTTTGAATTAAATGAAAATCATATTTAATTAATTTTCATCCAAAATTTGACAAAATGTATTTATAAAAGCAAGTTTATTGATTTATTTTAAAACGTTTCTACACTTAATCGATATTTAAAATATATTTTTAGATCATTTACAATATGTTCCCCTTTCCTTTTACCAATACACACGATATACGAGGAAGTAACATGCTATCTCTACATATACAGTAGCAGAAGGGGCCCAGTGACAGTAATTTGCAGCAGCATGTCTATAAATTTTTGCTAATGAGAAAATAAATATGAAAAAACCCTTAATTTAGCAATTCCAAGAGAGAGAGAGAGAGAGAGTGAAAGAGAGTAGTTGGGGTTTAATATGGGTTAGAGTTGAATAGTCCTTGAAGATTAATTAATCGTCTCGACTCATGTTATATGATATCTATGGTCATCGGATGTTACTCATGCTATATATACTATGAGTACTACACACTGCGGGCATACATACGTTTGCCCATATCGACCACAGATAATAATGGTATTCAACGGATGCGGGCAGGGATAGCGGGGCTTAAGTTTAACTCATTAGGTATTGAAATCTGGCTGTATTGTGGCGCAACACTCATTAGCTCACTCACATGGAAGTTTTTGGTAAATGTGTTCTTTCTCTCTACACCCAAAACAACAACAACTGGTGGCTTAAAATTAATTCACACACACACACACACACACACACACAAAATACTGGCACAATTATATGGCAAATGTATTTAAACGTTGTTGCTTATCTCTCTCGTAGATTTCAGTACAAAAAACAACAACAACAACAAAAAAAAACAAAATAATTAATGACCTCGTTTTTGCCACTGTTTTCTTGTGAGTATGTATGTGTGTCCTTTGGCCGTTGGCTCTCTTAGAAACGAAAAGATACGCACATAAACTCCTCTAACCCTTACACTTCTATATATGCCATCCATTTCTATATTTAAATACTCGTTAGTAGAACTGTAACACAGGACGTAAGAGACGTTTAAGGTAAGAAGGGCTGCTGTATAGCTCAATGTGTAACTAAAATGTTCATTAACTCCATACATTGGCTGGCTTGACTTGAAGAGAGAAAGGGAGATAAAATTCCTTTCTGTAACTGTAGCTATTATGGATTAAAAAAACCATTAAAAATCGTTTATTTCGATTTCATTTAATCTCTCTTCTATGTGTGCTATATATGGCCATGTCTGTTAAAATTGGCCTCTGGTTCAGGCTTCTACTTCTGTCTCGTTGCCTCTCGATAGCTGTTCCCTGTAATGTTTTGGTTTTCGTTTGTGATCATTAAATCAAATGAAATGAAAACGTTTATAAATTACATTTTTTAATCCTTGAAATTCCTATAAAATGCATTTTGTACGTATTATTGGCCAAAATAAACTTTATTGCACTATATTGGCTTAAACGAACAAAAAGGGCACGTAAAGAAGGGTAAATGGAGGAAGGCAGCAGTAGCAAACTAATGCAACTTCATTTTAACTGCCACATGCAAATTTGAATCTTGTTTTTTTTTGCATAGAATATTAGTCAGTTGAATAGTGGTGGCACAGTGGTACGAAATGGGTTATATAAAAAGTAACTACCGATTTTTGTTATTAGAAGGTATCACGAAAAATTTTACGATTGTGTCAAACGAAGACGTGTTCGAAAGGTTATGTAGAGTTGTTGTTGTAGTAACTTCGTAGTCGTATTGTTTACGTTCAGTCCGGTGCATACTCTATAATAAGTCTCAGTAAGAAAGTCGTCCTAATAGGCTACGTCCAGAGTGAACCCGGAAAAAGCTGGGTGGGATTAGCTGGGCATCTGAAGAGATGCGGACTTGTTTCGCACACTGGGCAGGTGTTTTGAACCGTAACATTGATGTCGAGTCGGCTACACTCACCTGCGCTAAGACCACTCTGGTCTGTCTCGGTAAATTACGTTCTTCTGCTAATATGGGAGGCGGCTGGTCTTCGAAGATAGACTTTACACTGTATAGTCTAATGGCCTCTGCTATTGCATGAGTGTGAATACTATTCAATCCTGTCTGATATGCCTGTTGATTTAGGGGATCTCTTTTATGTTGTTGGACTTTTCACTCGTAGTCATGAAGGTCATTTCTGATATGCCTGGGAGGGGAGTGCCACCTATCCATTAGATGGCGATTGGGATGGATTGATGGATAGCATCCAAGCTGATGTCGCATAGGAAACATCTTGTTTTATTTTTTGACTCAACATGTAAATGATCCAAAGGAGACATACGTAGGCATTCTGTTGCAGTTCTTAGAGTTGCATTCTGACAGGATTGAATATTTTTCCATCCGTGTCACTAACAATTGCGAACTACACTGGAGCCGCATAGCTGATCACGGATCGGTCTATCGTGTTGTATGTAGTCAACAAGATTTCCTTTCCGCTTCCGGTACAAGACTTGAGGACCTTGTTCCTATTTCTAATTCTATCGCAGATAGTTGTGGCGTGTCTGAATAATATGAAAAGTCTGCCGAACGTTGTTTTCAGGATCTTGGAGCAGTTGGTAGTCGGAATTGTTGTACCCTCAACCCGTACGTTCAGAGACAACTTTATCTCTTCAGACCACGTTGTGAACAGTGTGGCTGTGGATTTAGTGGGTGAGATACGCAAATTTTTAAAGTGGAAAAACGCCACAAGTTCGTCCAGGTACATATTTGATTATTCGCAAATGTCATCAACAATGGGGCCTGATGCCATAATGGAACAGTCATCCGCATATGTAACGATCTCGATGTCATCTGGCGGACGTGGAATGTCAGAAAGGTAGAGGATAAACATAATAATAAACAGAGATCACCCCTCCTAGGGTGTCCTCTAGCCTGACTTTTAATTTCTTAACTCCACGTAAGACTGGTGTCCACGCGTAGTTGCAGAGTGTTTAATGGAGCTGAAAAGGAATTATCCATAACGAAGCGGTATAACGACAAAGCTATGAGTAGGATGCAGAGAATTGCTTGTGTAGGTGTGACAGGGCATTAAGGACTTGCTTGCGGCATTGGACGTTGCACTTCATCTGCTATCCATAGAAATATATAATGTACAGAACTTGCTACAGCGCGGCTGGATTTGGTTGCACCGTTAGTTGGCACCGAAGGTCTTACGCCATTGTAACATTCTGGACAAGATGGCAGAGAGTCTTCCAGCGATCTTACACTACAAGCTAGCGACGTTAGATTTCAAAACGGCTTGCCATTCCCTAATACACTTAAGGAGGTGGTGAAGACGGAACTGCAAAGGGCACAAAAGTGCAGAAATCCATTTTCATACAGATGGTTCGAACATGGATGCAAAGGTGTTTTGTGCTCTCAGATTAACATCGGCAGGAGGAAGTTTATAATGTAGTGATGGGTAAACGTCACGAGATACATTTGGAATTTTTATTGAAAACCAAGCAGCTACCCGGTTCCTGACATCAATAGTGACATCTACGCTGGTCGAAATGTACAAGGAGGCCCTGAGACACATAAACAGTGAGTTACTCTGTATTGAGGTCATGAACATTGACCATAGTATTGATGGAAACGGGGTAGTCGACATGCTGGCTCGATAGAATAGATAAAGGTTGAATAAGCGATGACTGTCGTTTTCGAGAAAGGTATATCAGCCATTGACCATTGTTTAAATTGGATCGTGGGAGCATCTCCTCTACTGCGTCTATTCTTACTGGGCATTGCGTTATTGGTAGACACGCGCGAAGGATGTGTTTACCGGGAAAATATTTCTGTCGAAGTTGTAGATCGATTGAGGAAAAGGAGAGTCTAGCACACTACATAGCAGGGTCCTTCTCTAGTTCAACGTAGATTATTCCCACTTGGCTATCTCCGATAAGTTATCAACTATTGATATCAGGCAAATAGCCAGGTTTACTAGACTGTCGGGCTGGATTCCGACTTGTTCTGAGGGTAGTTTTGTGTGCCAAACACCGCGGTGTCAGACCTGCCTGCGCAGTAGCCCCATTGAGTCAATACCACTTGGTTATGACTGCCCGCTCGGCCCAGAAATACCAATCGGAACAGTTTCCAGAGGAATACCCAAAGATCACCTTTACGTTTGAGAACTGCAATATCTCCAATGGGTAACTGACGAACCTGTTCAGGCCCAATAAAGGGCTCCATAGCAGTTAGTCTCCGAATGTTTTCCAAAGCAACACATTCACTGAGAATATGCTCTATCGTCTCCTCTTTCTCCGACATAAGCGACACTCCGATTCAGGTATCACATTGATATTGAAAAGGTGATAATTAAGATGGTAATGGTCCTTCAAGAAGCCAATAAGTTTCCTCATAGTTGTTTTGCCCATGTGGCACAACTCCCTATATTATAGGTAAAGAGTCTCATTAGCAGCTTCGCCTGCCTTAGACCTGAGCATTATGCTCAATATGAGAAGTGGAGTTCATGCTCCCATTCATCGATCTTCCCACTGACCTTGGACCAACTGTGGTACGAATCTTGGTCTGCACAAGCAGTTTAAGGGCAAAGCTCTCCTTGTATATTGTACAATTCGCTGATATTACCCATGCTGGGTTCTTGTACAAGCAAATGTGGCTATGCTTGGTGTTTTTGGTAAAAAGATACTCCGTAGAATTTATGGGTTTGTCTGTATAAACACTGTCAGTATATGATTATTTTTTAGTTTCACTGTAAAATCTAAATATTTTGTTTTGTTTTCATGAACACTACTAATATGCATAAAACTGTATGGATGTGTGTGTATATGTTTGTCTATATAATTATTGCCTATTTTAGAAAATTTATTCCAAATCATTAGCACAAGAGTACCCTCGTATGTAGTACCGAACAACGTAGAACGTCTGTCTGTCCGTCTGTGTGTCTGGTGGTATATTTAAAATAAAATAAATGACCGCAAAGCAACAATTAAAACTAATCGCATAGCCAGGGATTAAAGTGTGATTTTGAATTATTTTTTGTTTGTCTATGGTCGGCCACACTGGTTATCGTGTAGGGAATGAAGTGGTAGCGGCGCTAAACAAACTGTTATTTTAGGGCATTTGTGTAGTCAGTCTATGATGCATAAAACTAAACCATGTTCTGTCATACGCTCTGTGGTGCCTAAAAACATTTACATTAAGCAAATGCATATGGAAATTAAAATTTTTTGGTTTTAATTTTTAGAGTTTAGCTGAAAACCCACAAAATAGAAAATGAAAAATCCCCAACAACAATAAATATATTGTATCGTATGTTGTAACAAAATGCAAATATTATGTTTTGTAGGCAATTTTTTAAATTTTTTTTTGTAATTAAATTTAAAATCGTAAATAACAAATAATTAAAAATTTTCATAGAATTTTTTTGCTCTGGCTCCTCTAAATAGTTATTATAACTGGTGGTCGTTGTTAACCACTAATATTTGCTTCCGTTTTCGATATTTTTTTTTTTTGGAATATCGATAAATATTCCCTTTATTTACACAAATGATTAATGATGTGTAAGGATTTCAAATATTTTCTTGTTCAACCACTTCCACTCCGTTTGTTCGGTTACAAGGAAATCTATTTGGAAGTGTAGTACGAGAGAGTATTAAACCAGGATAATAATCGTGTGAAGAATTGCCCATTTTGTTGTTGTTGTATTTATTTATACTTTATCTCGAATTTATTTACTCGATGATGACGATAGTGATGTTACACTGTTGTCAGTGAAGCATAAAACCCCAAGACGTTAAACGATGCCACAAATTCCATATAAAACGCTTAAGAATCAGTGTGACGCAGTCTTCTAAAGGAGTGCAAAATTTTTTTGGTCAATTAAACTCAATAAAGTCATAATATGAGTTAAAATCATTGCATAATCTGCGGAAAGGGAATGAATTCAATTTATCAACGACAATAAGGTTACAAACAAACCAACACCCCAAACTTTTCTTCTCAGCTCCCATGTAGGATTTTTTATCAGGCCAAAAATTCCATACTTAGCCATATAAACATAATAATAAAACTGCCTCTTCTGGGACTCAATATGACACCTATGCTAAGGATTTCAAACAATCGGCCTAAAGAGTGAACTGTATAACTGTCTCACAATACAAGGAGCATCTCTTTACAAAACCTTCAACATCCATGGCTAAGCCTAAAATATTGGGCTATCCGTTTAGTGGTTTCAAAACCGCCGTTGTGGCAAGGCTGTCAGCTGTTAGTAAACAGAAAATATTCCATTTACGAATATGGATTGTTTAACAATCGAAGAACGCGTAAAAATAGTTATAACTCACTACAATGGAGGTGATTCAAGCCAGCGAATGAAAATAAGTACTCAAAAACAAAGTGTACTTAAGTACTTATCTATGTATATTTTTGTGTGTTGTGTATACCCATACCTTAACAACATACACATATAATTCCAATTCATACTTACAGCAACCATGTCTGTACACAACCGTTTTAAATAACTTAAATAACATGATTGTATCCATGTTCCTCGCTATATCTACAAAAATACTTGAGTGCGCGCATACTCATGCATTCGAAGTATGTGTATCAATGGGTATGGGTATGTATATAAATAAGTAGCAATTTAAAAAATTATTTATAAAAGAATACCAGATAATTCAGCATAGAAAAATAAAAGGCTTATTGCGTTTGATACTGCATTTTTTAATACCCACTGTAGTTTTTTTTTAAAGAACACTACTTGCCATATATAAAAGGCATTAAAAATAAAAATATTTACGATCTTTCACTTATGACGAAAATCCAAAAATTTTCAGAAGATCAAAAACAAAAAATTTTCTAAAAAAATATGGGGCAATCAAAAAGTGGCAAATCCCCAAAATTAGACAGTAAACGGAGTTTTTACGTCTTCATTAACATTTGAACTTTTGAAATGTAAGATAAAAATTTGTCCAATGAAGAATTGTGACGAAATTTTAAAGAAAGTAAATGAAGGATCATACAAGTTGCTAAGAAAAACTTCAAAAAGTATTATATGGACTTGTTTTCTTCGAATTAAAAAGGAGGTTTAATCTATTTTACAAGACAGAGAATATTTACTGCCAAAATTGCCAAAAAATTTTTAAATTTGTAAAGAAGCAAACATCAAATAAGTGCGTTCATTCAAAGCCTCATGACAGTACACCAATTCAAATAAATACCGAAGCGAAAAATGCTTCCTTTGAAGTATTATGGATATTGCTTTAGCAGACTGTCGTCCTTTCAGTAACAGTAGATTAATTACAAAGTGTCTACAAATTAAAAAGTATGCTAAATATGTTGATTTAGACTTCTATGTGAATTTCGAACTTATGGATATTACCTTAGGAATAAAATCTATGGATTTTATGTCTAATACAGCAGTTAAATATAGTATACCAGCAATTTCTTTCTAGTTAGTTAGTAATAAAATGTATATTTTAATAAACTAAATTATCTAAAAATCAAACATATAAGTTTTTTAATGAATTTAATAAGAAATGCGGTTTGCCCTTATTTTGTAAATTTGATTGAAATTCAGCATAAGATTTACGAAAATTGCCTTTGGCCGGACACTGATGAAGTATTTAAATAAGTATCCTTAATAAAAGCTTAAACATACAAATATTTATGTGGGATTGGGAATTAACGGACGTAATACTAGGAGCGGACGGACTTACTACATGATCGACACTGTATTTTGTGACTAACACGGACGTACTGATTAGTGCAACTTTGTTGACATAGGACTCGTTGGATTATAGCGAACGGACATTTTCTTAGTTTTAGTTCTTACTCGACACTCAACTCAGACAGATGTTCACTAAAACTCTAACCGACAAATTTCATTATAATAATTTGTCAATAATAAAATCTTTAATATTATATTATCAGTAAATAAATAATAAATAAATATGTAAACACAGACATACATATTAAATATGTAAATAAGTTTGTAACTTTATAATTAACAAATAATATAATAAAATAAATATTATAAATAAATGAATTTAAATCGTTTCATTAAAAACCCACATTTATTAGAGAATTCTTTTATCATATGAATTTTTAATGATGTTAATTTTATCAAGTTTTTTTAAAAGTTTTATTTTTTTATACAAAATAAGCAATTTAATTTTTTAAATAAAACCTGTTGGAAATGTTTGGAAAATAGTCCACATACTAAAATGTCAAACATAAAAAGCTTTTATTAACTGTGTCACAGAGATTTCAAAAGGTTTCATTTTGTAGAAATATACTCTAAGTATACTCTGAGTATACTCAAGTAGAAATATACCTAACACACTTTACACTTATAAGTGCGGGTATGACTTCACGCAACTCCTACTTGTAGTTATTTAAGTTGCGCTGGCTTTGAATATGTTGTGTATGAGTACTTGTTTGGCCACCAATACTTTAAAAGTACTCAAAACCATTTTTTGTCATTTTCTGATTCACGTGCACTACAGGTCTACTTTGAGATTTTTTCTTGCATATGGCCGTAAATATTTATTATTTAATTAAATAATAGATAAAAAGCTTTAAAATTATTTAATTAAAGCTTTATGTTCAACAAAGCTCATTTCATTGATATTAAAAATATATTTCTTTGTTTTATCACGATTTAAACTTGCGTAGCTGTAAAAAACAAGCCAGCTATTTGGGAAGAATAGCACACTACAACACAACATCAACTCCAGACCATCTAGAACAATAGACCAGAATAGAGCCAATTAGATAAAGCTTTGCAAAGAATCTCTACACTAAAAATGTAAAGAGGTTTGAAGTAAGTAAAAAAAGGTTTCTGAGCTTCAACGTCTAGTGAAAATTTTAGTGCAAATCTGGATAGCAAAAGCTTAAGCACACTTTTGGGGCACTACGCCAGTATAAGCATCTGCACAGAATGTGCATATCTAACAACTGAACCCGAAGATTTTGTTGTGAGTATCACTAATTCTGTGGCACTGAGACACAAGAGCTATTGACTACTGCGCGCATACAAGATAAGTTAATGGGGCTTGTTAACACTTCCACTCTGGTCTGGTTCCTTGGCATATTAAGCTCGTGAAAGACAAGGGGAGAAGAGATCAATGGTCGTCTATTGAGACGATCATTGACAATAGGCCGTCTTGGTCCTAACCCAACCTTCATTACCTTACATTAATAGGAATCAATCTCGCTTTGATTACAGTAGTGTGCACATTGAAGTGAATATAATGAAATTTACAAAAATTATATTCCTTCACATCCCTGCTTCAGGATATGTTTCTTAATATTATCGCTATACAAATACATTTAAATGCTTGTGCTTTTGTGAGTATCCAAGTATATCTTGTATTTCCTTTTAGCCAAACGATAACAGTTTCAAATTTTTTCTTTCTTTTTCGAACAGTTTTGCTCCAAAAATAAAAACATCTTCTTTACGACTCTGTATACACTGACTACACGCTGAATGTCATAAATAATATTCAACAAACCGTATAAAAATTAATACACATGTAAAATACACATGTCTTTTACACAAACATACATATATATAGCACACACACAAACACACACTCAAATATATTCAAGGATATGTGTAAATAATAAGGAATCATCGCATAAATTTTATCGCTTTTATATTCCTTCAACCCCTCTGCTTAAGGAAAATGTACTCCAAAATGTGAATATTTTTATTCATTTACTACTATTGCTCGGTCGTGTACACTCTCGCTCTTTCTCTGTCTCTCTCTCTCGCTCTGGTAAGAAAGAAGTTAAGAATTGTGAAAGTGTGTATGTGTGTGTGTGTCTGCGAATATTTTAAGTCAGTTAAGATGACATTAATGTCATATTAAGTGTATAAATGTTTTGTATCCACTGACGGTGTGTCTTATGTACATATGAGTAATGGATGGTAAATAGTACTCGTACTCGTACTCGTACACAGGTAACAGGTACCTAAGGATAATGGAAGTTTTAATGACCGAAAATGTGGGCATTAAGGAAGATAAGAAGGAAAATAAACTCAGAAGCCGATGCTAATAAATTCATGGCAACAAATTTATTCAAAAGATGCAAAAGGCGGAAGTTGCTTTAATCGTAATAATGCAAAACAGGATTCTTTTAAAGGATTTAATTTAAAAAAACAAGAGATTAGATAGGCTCTAATGTTAATTTTTTTTAGAAAAGTATTGGTTTATAAAATCGACAACATTGATCTCTCTCTCTCAGGTTAGGTTAGTTTTAAAAGGCAGTGCTTCGCACTCCACAAAGACACAAAATATCGGTCCATGGTGGAAGCTTTTGGAGATAAAATGTAAGAAGAAGAGGAAAGAAAAAAAGACAGACTGAGAAGAAGAATTATAGGGTGGGCCATTTAAAAGTTTAAATTTAAAAATGCAATTAAACAAAAGTGGTGAAATTTTGCCAAATTTATTTTGTTGTTGCGAAGTACAAATGTTCCGACTAGAAATGAGATATTATTTCATTCATATGGTTGCCGCGGTTGGCCTCACAGTACCACATTCGATCAGACTAATTTTCGAGAACTTTTTCTAGTGTATGGGGTTGTATCTCGGCAACGGTAGAACGAATGTTGGCCTTCAAATGCTCGTCTTTACCGAAGTCCCACAAAAAAAAAAAATCAACGGTGTCAAATCGAAGCTTCTTGGCGGCCAACTGGCATCAGCATTTCGACTAATTAAACGGTCATTAAGCGTTTGGCGCAATAAATCGATTGTGGCATGCGAACCTAACATCGTTCACATCAATAACATGAAGAGCGGGCACAAAAAATAGGTTATTATGGTGTGTCTCCATTGACCGTAATGGTTGCGCCGTCCTCATTTTCAAAGATGCCTCTGCTCCATAAGCCGCACCAACCAATCACTCGTAATGGGTGCATTGACCACGTTTGGGTTTTCTGAGTACCAAATATGTCAATTTTGCTTATTAACGTACCCACCAAGATGAAAATGATCTTCATCCGAAAAGATGATCCTTTTTTTTATTTTATTGTAATTTCCGACCAATTGTCTTTGTTTTGGAAATACATTTTCAATTAATCCCAACGTTGCTCAAGCTTTAGTCGGTTCATTTCGTTGAATGGAGATAATATACTTAAGTTTGTGACAGAATAGAATGTTATAAGTATTGCCAGATTCGAAATAACCGTTGGTTCAAATTTAAACCGATAGATGGTCCACCCAATAGATACTATACATAGAAAAAAGCATGACACTTCTACACCGGGTGTCACCTAATCAGCCAGTTGATGTCTGAAATTAATCTTTTTAGGTCAGAGATTCTGGCGGACGCAATCTCATTGAGTCTACTAAAGAATTCCTGACAGAGCAACCTGAGCTTACGTCTCTTAAGAGCCGGTCAAAGAAAAAGACAGTCTCTGGCTTCGTCTCATTGCCACATACTCGGCAGAACTTAGGGATGCCTGCTTACCATAGTCTAGAGCGCAGTGTCCAGTCAAAAAACCTATCAGAATTCTAAGAGACTCCCTTCTTAGATTCAGGATCTATTTCATCCTTGAGCGGTCGTGTTAAGAATACAGTAGACTGAAGATCCTACAGTCTCCCCTTTCCCTCCATGTGTCTTCAACTTTGCGATGGGCCAATTTCTTCACTAAGCTCACGAAGAACCCTAACGGGTGTTTAACAGACACATCCATCAGTTCAACACTCTTAACTGCACCCTCTCTCGCCTGCTCATCATCAGTTTCGTTCCCCAACAATCGCAGTATTCAGAAACTCAGCACAGCTTGGTTACATTAGGAAGTGACGTGAAAGTTCTTCTGCATAATGATGCAGTGATCAGTCAATGCCATGATAGTAGCTTGACTGTCAACATAGATGAACACAATCTCGTCAACAGCAAAAGAGTCACTACCCTAAGGACAGTAAACCTCATCCTGGAAGCTCCTGCACTCGACCGGAAGTCTATAGCACAGTCTTATGTCATCACCACACCAGTGATATCCTCAGTCGTCCTCCGTAAAGATCGCATGGCTACCCAAATATCAATCAACAAAACCTTGTCACAGGAAAAACTGCCGAGGGGCTCCTGTTGAAGTTGCATTCCCTGACCCTATAATCCGTCAATCCCGTATGAGTTAACTCGTGCGCACCCTAATTTAGCACCGTCAAAATGCCGGAATATCAATAGTCCTAACTTTAGCAAGTCCTCCTTCTAAGATCCTCAAAAGAGAGTGAAACAAAAAAAAAAACAAAAAAAAAATAAATGAAAAAGAGTCGTAGAGCGTTTGCCAACACCTCTAAATCACTATTATTTATAAGTGATATCCAAGCTGCTTTAGAGCAATTAAGGCTGGGCATTTGCAGAGAAGATGGAAAACTATTTCTCCATTTATGGCTAAAATATTCATTGCAATCGTTAAATCGTTCATTAAGTGATTAATGAAACTAAAACAAAGCAATGTATGACTTATGAAAACCCTAAGCTCCCCAGAAGAGTAATGGAAAAAAATACCGGGCTGAAAACTAAGGTAAAAGCATTTCCTCTTGTAAAAATCAACAAGGCAATCTCGTAACAGAGAAATATAGCGTATGAAAGGAATATTTTTCCAGATTATTGGTATTCGGTGAAAGCGATGAAGAGGTAGAGCCAAGATAAGGGTTAAAATGCAATATCCCAGATGAAAAATAATAGTGGCAGGAACTGATAAATTACCGACGGAACTGTAGAAGTCCGAAGGCGATCAGCTGGAAGAACACATATCCATAGATTGGAATCGCCGTTCACAAAAAAGGATATAAGCTACCTGCGCTAATTATAGAGGAATAAGTCTTCTACCCACCATATACAACAAATTTTCAAGTATAAAGTCGACAAAATAATTTGGCCCTTTTAGCGTGGCCTTAGACCAGTCATGAGCTTTTCATGGGACTTTTGTCCCCGATCGACACACACTATTCTAATGCTCTTGCTTTCAGTCGTCAATGAGACATCGACGAATGCACATATATGGTAGATGCACGCAAATTTTTTAAGGCACTGACAAATAATTGAAAATAGTTTCTTACGCTCTTGCTTTTAGTTGTCACTGAAATAGCGATAAGTGCACATGTGCAGCGGATGAATGTTGATTTTTTTTAATTTTTAACTTTACTCTTTATTCAACTTTACTCTCTCTGAGAGAGTGATTTCCATGTTTTCATTAACACAACTACATTTTTACTTTTGCACATCACTGCTTTAGACGCTGCATATCCACTATTGACCAAATACACACATTTCGTCAAATCATGGAGAAAACCCATGAGAAATAAATTGACAGTGACCACCTATGTATTTGTCGACTATAAGGCCGCTTTTGATAGCCCGATATGTGTACATTTACTTGAAGCTATGTCTGAATTCGAAATACCTGTAAAGCTAATCAGATTCTGCAAAATGACTTTAACAGATACAAAATCATCAGTGAACATTAGATGAGATCTTTTCGAGCCGTTCACCACCAAACGCGGTTTTAGGCAAAGTCATACGCTACGCAGCAGTAAGTAGGAACAGCACAATTCTTACCAAAAATCACATGTTGAAGATTTACCATGGACATCATTGGATGTACACTGAAAGATGGGTAATTGTGTAAACACTGGCAATAAATGAGTTTTTATACCTCGGTACCGCCATAAATTCAAAACGAATGTCATCACTGTGAAAATAAGCGAAGAATATGATTTCGTAACAGGTGTTATTTCGATCTAAAAAATCTATTTAAGAACAAGGTCCTCTCAGAAGACATGCTTGACATTTATAGAAAAAAAACTTGACAGCCAAAAATATTGGGTGTTACAAAAACTTTGGTTACAAATTGCCGGTAGATGATTCTGAAACGTAATATTTATTTCTGGTAATATTAATTGCATCAGGCAACACTATAACTTATTTTAAAGGTCCGAATGATTACGGGCGATGAAAAAAATAGTTTTATGACAATAATGTGTAAAAAAGATCACGAACAAAGCATGGTGAATCTCCGTAGGCAGTCGCAAGGCCAGGATTGAAAACAAGAAAGGTAATGCTGTGTGTATGGTGAGATTGGAAACGAATTCAATTTAAATGGCCAGAATTGATCAATAGAAAATGTATTGTGTTCCTTCAAGACAACGCCAGACCACTTACATCTTTGATGACCAGCAACTGAGAGAGCTTGGCTAAGAAGTTTTGATGCATCCAGCATATAGTCCAGACCATGCACCTTCAAATTATCATTCGTTTCGATCTCTATAGAATGATCTTAATGATGTAACTTTAAAATCCGTAAGGGCGCAGAAAGCAATTGGAAGTTCTACACTGATGGAAAAATGATTTTACTCCAAAAATGGCGAAAAGTTACCGATCAAAACGGCACATATTTGGTTTAATAAAGCTCGTTTCAGATATAAGAAAAAGGTGTTTAATTTTTGATAAAATTTGTAAGCTTTTTCTAAAGCCTCTAATAAACTTCTATCTTTTTAGATGAACTAAACTAGGAAACAAATACACTTAAAACACTTTACATTATTAATTCACTAATATGTTTAATAGCTTTCTACAAAACTTTGTATAAAGAAAACTCTAAAAGGTCTAGACAAACAAATTCTTGTAAATCAAGCGAAATTCTACTCATACTACTATTAGGCGCATGGGTGCTTACTCAGGCAGATGAAGTACTTCCTGGTTTGTTAGAGAGAGGAAAATACTTCGCAAGTTATATGGACCGATCTGCGTATGCAGTGAACATCAGTATCGTATGAACCTAGCGCTGTGAGAGCTATACACCAACACCGATATAGTAAAACGTGAAAAATTTTTAAAGATTGCGTTGGTTTGGAATAAAGATGCTCCAGTGAAGAGGGCATTTGAGCATGATTTCGAGGAAAAATGCATAGGAGGCTGTCCGTAATTCCGCTGAAAAGATCAAGTCCAAGAAAAAAAATTTTCCAAACTCGACATAAGAAATTGGAGAAGAATCGCAGAATAGCAAAAAGTACAGAAATGTATCATTCAGCGAAGGGCCCACATGTGTTGCTATAATCGGCCAACTAAGTAAGTAAGTAAGAAGGTCTCTAATAAGGCGAGGTTAACCGACGAGCGTTTAGATATGATCCCGAGGGAAGACGCAAAAGGATCCGCTCGCAATTACGCTGAAAAGATCAAGTCCAAGATGAAAAGCTTTTCAAATTTAAGATGGGAAATTTGAGAAGAAACGCAGAGTACAAAAGCGCAGAAAAATGTATTCGTAGTTCAGCCAGTGGCCCACATGGGTTGCTATAATCAGCCAACTAAGTAAATAAGTAAGAAGGAACCTAATAAGGTGAGGTTAGACAAGCTTGTTTTTCTTGTCCTTGTCGAATAGATCAGCTAACCTTCCCTTTCGCTAAATAGTCTGTACGCGCCTAAGACACACGATTAAAGTACTTATTTACCATTGCAATCAGTGATAACGATTATCCTGGACCAGTAATTATAAGGTAAATGCAGCAGAAAGGATTATTATCGAAGGGTTTTAAGGTTTTTTTTTTAAAATTATTTTTGTTAAATTTTTGGCATATAAAAACGGAAACTGGTTTAAAAGTAGAGCATCTAAAACCAATTCTATGGACCTAAATGCTGTACAATGAGCAAGAAAAAAATTGGTAATGCAGTTCAAACATCATTGTTAGCACGTTAAGAGAATTTTTGCTAATATTCTGATTTTTATTTAAAAAACAAAAAAAAAAATACAAAAATTAGTTTAATTATTTCGTATAAATCGACACCATGATCATAAAAAAATTAAATTTTTAGCACATAAATTGCAAATCGAAGTGAACAAATTTTCATTGCTTTGTAAGAAAAAATAATTTTTTGTTTAAAAATTCTTCACATCCTTTTAAATTATCCTTTTAAACATGCATATAAATGGCTTTCCCATAAAAAAAACCAAACTCACCATGAAAGGCGGGGTGTCCGTCTGCCAATACAGACAGCAACAGCCAAAAAGCCAAAATCGAAAGGGATAAGAAATGAAAAAAAGAACGACGAAAAAGAGTTAAAAGTCAAAAGCCTGCAGGGATTTATTTTGTAAATTTATAAACGCGTACAAACGTACAACATTGAATATTAAATGGCGCAGGATGCGAAGGAATCAAGTGCCAAAGAAAGAATTTCCAAAAATAAAAGAAAAAAAAACACAAAACAAAAGAAGAATAAAAGGGGTTCGCTCGTTGGTTTACTGGTGTAAAGTATATATTTGACTTTTGCCAAAAAAAAAAAAAAAAAAAAAATTTTAAATAAAAAAAGAAAATGAAAAATGTTTTATAATAAAAGGTGATGAGTTTAACTAAAGCAGGGTTGGGAATACTCTTTTTTTTCTTACAAATATTATTGCATGAAATTTTGCATTTTTAATGCAAAAAAAATTCTTATGAAGTCTAATGATATTCATTCTCTTCTTTCAAATTAAGTTTAAATAGCTAAGAAAAGTGGTAAAATATGGGCTAATACGTGGTTAGTAGCGTGTGTATAAGTTTATGAATCCTTTACTTTTTTATTTAAAAAAAAAAACTTTTTGTTTCATTTTTTATTTAATATTTTTAGCACGTTCAGTTATATCGCATATGTGGCAGTAAATTTTAGTTTAAATGCCCTACCTTAGGCGCTTTGTTGAAGTTGGCTTTATGCTTTTATTTGGTTGTTTAACTTAGAGTTTAGACCTCTACACGGTCTAATGGTACAAGACCAAAGGTGGCCGGAAAGAAAACTTAATTTGTAGTAGTAGTAGTAGTAGTAGTAGTAGTAGTAGTAGTAGTAATAGTAGTAGTAGTAATAGTAGTAGTAGTAGTAGTAGTAGTGGTAGTAGTAGTAGTAGTAGTAGTAGTAGTAGTAGTAGTAGTAGTAGTAGTAATAGTAGTAGTAGTAGTAGAAGTAGTAGTAGTGGTAGTAGTAGTAGTATTAGTAGTAGTAGTAGTAGTAGTAGTAGTAGTAGTAGTAGTAGTAGTATTAGTAGTAGTAGTAACTCGTTGCAGTGTACTTTAAAGAAAAAAACTAAAACGGTAAACAACAACACAAATAAACAATTTTAATGCGGAAAGCGACATACGCCTGCTTTCATTAAAATCTTTCACATAACCGAATGAAACTGTTGTTTATTTCTTATTCTCTGTTTAATATATTCGTTTTTATTCGGTTGTATATATATACGGAAGAGTTTGCACTTGAGTGTTTATCTAAACATGTACGCACTAGACGTATAATATGCTTCGCTGCGTACTAATGAGTTTTTGGGTTTATAAACAATTTAAACAGACGACTTAATGTATTGCATCAATGACAGGGGAATTGTACGCTGGTTGCAGGCTTCTTGGCCACATGCGCTTAGCATGTATCGGGTGTTTTTTGTAAATGCTTATAACTTTGAGTTGGCAACACTGCTTTATGTGACAACCGACTTAACAGCTGATATTTGCTTTTTGTTTAATTTGGTTTGAGATTTCAGTATAGATAGACTTAAACCAGAGCAACGGTTGCAAATTGTTGAAATTTTTTATCAAAATAATGGTTCTGTTCGTTAAACTTCAAAATTCAAAATTTGGTTCTCTGATGAAGCTCATTTTTGGTAGAATAGTTACGTAAATAAGGAGATTGTTGTTTTGTCGAAACACCATGACATCCACAGAAAATTACTGTTTGGTGCACTTTATGGGCTGGTGTAGTCATTGGTCAATATGTCCTTAAATGTGGCATTAATCTTGCTGACAAGGATGGAACCACATGCCACACAGCGCGCTACAATTTATTTACTTAGTGAAACTATTGATGAAAGAGTAATTTCACGTAGTGCTCCAATTAACAGGCCTCCAAGACCGTTCGATTATTTTTTTTGTGGTTATGTAAAGTCACATGTCTATGTTGAAAAACCAAAGAGTTATTGACGAAACACGGCCGCATATGCTGCGAAAAGTTTGTGAAAATTGGTGTTCCAGATTGCGGCTTGTACGCGCCAGCCGAAATCATATTTATACATTAATGTCATGTAATTTTCTATAGAACAAAGTCCATTTATTTGATATTAAAAATATACTTCTGTGTTTTATTTAAACTTGTATAACTGTAAAAAAGGTATCCAATATTTATTTTGGTATTACAGTAGTCATGTAATGAGCATAGAATTCGTTATAACACCTATTATGTCATAGATGTTAATTTTTTTTTTTTTAAGTGTGAATATCCTTTTTACTGCTTAGCAATTTTCTCTGTATGATTTGGTGGCATTGTTGTTGTGTTCAATTTAAATACATGGGATTTGTTATTCTTGATTGCATCATTAGATATGAAATCAGGCAGAAGTTACAAGATGATTTCAAATTTAAAAAGTACAAAATAAAGACTAAGAAAAAAGTACCCCAAGTGTGGCAAATTCAAACGTGCGTACGTTTCTTTTTTTCTCTTCTAATGAACAATTGTAATGGTTTTATTCGTTGCGATTGTAAATATTGGCTTTTAAAGCCAATACCGCTGCCATAATAAATAGCCGTCTTAAGGAAAGAAAAGCATTTTTCTGTTTCTTTTTTTAAACAATTCTTGTGTTCTTTTTATGGGATTTTAAATATTTTATTACTCGGATAACAATTTTTAGCGCGTTTTTATTATGGCTGTGCAAGTTTTATTACGTGTTAACACAACACAATTTTTAAAAAGAAATAAAAGAGGAAAACCAGAAAATTAAATCAGAGGTGTCTGCAAAATCTCGGAAATGTACTTCCAACTACCTAAGCTTAAAAGCGAAATTTTTGCCAAATTGTGGTATGGGTAGTGGGATCAACTATGGACCGATGTAGATAAATTTTGGCGATAGATAAAGATAATTGTCAATCTAAAATTGAAATAAGGTTTCTTTATAGGGTATAAACCAAGTCTGGTGCAAGGTCTTTAGCTTTAAAATTAAATTTTTATTAAATTTTTTCAATATTATGAACGAAGTTTGTTCAAGTAAACGTGATGACTTACATTTTCTAGAAAAGTTTAATATAATCCTTCTCCGATATCAAGGACTTGTGAAAACGCGTTTTATAATCTTCAAAACTGTTTGAACGATATTTTCTTGTTGAAATTGTTGAAAACCTACGTTGTTTATCGATTCTCTTAGGATTTGAGTGCAGGAAATAGTCCCAAAAGTCGAACTTATAGTAAACAAAAGGTATGGCGTTTTCTTGAAAAAAATGTTGCATTTCTACTCTTCTACGCCATAAAACGTAGTCAAAAATGAGGAAATATCAACATTTTTTAAGGGCAACATTTCTAGAGATAAACACAGCAACCGTTTTTTTTTTTGTATTAAATAGTAACACAGGGTGAAACATTTTTTTTAGAAAAGAAAATGCCAGTAATTAAAACATTTGCCTGACCGCTCGATATTACGGGGTTTGTGCTGCCATGCTATGGGTAAAAGTATCGGGTCTTTAAATCTCACTATGCTGGGCATGCCATAACACCAGGGGGAGGTTCTGGTAGAATTCGCAGAGGCATATACGGCGAGTTAATGAATCTTTACCGATAGTTTTATAATGGACAATAGAGTGAAGTATGACTTTTTCTCTCTGGACCTGATCATTGCAGCGTATTGCAGACTGTGTTGGTCGGGAAGTTACTAACTGGCTTGCAAGAAACATAAGAATGATTAATAGGGTATGCGTTTATACCAATAGTCAGTCGGCAATCAAGTCTCGGGAGTCTATGTTTGCTAATTACGAGACGATGATGGCAGAATATTTCGACATCAGGCTTATATGAGCACTGGGACACAGTGATATATTCGAGAATTGTGTGTGAACTGGCTAGACAGGGCAAGAAAGACCAAAATAAAGTGGTTGTACGTCTGTCTCTACTCGCCCGTAAGCAGGCGAGAGAGATGTGCCTGTGTGGTAGCAACGTGATGGTTCGGTGTGGTGTTACACTCTTAACCGGGTCCCGTGACCCGTAAAACGGTATTAGTGTAAATAGTCGACGACACTCCACCAAAGTGGAAGTCATGTCCAAATAACATGGCTTCGAATTGGTACTCATATATAGTGTAAATCATGTGTGGGGCATTGGGAGACGCACTGTATTCACTTTTGCTTTGGGCACCATGAGGTAAAATTCTAGAGCAAGTACTCATATAAAATGACTGACTTATTGGCCTCAAGTTGTACACTTACTGCTGTAAGGAGGAAATTTGCTCGTGAATCCTAAAATGCCGCTAGATGTCACGATGTGCTGTACTAGTCGCTTCGTTACCAAAACCGCCTTGGAGCAGATGACATGTTTCTACGATTTTTGTTCTAGGATTGTTGTTTTATGCATTCAAAGTGGACTGGTCTTAGGATCGGCTACCGGTCCTGACATTTGTATGGTCTTTCGGCAATATTTTCCTTTTTACTTCTCCATTATGGCAACTGAGATTAGGTTTTGACGGACAGAATAATATTGGAATCTTTCAAAATTTTTTGAGCCATAATTATGCGGCTTTTTTTGCTATAAACTATGCGACAGTTTAATAAATTTCAAAAATTGCTTAGCACGCGTCAATCGTTGTATTGATGACATCAGTAAGTTCTCAAATGGTGATTTGACGGTTCCACACTGTTCTTAGCTGCAGACAGGCTAAGGCATCCAGTGTGCTATTTGTCGTTTGAGAGTGTGTTTTTCCCTAAGAGCAGTTTCACTATGTGTGCACTTGATACCATTTTTTACATCAAACAGTACAGATTCGATATCTGCACATCAAACTGTAGGTTCCTGTCAATAGGTCTGAAAATTAAGTCCGATGCAGCTCTTGAATAAGAGAAGTTAAGTCTTGT